>CM060437.1:71823322-72423322 GCA_030545235.1 Helianthus tuberosus
TTCCTAATGTACTTGTACTTTCCCTTATATGCCCTCTCCTTTCTTAAAATACATCGATTCTTATACATTTAATATACAACTGTGTATCAGTATCAGTATTAATATCACGATCTGTTATTACATTCGTATACGAAAGTGGACATATTAGTTTTGCCATATCTAAGACTAATATCATATTATTTATTTAGAAGTTGTTGTTGTTCAAGAAAAATCTAATCATTATTTATAGTCGATGTTTTGTTTGAATACCTTTTGTTTAAGTTAACAAAGGAAATGATGAAAGTGGTTCTTAACTTATCACTGAAAATAAGGAAAAAAGGGAGAGGTTCAAGTTGAAGACATCCATGAAAACTAGGAGCAATAAGAAAAAATAAAACCATAATGATGGTGTTTTGGCGATTTGTGTTAGCATAAAGCTTTGTGTCCCTCAAATTTTCACGATAACATAATAGTTTTTTATCAGTCAACGTAATTGACTGATAAACAAGGATACGTGTTAGGATCTGAGTGTATACTTGCGTGTATTCTTAATGAAACAGTGAAGTGTTGTTATAAATAGCAATAAGATGAATGCAACAGAATTAAACATACTCACAAATATATAAAGTTGTTATACGATATTTAATAATCAAAAGATTACGGTTACAAGTAACGACTATCATTCCCCATCAGCCGATCACTAATATATGTTCGTACAAAAGAATGTGATGAAAAGTGATAAATAGATCTCTAACAACTGAGATCTATTTATAGTAAGTACAAACACCTGTTAGCAATGAGGGTTGACATCACCCTGATAAAGATTTAGATTTTAATTTAATTGAACAAATAATTTAGTTCGACATTCAACTGACAATCCAAATAAAGATGGTTGAAAAGTACTCAGTCAAATCAAATCGATTGTGTATGCGTACTATTTTCTATCTAAAGCAAGTAAAACGATTCTAATTGTTGTAAGTAGACATTAACATGTCTAGTAGTATGATGATGTGAGTTTAAATACGTCCAAGTGTAAAATTACGTGCTATTTAAATGTAAAACATTATTATTCAAACAAGAAATTGAGGCGTTAATATTTTTAATGAAAAAAGATAGAAACAAAAATATCAATTTATATGTTTTCAAGATTACTCATATGCACTTTATAAATTATAAGATATGTTTTTTCAATCATTTTATATGTATTCAACATATCTTATTATATTACGGGCATGATAATATGAAAAAATATACTATACAAATCTATAATATAACAAACTTAATCATGTTATTTATTAGATATATATGTTTAAATCTATAATATAACAAACTTAATCATGTTATTTATTAGATATATATGTTTTAACCAATGTTTTTAGAACTATAGCACCTTCAACTAAGTTTTAAATAGAGCGAATTAATTTAATATGTAGCAATTTTTAGTAGATAACTTGGATAGTTATATGATGTACATCTTTTAAAGGTTGGTAGATATAATAAGAATTAGAAAAACATATCAGTGTTATAAGGCGAGGAAGAAACTGTTAATGTGATTCCAATAGTTTATTACTTAAAATTGATTTTTATATAATTTTTTGAACGACCAATAAAACAATATTATTAACCTGCTAGGAAGAAACTAGCAAAAAAGTACATCAAGAGCTTACACCACAAATCCCAACCATACAAGAAATATCAAAATTGTGCCACAGTTCCCATGTTAAGGCCGAAGTCTTGGACCGATTTTTAATCCACGTGAAGCTCGTCACCTTGACCTCTTTCAATCACATTAGAAACCATACGTTGTTTTTGGCAAAACCTAGCACTGTTTGTTGTCCTTTACATGCTCCAAAATACGGTAAGAACGATAAATTAAGAACCTTTTTTTTTCTTTTTTCTCGAAATCATTATAAACTTGTGAGGCTCAAGCAGATCTCTAATGTGAAAAGGCAAAAATAGGAGTCACTCTACACCATTGCGCCACTACCCAGGGTCGGACCCACATAGAGTGGGTCGGGGTCACCAGACCCCAATGTTTTTAAAAAATTAGTAGATTTGGTATACTAAATTATATAAGGACCCGATAAATACAATTAGGTGGACACCGTAGTAATAAAAGGAAAATTGGTGTAGTGGTAAATGTCTTTTTTTACCAACAAGAGGGTCATGGGGTCAATCCTTCTATAGACTGTTTTCTTGTTTTTTTTTTAAATCTAGTTCAAAACTTGCTCTGACCCAACCGAAAATTTTAACGTACTGTTATGAAAAATTTTGAAAACGAAAAAAAATGGACACCATTGGAAAAAAATTCTGGGTCCGCCAACTACCACTACCTGCCAACCAGTTTGGGAGAAATGACAGGCATTAAACATATGCTTCGCGGTCTCGGATTGCACACCATAAAACGAACACAAACTGGGCTGCAAGTCGTTTTACACATTATATTTTACACACCGAGGTGTTTGAAACTAAATGACTTATGGATCGTAGAGCTTCATGAGTTGATTCGTTTGTTGAGGTTTGTCAAGCTAACTATGGCTCCCTATCGTGGGGTATTTTTATACTTAAAAAAGTCGAACACCTCGGTGTGTAAAATATAATGTGAAAAACATCAAAAAAACCATGTACAAACTTAAAATAACATGTATAGACAGAAAAGGGACTATGGGCAGAACTTCAAACACAATTTATAAACTAAAAACACCGTGGACATATTTAAAAAAACCCCTATGTTGACTAAAAAGACTATATACAGACTTACAAACAACTTGTACATAGTAAAAACACTATGTACAGACTTAAAAACAACTTGTACATACTAAAAATATCAGTACATACTAAAACCATCATAATATGCTTAAAACTACATCTACAAATTAAAAACATCATGGACAAACTTAGAACAATATGTACAAACTAAAAACACTACGGATTGAACCAATAATACCGTACATAAATTCACCAAGTTAAAACAATTTTTTTTTTATGTATATAGCAATATCATACTCATATTAAATATAAAAGATGCTCGTTTATTATGGTGTAATTGGTTTTTAAGTAATAACGCATAAAAAGGTTATGAACGTTTAAAAAGGATGAAGTGACTATACATGTGACTTGAATGTGCTATTAGAAGGTCAATACTTACTACAAATTTCTTTATACGTTAAACATAAACCCCCCCCTAAAAACCTAACCCCCCCCCCACCCCTACCGCCTCCCGAAAACCTAAAACTAAACCCTAAACATAAACCCGAAAAAAACCTAAACCCCCTACCCCACCTCCCAAAAACCTAAACCCCCATCCCCCCACACCCAAAAACCTAATCCTAAACCTCCAAAAAAACCTAACCCTAAAATCTAAACTAAACTCAAAAGTTAATTTTAAGCATATAATGCACATGTATAGTACACATATAATACACATTTGCACTACAAGTTTTTTTTTTTTGAAAATTTTTTCTATATATAAATAGTAGCGATTTTTTTTTATAAAAATTGTAAAAAAAAATTGGTATGTTTTTTAGGCTTTTTTAGTTAGTTTTCTAGTTTTCTCATTTATATGTAGTTTTCTCATGATCTTCTCCATATATATATATATATATATGGGAAGGTTCATTGGGGAACACTAAAAAAGTGGGGAACAGCGGGGAACCGACTCAAACGAACTCCGATTGAACTCATTCCAGCGGCGTTGGAACTGACGTTGGAAGGTGCTGGAAAGACGCTGAAAGGAAGGGATTTACGTTTGGTTCGAAATGCGGTGGGGCAGAAAACAGGTTTTCTCTATTGATTTGATTAGGTTTTGCAGGTTTTCTAGTTTGTTATGGTGGTTGTAGAGAGGTGGAGGGAATGAGGAGGAGGTGAAGTTAATTGTGGCGGTGGTGTAAGAGAGAGAAGAGAGAGAGAGAAGAGAGAGAGAGAGAGAGAGGGAACGAGTGATTTTAGAGAGAGAGAGAGAGGGAGCTTTTATAAAATCTGATTATTTAAAAAAAAAAAGTCACGTCTCCTTGCCATATCAGATAAAAAAAGTCACGTAGGATAAAAAAACTAACTGAGTTAGTGTTTGGTTAACGACGTGGTGGCAGCACAAACTAAAAGTCAAGTTGGAGGTGTCGGGCGTTAAGGTGTTAGTTTGGGATGGCAGCGGCCAATGGTCTATAGTTGGGGGTGATTAAATCCAATAACTCTTTTCTATATTTGTTCTCACTTTTTAAAAACATCCTAACATCATAAATTTAAAATTTATACCTCTTTATTCTTCTTTTTATTATTTTTTCTATTTCTTTCCCTCACGTCTACCGATAGAAAATGTAAAAAAAGATACGAGAGATATATAATGAGAAACAAATTTGAGGATGCGATGCGGATGAAGATTGGGATTTAGGGATGTATTCTATGAATATATACGCACTCAACTCATTTAATTTTTATTTGATATCATTTTTTTTTTTGTATAACATTCAATTGTTAACTTTTTTTTATAACAGCTGAAAATGCAACTACCTTTAACCTTTTATTTCTTGAAGTCTCGGTAAAAATTTATGTTGAAAACAGATTGCATACACAATAGTGCATTTTTTGGTATTGTAAGCTATAGTTAGTACATTACCGGTGTCGTGACGAAACAAACCAAATCAATGTTAATCAAATAACATTGGTATTATCGGAATTGATACCGATATTCATCTACGAGTGCCGGTACCATACTAGTACCATGATGAACTAAACCAATTCCGACTAAACATCGGTACTGATATCAATATTATTGGAAGTGGTATCAATATTATCGGAACCGGTACTAGTAATTGTTTTTTATAGTTTTTAATCAATGTAAAATACATGTCACCATCCTTTTAGGCATATCTAGGGCTGTAAACGAACCGAACGTTCAGCGAACAGTTCGTGAACCGTTCGGCGGGAAGTTCGTTTATGTTCGTTCGTTTAATAAACGAACGAACATGAACAAGAAATTTCGTTCAATTAGTTAAATGAACGAACATGAACAGAGGTCTCGTTCGTTCGATTGTGTTCGTGAACGTTCGGTAAGGTGTTCGTGAACGTTCGGTAAGGTGTTCGTGAACGTATTCGTGAACATTCGTTGATTTGCGTTCGTTTATGTTCGTATGTTTGTGTTTTAATTGAAGATCTTTGTACTTTCTTATATTTTATTTGTACTTTTTATCTTATTAAACTTTTATTTATTTTATTACCCTAACAATTAAACTAGGAAACCCACTTTCACCATGTTTATGCATCATTTCCCTTTCATTTCTCATTATTTACATCGGCTAATACAACCGATCTCCGTTCCACAATAAGGGATTCAAGTTCGAGTGCTACTCTCTGGGCCATCTATCTTTATCCTTCGTCGCTTTCGCCAAATTTATTTGTGTTCGTTTGTGTTCGTAAACCGTTCGCGAACACGCTCATTTCCTTAATGAACGAACACGAACATAAAATCTCGTTCGGTAAGTGTTCATGAACCGTTCGTGAACACATTTATTTCCTTAACGAATGAACACGAACAAGGCCTTGTTCGTGTTCGTTCGGTTCGTTTACAGCCCTAGGCATATCACAACTTTGATTTTTGAGTTTTCTGTTTTAGTTGCTATAACGATTGCATGGAATGTAATGAAACAAACCAATAGTTATCCAACTTATCGTATCAAATTTCGACCGTAACGAGAAAATTCTACTATTTTACAATTAAAACCTAAGGGTCTCTTTAACGCCACCGACCCCACCGCTGTTTGTTTAATTTCTTGTTGACTGACTTGTCTATTCTAACATTATTGTTTTGTAAGACTAAAGGGTATGGGGGCCGGCTAGGCCCGGCTAGGACCGGCGCCGGTCCCCCACACCACCCCCTTAGCCCCGGCTCGGCCCAAACGGCCCCCATGCGCCGGTTGAGATGTGGCCCCACTTGAATATTATATTTCCATTTTCAATTTAAATACCCTCTCTCTCATCCTTTTTCAATTTAAACACTTAGACAATTATAAAATAATGAGGTGGGGTAGCCTCATCCTCCATCCCCCTCAAATATGAAGGAGGCCCATCCCACACGAGCCGGTGACGTGGCGCTGACGTGGCGGCTCATCCCCTCCAAGCCAATCCTCTCCATACCCTTTAGTCTAAGGTACAAAAAGTAAATGCGATTACCACTTGGTAATACACGTTTCAGTGTTCAAAAATCACAATATATTCATAGTGAATACACCACAACCATCAACAAATGTACACAAATATTTCCTCCAAAATTACACACAAAAAAAAGTTAACTATAAGGAGAAATGACAACTGATCATGGATCAAGAAACACCATCTTGATCAATTTCTTGACTTGTGTTATCTTATTACTATCAGTCATCCTCATGATAATCAATCATTGTGAAGGGTCTTTATCTTCATCAATGAAGTATGCAGATGAGTGCAATGGCACTATGGCTGAGTGCCCAACGCTAGTTGAAGAAGATGAAGAGTTTCTTGTGGACACCGAAGAACATCGACGGATTCTGGCCGTCAATAGAAAACCAGCACCTAAACTTACTTATCATGCTCAAAAGCCTAATCCAGTTTGCGGCAAAAAGTGTGCAGGTGCTTATAAAGTTAATAAGAAAAGGCCATGCCCGAAGACGACTTACTGCAACCGCGGAGGAGGCGGCCACAAGGGGTTGCTTTGAAGTGATTTTTGTGTTTGTTTCATGTTTTTTTAAGTATTTTAATTTAATGCTCTAGATTGCTAATCTTGTTTGTTTCACTTGTACGAATCTACATGTTAAAAGTATTCTAAAGTAGTTGAAGATTAAAACCTGGTCAAAATATGTCAAGAACCAATAAAGTTGTCTACTTTCATTGTACAAGACAAGAAAAACATACATATTTTATAAGTCAAAGTCAAAGAAAATCCCACTGTAAGAATGAAGGCACTAAAAATCTAAAATGTCATACATCACCTCAGCAAAAACCAAACTAGCTGAGGGGAACAGATGATCTTGGGTCTTGATGCAGTTAACCCATTGTTGACCGTAGGTGTACTTGAATCACCGTGAGTTTATACCCTTTCACACTTTTTCATCCTTTTAAATTTCTCGCCATTGACGTTGCACTCGTATAACCATCCAATTTCAAAATCAATGACTAAACCTTTCTTATGATTTTTAGCCATTTTATTTTAATTCGATGCTTGTTAAGTATATTTAATATTTATGTATATATTCCGTTAACTTTTATCTTATTATTATAAGAACACTATTTCAAGAGGGTTAGCCATATAGAAAAAAGGCGATATTGTTAAAATGATTATTCAATAAACTCGCTTCATTATATGTTTAATAGAAGGGGTATTGGATTTTAATAATCCCAAGTTTCACTAATTGGCCGGTAATAATCCCAACTTCAAAAATAGCCTACAACAGTCCCAACTTGTAAGATTTTGGCCACCAATGATCCTTTGCTAACTGGGTTATAACCCAGTTAGTTTTGAGAAGCGGAGAAGATTACAGGAGGTCGGAGATGATTGGTGGTGGTCTCGTTTGGTGGTTTCAGGGGTAAAACGGGTCGCCGGAATAAGTTGCAGGTCACCAGAGTTGGGTTTTTTGAACTTCTGAGCAGCGGAGAAGATTACAGGAGGTCAGAGATGATTGGTGGTGGTCTCGTTTGGTGGTTTCAGGGGTAAAACGGGTCGTCGGAATAAGTTGCAGGTCACCGGAGGTGGTGATGGTGCCACGTCAGCAGCCTAGTCAGCAAAAAACTAACTGGGTTATAACCCAGTTAGCAAAGGATCATTGGTGGCCAAAATCTTACAAGTTGGGACTGTTGTAGGCTATTTTTGAAGTTGGGATTATTACCGGCCAATTAGTGAAACTTGGGATTATTAAAATCCAATACCCCTTAATAGAAATAGCTTTCAAAATGGAAAAGATGAAACTGAAAGTACATGAAAAGTAGAACTGAAGTTACCAATATCATACAGTAATATTAATGATGACAAAAAGTTAACTTTGATTGATATACTAAACTGTAAATATATATATTTTTGGGCAACCCAAATCTCTTTCAATGTGGAAGACCATAATCATACATCTAAAAGAGACTTTAGACACTAATATAGATTGTATATTAATTTTTTTTAGCATTTGTATTGGATTATTGATTTGTAATCAATTATTAATTTGTATTGAAGTGTAAACGAGCCAACCTACTTATAAGCTATGAGTTTTTTCTTAAAAAGTGTTGGTGAAAAAGTTATTTTTCAAAATGGATGATTTAAAAAATAATTACCAAAATGAGTGTTTTTCTAAATTTCTTTATTTTTAAATAATCTATTATAATTCTTCTAATTTTATTTAATCAACCTATCACATTTATATTCTTTTTTTCGACCTAATTCATTACCCAATAGTATAATTCTCAAAACATTTAGGCATTAAGGTGTTGTACCTCTTTGGGGGGTTTTCAAAAAAAAAATTGATTTTTTTTACTTTTAACCCAAATATTTGATTCTTTACTTTTAACCAAAACTATTTGATTTTTTTTAGTTTTTAACCCCAAATCTTTTCATCTTTACATTTAACCACAAAACTTTTCATCTTTTTCAATTAACCGCGCAACTTCTTTACTTTCAACTTTGGTTCTCTATACTTTTCATTTTTCGCAAAATTTTCGTTTTACGTTCCGTTCTAAATTTTGCGAGTTAACTTGGCGCAACGTGCGTGTGTGGTTAAACGTTTTTATGTCATCTATTTTTTTCCGTTTGACAGGTTCATCGTAACGCGCGAGTCATAGATCGATTTAGTTATTTTTTATATGTTTTACTTTTCGGTTTAGCTTCTTCACATTAACGTACCGTAACTTCAGTGTTGGTGCGCCGACAGTAGTGTGACATTGGTGTTCGACCCTGTCGCAACGCGGTGGTAATTAATACTAGCTATATAGGTTTTTTAACTAACTTATTATTAATTATTATATTGTTTTATAATGAAACCCATTTTAAAACAAATTGAGATAATTGACTTCATTTGATTTTTAAATGCTAATCTACTGTTTTAATTTACTATTGTCCAAGTAGTTGATAATCAATTAAAATGTAAACCATTAATATAGTGTTTTCAAAAGTTACATAAATTTTATTAACAACCAATGGGCAAAATATTTACTTAGATTGATTGGTTCGTAATTTCGTTGGTCAACTCGATACTTATTATTATTTTTTATTGTCGACTTATTTTTAGAGTAAATTGCCATTTTAGTCCCTAAGGTTTGATTAAAATTGTCACTTTAATCCAAATAGTTTTTTATTGCCATTTTAGTCTAAATAGTTTTGTTTTCTACCATTTTAGTCCCTGACTTTTGCCATTTTCATCCAACCCACTAACTCCATTAAAAAAATTTAGTTAACTTAGGTGAATTTTGGCCAAACCCCATTTTTCTTTCTTTTTTTGCAGGTGCGATGGTATGGGGACGGTGTTGTGCCGATTTACAGTTAAGATGATGGTGGTGGTTGTTGGTTTTACGATGATCGCGGGGTGGGTGGGTGGATGGTGACGGTGCAGGCAGGTGGTGGCAATGATAGAAGGTTGTGATGGGTGGGTGGTGGGAGGTGGTGGTGGTGGTCGATGAAAATGGCAAAAAATGACAAAAGTCAGGGACTAAAATGGCAGAAAACAAAACTATTTGGACTGAAATGGTAAGAAAAAAAACTATTTGGACTAAAGTGGCAATTTTGGTCAAATCTCAGGGACTAAAATGGCAATTTACTCTTTTTTAATAGGTATAAACAACGTTTATTTCATTCAGTTAATGTAAACATGAACACATGTCTTGTTTATGAAAAAGAAAACAATGTTCCTCTTCGATTATTTGTTCGATTAAAGTTAAATGAATTTAGGCATTAAGGTGTTATACCTTAAGCTTTGGGGGTTTTAAAAAAGAAATGAATATTTTTACTTTTAACCTATAACTATTTGATTCTTTACTATTAACCAAAACTACTTGATTTTTTTACTTCTAACCCCAAAACTTTCCATCTTTACCTTTAACCCCAAAACTTTTCATTTTTTGCAATTAACCGCACAACCTTTTTACTTTCAACTTTGGTCCTCTATACTTTTCATTTTTCGCAAAATTTTCGTTTTACGTTCCATCTAAATTTTGCGAGTTAACACAGCGCAACGTGCGTGTGTGGTTAAACGTTTTTATTTCATCTATTTTTTCTCGTTTGACAGGTTCATCGTAACGCGCGGGTTAGACCGACTTAGTTATTTTTATATGTTTTACGTTTCGTTTTAATTTCTTCACATTAACACACTTCAACTTCAGTGTTGGTGCGCTAACAGTAGTTTGACATTAGTGTTCACCCCCGCCGCAACACAGGGTGATTAATACTAGTTATATAGGGGTGATTAATACTAGTTATATAGGTTTTTTAACTAACTTTTTTTTAATGATGAAACTCATTTCAAAACAAATTGAGATAAACGACTTCATTTGATTTTTAAATGCTAATCTACTATTTTAATTTACTATTGTCCATGAAGTTGATAATCAATTCAAATGTAAACCCGTAATATAGTGTTTCCTAACGTTACATAAATTTTATTAACAACCAATGGGTAAAATATTTACTTAGATTGATTGGTTCGTAATTTCATTGGTCAACTCGATACTTATTATTATTTTTTATTGTCAACTTATTTTTTATTAGGTATAATCAACATTTATTTCATTCAGTTAATGTAAACATGAACACGTGTCTTGTTTACGAAAAAGAAAACCATGTATGCGTACGATTGTTTGTTCGATTAAAGTTAAACGAATGAATATAGACATATTCCTTTAGTGATCATTACAACTCTAAAATTATGGGAGTAAACTTTACAATGATTTAGCTTACATAAATGTAAAAGGAGATAAAAGGAAAAACATTAAAAAAAGAATTATATTTTGTTTAGTTAAAAAGTAAATAAAATATAAAGACTAAATGTTTGGATGGGAGAAAAATAAATTAAAAACATATTTTAGATTAATTGAAAAAAAAAAGAAAAAAATACAATAGATTAGTTAATAATAAAGAAATAAGAAAAACACTTATTTTAAAATATTATTCAAATCACTCATTTGGATAAATATTATTTCCATCATCACAATTTAGGAAAAAAGTCATTGCAAAACATCCATTTTGGTAAATATTTTACAAATTATTCGTTTTGGTAAATATTTTTCCACCACCACTCTTTTGGGAAAAAAAACTCTGCAAGCTACTCGATTAGCTCAAAAAAAACTTGAAACAAGCCAAATTTAAACGAGCTCGAGCCGAGCCCTAGCCTTATAAGAATAAGCTCGCAAGCCTTTATTTATACAAATTTTATTTAATATATATATATATATATATATATATCACAATAATTAATATTTATATAAGAGTAAATTGCCATTTTAGTCCCTAAGTTTTGTCCAAATTTGCCAGTTTAGTCCAAATAGTTTTTTTTGTGCATCTGGGTCCCTAACTTTTACATTTTGTTGCCATTTTGATCATTTTGTCTAACTCCATCCAAAAACCCAGTTTGTAACAGTTTGTACTTAATCACTAATGTTTTTCAGTTGCCATTTTGATCCAATTCCAAAAAATCAAAAAAATTCCAAAAAATCAAAAAATTCTAAAAAATCCAAAAAATCATTAAATGTTTCGGCACGAACCGTTTCGACCCGTACCGTTTCGAACCGAACCGTTTCGACCCGTACCGTATCGAACCGTACCGTTTCGACCCGTACCGTTTCGAACCCGAACCGTTTCGAGCCGAACCGTTTCGACGTGAAGCGTTTCGAACCGTACCGTTTCGACCCGTACCGTATCGAACCGAACCGTTTCGACGCGAACCGTTTCGAGCCGAACCGTTTCGACACGAACCGTTTCGACCCGTACCGTTTCGAACCCGAACCGTTTCGACCCGTACCGTTTCGACCCGTACCATTTCGACGCGAACCGTTTCGGGTTCGAAACGGTACGGTCGAAACGGTACGGTTCGAAACGGTACGCGTCGAAACGGTTCGGTTCGATACGGTACGGGTTCGAAACGGTACGGGTCGAAATGGTACGGTTCGATACGGTTCGGGTTCGAAACGGTACGGTTCGAAACGGTTCGGGTTCGAAACGGTACGGTTCGAAACGGTTCGTGTCGAAACGGTACGGTTCGAAACGGTTCGGGTTCGAAACGGTACTGGTCGAAACGGTTCGTGTCGAAACGGTACAGTTCGAAACGGTTCGGGTTCGAAACTGTACGGGTCGAAACGGTTCGTGTCGAAACGCTTCGGCTCGAAACGGTTCGCGTCGAAACGGTTCGGTTCGATAGGGTACGGGTCGAAACGGTACGGTTCGAAACGGTTCGCGTCGAAACGGTTCGGTTCGATACGGTACGGGTCGAAACGGTACGGGTCGAAACGGTTCGTGCTGAAACATTTAATGATTTTTGATTTTTTAGAATTTTTATGATTTTTTAGATTTTTTTTTATTTTTAGATTTTTTTCGATTTTTTAGAATTTTTATGATTTTTTAGAATTTTTTTGATTTTTGGAATTTTTTTGATTTTTTGGAATTGGATCAAAATGGCAACTGAAAACATTTTTTAAGGAAATCCCCAAAATACCCCTGTTACAAACTGGGTTTTTGGATGGAGTTAGGCATTGTGATCAAAATGGCAACAAAATGTAAAAGTCAGGGACCCAGATGCACAAAAAAAACTATTTGGACTAAACTGGCAAATTTGGACAAAACTCAGGGTCTAAAATGGCAATTTACTCTTTGTAATGACGTTTGACGTGTTTTTGATGATTTATAAATTTTTGTTTGATGTTCTTTTGTCTTACATGATCCGACCCGACCCGCTATGAACCGATATTTTTATACAGCTAGGGGCCAAAAATCTTTGAAAATATTCCGCACCCCCAGGAAAAAATTCCTGGGTCCGCCACTGTTTATAAGAGATATCTAAGATAGGCTTCGTGCCTTGCCGAAAGTTTAAAGGGACACAAACTCAAGGTTAACTGAATCTTATATAATAAACGTCTTGAAACTATAAGGCTTTATATACCAATCTTGATTTGGCTCAAGAGTCTAAGGCAGGCTACTACTAATACATTATAATAGTTCTTATATAACTATGAAATTAGTATTGCTATGTAAAATATTTTAAGAAAAACTAAATAAACAAGTCTAGTATATATGTACAATATGTACGCGATCATCTTAGTCGTCCGATCTGGTGCGAATTCACTTTTAAACATGCGATTTGTGCTGAAAAACCAACATGCGAAATTGTGACACCCCAGGAAAAGCCAGTAAACACCGCAACCTAACTAGCTTCCTCAGTAACCACGCACTAAATTTCGGGACGAAATTTTCTTAACAGGGGGAGAATGTGACAACCCTCGCAATTCCCTGTATCCGTACGATTGATTAATATTATATTGTGCTTAAAGAATGTGCAGAAACTTGACTGAATGGCCCTGAATATTCTCCTATGTGTTAGGAATTTATGGTGTTACAAATATATATATAAAAGACACCTTGCGGAATAATTAAACACTTTAACGAAACGGCATCCGACCGAACAACCGGACATGACCCGGGACACCAAATTTTTGTCAAACACATTATTTAATTATTTTTTGCTAGTCATGATCCCCGTATACCATAACACCCCCTAAATATCTACAAACTAACATATAAGAGTTTATACTTGAAAACTAACTTATGGTTACTAACTTAGTTGCAAATGTTACACTAAGCCCCCCCCCCCCCCAAAACCGAAAATCGGTTCCCATGTGGACCCACAAATCATCCTCCATACTTCATATATTTGATTGGATTATATGGCAATTGTTTATTAGATTCTTACTTGTGTAAGTATCCAAAATATGTAGAAGTAATCTTATAAGTATGGAGCCATGATTCACTCATCATTCTCAATCTTACACCCCTCACTTCACTCATCTCTCTCGCTTTCGGCTCCACCCCAAACCGCCACCCTCACCACCACATAACCACCATCATCTTCCATTTTCAAGTAACTTTCAAGCTTAAAGGTGGAATACTAGAGAGCTTGCTTTGAGTGGTGCTTCAAAAGGAGCCTTGTTCTTGCTTCTTCATCATTTCTTTCTCATCATCTTCATCACTAGATGCTACCCTAGCCTTGTGCTAGTAGTAAGTTACTTGTACACCCTTGTTCATCTTGTTTTTGTGATCAAAAGTTGTAGTATGTTAGTTTGTTCAAATCACTAAAGAACAAGAACCAAAAGATGAACATAAAGCTTAATATAAAGATGAAACATGATGTATTTATGTTAGTATGAAGTTATTTTGATTTCGTTGTTGATTACTTGATGATTTACTTGTTAATATTGATTACTAGAAATGTTGTTATTCGCTGAACATGTTAACGGAACCAATATAACTCGCATTAGAATATTAAAAAGCTGAAAACAGGGGCTGGTTGGTGTTTACAGCCAACTTCAGTTGGCTGTAACCAGACCGTAGCTTAACGAAAAACTGATTTTCTAAAGTCTAGATTTATGTATTATGAAATACGGTTCTAATGGCACTGGAATCATAATTTTTGGACTTCGTTTACTATTTTTAAAGACACTTTTTGTAACAGCAACTAAAGCTGAGTTTTTACTGCAGTAAATGAGCGATATGTTTTTAGTCATAACTTGAGTTCTGTGTTGAATCAGCCCATGAAATTTGTACAGTAGATGACCACTGATGTATTTGTAATTCTCCCATTGGAATTTCGTAAATCAGACTTACAATGAATTTTTAATGAATTATTTCGTGGACTGCAGTTAGAAGAAGATGAATCTGACTTCAGTCCGGAAAATGATTTTTTATAAAATATTGGTGATGTATTGGATCCCGAGATTTTTACACAATAATATTTGGATCGTTTAAGACCTTCTGTAAAAATTTGGGAATTTTTGGAATAAGTTAACTATTTTATTAAATCCCCGAAAACAACCCGGTTTTGAAGATTAAAGCTGAAACGACATAAGTAGTGATTTGCGTGTCTAAATGTCGGGTAGGTTATCTGGGAATAATCTAACATGTTATATGTCAATAAAAGTGTTATGTTCAATGTCGTATGTTTGCTTATGAACGGGAATAGATGGGAAGCTTATATGGGCATAAACCGTTAAAGTGATGCATGTTATGTGATAGATACGTGTAGGAACTTTGTGCTATATTTGAAAACCACTAAATGACTAACTGGTAATTATACTAGGACGTGATTGACCGACCTTGACTGTTAGCTATTTTTGAGAGTCAAACCGAGCAACCGAGGTGAGTTCACACTCCTAAGGCATGGGATTCCCGGTGGGTTGGGAATGGGATTGAATAACTACTCATACTTTCAACATTACTAGACTACTTACCACCGTCCTCGGATTGGGAAGGACGCATGTGCTAAAAACCTACGTAAAACCTACGTACTACTGTCCTCGGATTGGGAAGGACACCTGCACTAAACCTACGTAAAACCTACGTACTAGTGTCCTCGGATTGGGAAGGACACCTACACTAAACCTACGTAAAACCTACGTACTACTGTCCTCGGATTGGGAAGGACACTAGCGCTAAACCTACGTAAAACCTACGTACCACTGTCCTCGGATTGGGAAGGACACATATATATACATCTAGTCTAGTGGTTTACAACATGGGGTAGCCCCCACCATTTATGGTTTGGGAAAAATAAAGAAAGTTGATTTAACCCGCAATTGCAAACAAACTCATAGTTCTTGAAAACTACTTTATAACGAACACCTACTGTGAACTCGCACAACTTTGTTGTTGATTTGTTATTACATGCCTTGCAGGTCGTTAGGTACTTATGGAGCTTGCGCGAGGAGGAGGTCGTTGTGGGATATGGACTATTATGTCCCGTGCCTAATAAATAAACTTTATGAACTTATGGAAATTATGATTGGTTGTTAAGCTTATGAACTATGAACTTATGTTTTTGACTTACGTCTTATGCTTCCGCTGTTAACTTAAAATCGGTTACTGTCTTTTGGTCACCAATTGTATTGTGGTTGGTTTATTTACTTAATTACGTTGTTCAATATGATTGGTGGCTCGATCCTGGTCATGTCACGCCTCCAAGCGGTGATACTCCACATGGTGGATTTTGGGGGTGTGACAGATTGGTATCAGAGCCATTGGTTATAGTGAACTTGGTTTTTAAAAAGGGGGAAAGCTTTTTGATAAAACCAGACTATAACCTGTACAGTGCTCAACGATCCACAACGACGCTTCGCTCCATGTGCAAGACTCAACACTTTATGTTTGTATTACCTGCTAGTAGCACATTTGATCATTATATGCTTAGTTAGCATAACAACTATTGCTTAAACCCTGTGTGTTTGCTCTCTTCTGTCACTCCACACTTACGCACTTTCGCGACACCACTTCTTACTTGTGTTTCCTTCGATGTGAAGATCATGAGTGGACGACTGAACCTGACTCAAGCCCAGTTGACGGCTCTAATCAATGAACGAGTGGCTGAGGCACTCGCAGCTGTCCCTGCAGGAGGACAACATGCCCAGCCGCCTGTGTGCACGTTCAAGACTTTTATGGACTGTCGTCCTAGTACTTTCAGTGGCACTGAAGGGGCCGTTGGACTTCTCCACTGGTTCGAGAAGCTAGAGTCGGTCTTCGAAATGTGTGAATGCCCTGAGGCTCGTAGGGTGAAGTATGCCACTGGTACCCTCGAAGGCACTGCGCTGACTTGGTGGAACGCGCAAGTTCAAATGTTAGGGCTGGCAGCTGCTAATGCCACCCCATGGAACGACTTCCAGGAACTGATCAAGCGAGAATACTGTAATCGTGATTACATTCACAAGCTGGAAGTGGAGTTCTTTAACCTGAAGATGACGGGGTCAGAGATAGAGGCGTATACGAAGCGATCCAACGAACTGGCAGTGTTATGTCAAACTATGGTGGATCCTCCCATCAAGCGTATCGAGCTGTACCTCAAAGGCTTAGTACCAGAGATTCAAATCCATGTGACTTCTGCTAACCTTGCTACCATCCAGGATGTTACTCGTCTTGCTCATCGTCTCACAGACCAGGCAGTGGAACAGAACAAGCTGCCTAAGCGTATAGGTGCTACTGCTACAACTACTTCTGCTATTCCCAGTGACAACAAACGAAAATGGGATGGAGCCTCCAGCAAGGGTTCGACTACAGTTCAGTCCCAGGCGCAGCAGTGAAAGATTGATGACTACCAGAGTCCTGGTCAGCAATCTTCTAGTAGTCAAGGGCAGGGTGGATATCGAGGAAACCACCCAAAGTGCAACAAATGCAACAGACACCACAGTGGTCAGTGCAACAAGGGACGTTGTCAGAGGTCTCTCAAGATGGGTCATGAAGCCAAGGATTGCAGGAGCTCACGGCCTACAAATCAGAATCGTCAGCAGCAACAGCAAGCAACAGGGGGTGCTTTCAGTGTGGTACTGAAGGTCACTTCAAGAGACACTGCCCGTAGTTAAATCAGAATCAGAATCAGAACCACAACCAAGGAAACGGGAACAATAATGGGGGCAACAATGGGGGAAACAATGATGGCAACGGTGCCAGGGGTCGAGCGTTCGTGCTTGGTCAGGGTAACGCAAGGAATGATCCTAACGTAGTGATGGGTAAGTTCCTTCTCGACGACTTTTATGTTACTGTTTAATTTGATTCGGGTGCCGATACCAGTTATGTGTCTCTAAAAGTTAGTCAAATGCTTAAGCGCACCCCAACACTTTTGACCACCAAACACACAGTAAAGCTAGCAAACGGTAAAAGTCTCGAGGCCACGCACGTAGTCAAGGGTTGTAACCTCGTCTTAGCTGGTCAGACCTTCTCCATCGATCTTATTCCTATCATTCTGGGTAGTTTCGACGTTGTTATTGGGATGGATTGGTTATCTCATCAGCAAGCGGAAATTCTTTGCAACGAGAAGATTGTTCGCATCCCTCGTTCTAGTAAAGAACCCCTCGTGATTCATGGCGACAAAAGTGGTGCTGTCGTAGGCATTATCTCTTTCCTTAAGGCCCATAAGTGTTTGCGAAAGGGCCACACTGCCATTCTAGCACTCGTTACTAACACCTCAACGGAAGAGAAGAGAATTGAAGACATTCCTATAGTGCGCGATTTTCCTGAGGTATTTCCTGAGGAATTACCTGGTCTTCCGCCTCATCGACAAGTCGAGTTTCAAATCGAGCTAGCTCCTGGAGCAGCACTAATAGCTCGTGCACCTTATCGACTAGCTCCATCGGAACTTAAAGAACTGTCCACGCAACTACAAGAACTCTTGGAAAAGGGTTTCATACGTCCTAGCTCTTCGCCTTGTGGAGCTCCAGTGTTATTCGTGAAAAAGAAAGACGGTACCTTCAGAATGTGTATTGACTACCGCGAACTCAACAAGGTGACCGTGAAGAATCGTTATCCTCTTCCACGTATTGACGACTTATTCGACCAGTTGCAAGGGTCGAGCTATTACTCTAAGATTGATTTGAGATCAGGCTACCATCAACTGAGAGTCCGGGACAAGGACGTCTCTAAAACAACATTCAGAACTCGTTACGGCCATTACGAGTTTCTGGATATGCCTTTCGGATTAACGAACGCACCAGCGGTTTTCATGGATCTCATGAACCGAGTATGCAAACCTTACTTGGATAAGTTCGTTATTGTTTTCATCGACGACATCCTGATCTATTCTAAGAGTCAGGAGGAACACGAGCAGCATCTACGACTTACGCTGGAACTCCTTCGAGCAGAGCAGTTGTATGCCAAATTCTCGAAATGTGACTTCTGGCTTCGCGAAGTCCACTTTCTAGGCCATGTGGTAAACAAGAATGGGATTCATGTGGATCCATCCAAGGTTGACTCGATCAAGAACTGGCCTGCACCTCGTACACCAACAGAAATCCGCCAATTCTTGGGTTTGGCAAGATATTACAGAAGATTTATAAAGGATTTCTCCAAGATTGCGCAACCTCTCACTTCGCTGACTCAGAAGGGTGTCACCTACCGTTGGGGTGATGCACAGGAATCTGCTTTTCAGCACTTAAAGGATAGAATTTGTAGCACGCCTATTCTTTCGTTACCCGAGGGCACAGATGACTTTGTGGTCTATTGCGACGCTTCCATCCAAGGACTTGGCTGTGTATTGATGCAACGTGACAAGGTCATTGCCTACGCATCGCGCCAACTTAAAGTTCACGAAAGGAACTACACTACGCACAACTTGGAATTGGGAGCAGTTGTCTTCGCACTTAAGATATGGAGACATTACCTGTACGGTACCAAATGCACCATTTACACCGATCACAGGAGTCTCGAGCATATCTTCAAGCAAAAGGAGTTAAACATGCGACAACACCGATGGGTCGAGCTCTTGAACGATTATGAATGCACTATCAAATATCATCCGGGCAAAGCCAATGTTGTGGCCGACGCCCTTAGTCGAAAGGATACTATACCTAAGCGTGTACGTGCGTTACAGCTTACCATCCAATCTAGTCTTCCTGCCCAGATACAAGATGCACAGATCGAAGCATTGAAAGCAGAAAACATTAGCGCTGAGTCCTTACGAGGATCGAGGAAACGGTTAGAACAAAAGGAAGACGACGCCTACTATGTAAACGGGCGCATCTGGGTTCCGCTTTACGGGAACTTACGCGAGCTTGTGATGGATGAAGCACACAACTCTCGTTACTCAGTACATCCTGGTTCGGATAAGATGTACCATGATCTCAAGGCTACATATTGGTGGCCTAGTATGAAAGCCCACATAGCAACCTATGTCAGCAAATGTTTGACTTGTGCGAGAGTCAAGACTGAATATCAGAAACCATCAGGCCTACTCCAACAACCAGAAATCCCGACATGGAAATGGTTGCAAATTTCCATGGATTTCATTACTGGCCTTCCTAGATCTCAACGCGGAAATGATACCATTTGGGTGATCGTGGATAGACTGACCAAGTCTGCACATTTTCTGGCTATCAAGGAAACGGATAAGTTTTCTACTCTAGCAGACATTTACCTAAAGGAAGTAGTATCAAGGCACGGAGTGCCAACCTCCATCATTTCTGATCGTGACGCGCGTTTTACTTCGGAACTGTGGCAAGCCATGCACAAGTCTTTTGGATCACGCTTAGATATGAGCACCGCTTATCATCCACAAACGGATGGGCAATCTGAACGCACCATCCAAACTCTTGAAGACATGCTTAGGGCATGTGTAATCGATTTTGGAAATGGCTGGGAAAAGCACCTCCCGCTAGTGGAGTTTTCATATAACAACAGCTACTACACCAGCATCCAAGCCGCTCCGTTTAAGGCATTATACGGACGGAAGTGCCGATCACCTCTCTGTTGGGCAGAAGTTGGTGACAGCCAAATCACTGGCCCAGAACTGGTAGTAGATACGACCGAGAGAATTGCTCAGATACGACAGCGAATGGCGGCAGCTCGTGACCGTCAGAAAAGCTATGCTGATCACCTCTCTGTTGGGCAGAAGTTGGTGACAGCCAAATCACTGGCCCAGAACTGGTAGTAGATACGACCGAGAGAATTGCTCAGATACGACAGCGAATGGCGGCAGCTCGTGACCGTCAGAAAAGCTATGCTGATAAGCGAAGGAAACCACTCGAGTTCCAGGTTGGGGATCGAGTGCTACTCAAAGTCTCACCTTGGAAAGGTGTAGTTCGTTTTGGCAAGCGAGGCAAACTCAATCCGCGTTATGTCGGACCGTTCGAAATCATTGAGAAAATTGGCAAAGTTGCCTACAAGCTGAACCTACCGGCCGAACTCAGTGGAGTTCACAATGTGTTCCATGTGTCGAATCTGAAGAAGTGTCTGTCAGATGAGACCCTCATAGTTCCCTTAAAGGAGCTCACTATCGACGACCAGCTGCGATTCGTCGAAGAACCAGTAGAGATTATGGATCGAGATGTTAAAATTCTCAAGCGTACTAGGATACCTCTTGTCTGAGTTTGTTGGAATTCCCGCCGTGGCCCAGAGTATACCTGGGAACGAGAAGACCAAATGAAACTCAAGTATCCCCAGTTGTTTAAGAAAAGTGCAACCAGTACTGAGGCTGAAGCTACTGCAGAATTTCGTCCCAAATCAACGGGGGGATGATGTGACACCCCAGGAAAAGCCAGTAAACACCGCAAACTAACTAGCTTCCTCAGTAACCACGCACTAAATTTCGGGACAAAATTTTCTTAACAGGGGGAGAATGTGACAACCCTCGTAATTCCTTGTATCCGTACGATTGATTAATATTATATTGTGCTTAAAGAATGTGCAGAAACTTGACTGAATGGCCCTGAATATTCTCCTATGTGTTAGGAATTTATGGTGTTACAAATATATATATATAAAAGACACCTTGCGGAATAATTAAACACTTTAACAAAACGGCATCCGACCGAACAACCGGACATGACCCGGGACACCAATTTTTTGTCAAACACATTATTTAATTATTTTTGGCTAGTCATGATCCCCGTATACCATAACACCCCCTAAATATCTACAAACTAACATATAAGAGTTTATACTTGGAAACTAACTTATGGTTACTAACTTAGTTGCAAATGTTACACTAAGCCCCCCCCCCCCCCAAACCGAAAATCGGTTCCCATGTGGACCCACAAATCATCCTCCATACTTCATATATTTGATTGGATTATATGGCAATTGTTTATTAGATTCTTACTTGTGTAAGTATCCAAAATATGTAGAAGTAATCTTATAAGTATGGAGCCATGATTCACTCATCATTCTCAATCTTACACCCCTCACTTCACTCATCTCTCTCGCTTTCGGCTCCACCCCAAACCGCCACCCTCACCACCACATAACCACCATCATCTTCCATTTTCAAGTAACTTTCAAGCTTAAAGGTGGAATACTAGAGAGCTTGCTTTGAGTGGTGCTTCAAAAGGAGCCTTGTTCTTGCTTCTTCATCATTTCTTTCTCATCATCTTCATCACTAGATCCTACCCTAGCCTTGTGCTAGTAGTAAGTTACTTGTACACCCTTGTTCATCTTGTTTTTGTGATCAAAAGTTGTAGTATGTTAGTTTGTTCAAATCACTAAAGAACAAGAACCAAAAGATGAACATAAAGCTTAATATAAAGATGAAACATGATGTATTTATGTTAGTATGAAGTTATTTTGATTTCGTTGTTGATTACTTGATGATTTACTTGTTAATATTGATTACTAGAAATGTTGTTATTCGCTGAACATGTTAACGGAACCAATATAACTCGCATTAGAATATTAAAAAGCTGAAAACAGGGGCTGGTTGGTGTTTACAGCCAACTTCAGTTGGCTATAACCAGACTGTAACTTAACGAAAAACTGATTTTATGAAATCTAGATTTATGTATTATGAAATACGGTTCTAATGGCATTGGAATCATAATTGTTGGACTTCGTTTACTATTTTTAAAGACCTTTTTTGTAACAGCAACTAAAGCTGAGTTTTTACTGCAGTAAATGGGCGATATTTTTTAGTCATAACTTGAGTTCTGTGTTGAATCAGCCCATGAAATTTGTACAGTAGATGACCACTGATGTATTTGTAATTCTCCCAATGGAATTTCGTAAATCAGACATACGATGTATTTTAATGAATTATTTCGTGGACTGCAGTCAGAAGAAGATGAATCTGACTTCAGTCCGGAAAATGATTTTTTATAAAATATTGGTAATGAATTGGATCCCAATATTTTTACACAATAATATTTGGATCGTTTAAGACCTTCTGCAAAAATTTGGGAATTTTTGGAATAATTTAAGTATTTTATTAAAATCCGCGAAAATAACCCGGTTTTGAAGATTAAAGCTGAAACGACATAAGTAGTGATTTGCGTGTCTAAATGTCGGGTAGGTTATCTGGGAATAATCTAACATGTTATATGTCAATAAAAGTGTTATGTGCAATGTCGTATGTTTGCTTATGAACGGGAATAGATGGGAAGCTTATATGGGCATAAACCGTTAAAGTGATGCATGTTATGTGATAGATACGTGTAGGAATTTTGTGCTCTATTTGAAAACCAATAAATGACTAACTGGTAATTATACTAGGACGTGATTGACCGACCTTGACTGTTAGCTATTTTTGAGTGTCAAACCGAGCAACCGAGGTGAGTTCACACTCCTAAGGCATGGGATTCCCGGTGGGTTGGGAATGGGATTGAATAACTACGCATACTTTCAACATTACTAGACTACTTACCACCGTCCTTGGATTGGGAAGGACGCCTGTGCTAAAAACCTACGTAAAACCTACGTACCACTGTCCTCGGATTAGGAAGGACACATATATATACATCTAGTCTAGTGGTTTACAACATGGGGTAGCCCCCACCGTTTATGGTTTGGGAAAAATAAAGAAAGTTGATTTAACCCGCAATTGCAAACAAACTCATAGTTCTTGAAAACTACTTTATAACGAACACCTACTGTGAACTCGCTCAACTTTGTTGTTGATTTGTTGTTACATGCCTTGCAGGTCGTTAGGTACTTATGGAGCTTGCGCGAGGAGGAGGTCGTTGTGGGATATGGACTATTATGTCCCGTGCCTAATAAATAAACTTTATGAACTTATGGAACTTATGATTGGTTGTTAAGCTTATGAACAATGAACTTATGTTTTTGACTTACGTCTTATGCTTCCGCTGTTAACTTAAAATCGGTTACTGTCTTTTGGTCACCAATTATACTGTGGTTGGTTTATTTACTTAATTACGTTGTTCAATATGATTGGTGGCTCGATCCAGGTCATGTCACGCCTCCAAGCGGTGATACTCCGCATGGTGGATTTTGGGGGTGTGACAGAAATTGCTTTATATACCAAGATGTGATTTCATCGTATTTACCAACATGCGAAATTGCTATAAAAAACCAACATGCGATTTCATCAAAAAACCAACATGCGATTACCAACATGTTTTTTTATAACATGCGATTTCACCATATCGTACGTATTGTACGTTAAGGGATATTGTATTTTACACTTTCACTATATATATATAGAGGAAGGTTAACGTACATTACGGCTTAACGTACATCACGTACGACAGGTAATTACGCACGTTCATTTTAAAATCACGCACGTTATAACTCAAAAATCCAAAATCACGCATGTTGAAACACAATAATCACGCATATTGAAAACATTTATCACGCATGTTATAGAACAAATCACGCACGTTGTTGTACGTGAAGCAGTGGCGGACCCAGGAAAAAATTTCATGGGGTGCGTAATTTTTAGGATTGTTTGTCCAATACTATATAACATTTTATCTCGATACGGTTCGGATTAGTTCGGGTCGGGTCGGGTCATATA
Source organism: Helianthus tuberosus (assembly GCA_030545235.1). Lineage (NCBI taxonomy): Eukaryota > Viridiplantae > Streptophyta > Magnoliopsida > Asterales > Asteraceae > Helianthus > Helianthus tuberosus. The sequence continues at coordinate 71,847,727 of CM060437.1, forward strand.
TATATATTCTCTATGAGTTTTCGTTTTATAAAATCTGACCACAACTAATATATTTTTATTATCAATACATTTATATGAAAGTTTTTAACGGGGGTGGAATTTTTTGGGATTGTTTGTCTAACAATATATAATATTTTATCTCGACATGGTTCAGATCGATTCAAATAAATTCAGGTCGGGTCATATATATAGTCTCTATGAGTTTTCATTTTATAATTAAATAAAATACGATAGGGTGCTACTTTCTACACCCCCCCTAATTACTTTTTACACCCCCCCTCTCACATACTTACAGATGGGGTATAATCAGGAGAGGGGGGTGTGTTTAGAATCAGCCAATACGATATTACATATAATAGTTAATTTCATTGACAAGCTCAGCTTATGAAACAAAAATGGTTTCACAATAAACGGAAAAATAATTGATATCATTGTAAAGTAAATATTTAATAAAAATAAGCTAGAATGGGAAATAAGCCAAGTTTAAATGTCTTGTCACTCTTCTATCTTTCTCACCGTACACCAAACAATGATTAAAAAAAAGATTATACTTTAAATATATTACAACTTTACCATCTTCTTCACCTCACACTTTATACTTACCTGCTACAAGTCATCGCCGGCCGGAAAATGCAATGTTATTAATATTCACTATTGTCTCACTTTCAACACTCAATAAGATTCAACGAGTTTAAGGGGTGCGACTGCAAAATTTCAAGGGGTGCGCTTGGGATTTTTACACTCGTATTACACTAAAAATACAAATTTTAAGGGGGGCAGCTGCCCACCTACGGCATACAGTAGGTCCGCCCCTGACGTGAAGTACGTTAAGCCGTAGTGTACAGTATACTTTTTCTCTCTCTCTCTCTCTCTATATATATATAGGCTAATATAATGAGAAAACTCACCCCAGTTAAGAAAACCCAGCAAACCCTCATATGTGGCTAGGATTGAGCCACATCACCTTATGTATAAAGATGAAGACAAGGGCAATTTCGTCATTTTACCTATTGTTGACTTAATGTAAAAGAGAGACGGCTCCTGTTTGCTTCTTTTCTACTCTCATGCATTGATTTATGAAGTGTACTTTGTACTATGACATCTTTTAGTCTTTTTGTTTTTTATGTAACATAAATGTGCTTTCAAATCTCTCACATCTCATTTCTCTCAAACAGAGAAATGAAGAACATATTTTACTTCCCAAAAATCCAGAGAGATTGATGGTTAGAGAGAGAAGATCGGAGAGAGAGAGGCAATGAGGACGGTGAGAGAGGCAGTGAAGATCGGAGAAAGATCAGAAGATCGAACGGGTGTTCCGTACAACATCAGATTCAGATCTGGTCCAGATCCGAAATCTAAAAAGATGATCTAGTTCCAAGATGCTACCAGATCCAAAAGATGCTCCAGATCCGGTTGAAGATGTTCGATGTTGAAGATGATATTCCATATAATGGTTCGATGTTGAAGATGATCCAAAAGATGTTCGATGTTAAACATGATGTTCCAAATCTAAAAGATCCTCCAGATCCATAAATATGTTTGTTTTCAGGTTTTTTTTTTCAGATTTGCATTTTTTTTATAGATCTTCATTTTTTTGTGTTTTGTAGAACTGCAACTTTTTTTATTTTTTTGTTCAAGAAGATGAATGTTTTTTAGTTCTTGTTTTCTGGATATTTTGTTTTTTATTACTGATTTTTTCATTTTTTTGTGTAAAATTTGTTTTCAGATCTGAACAAATGTAAACAATTTGATTTAAGTTCTTATGTATTTGATTAAAATCTAAGTTACTTTCTTGTTTATTGTTATGATGATTGAATCTAAAAAATCTGTTGTTTTTGGATTCTTGTTAATAAAGTTATATTTTTTATATTCATGTTATATTTTTGATGTAATAATTCTCATAACAATTCTTTGCGTCTTAGTTATGAAACTCCAAGATCTATACATTTTTTATGTAACACTATGTAACCGGGTGTTAGAAATGTAACAATCGAAGAAAAAAAGCATGTTACATTTTTTTGTGTTAGATAAATAATGCCCGTTACATTTTTTTGTGTTACATAAAAAATGTAACAATCAAAGAAAAAATGCCTATTACATTTTTTGTGTTACAAAAATAATGTCCGTTACAGAAAATAAAATGCATTGTTACACTTTTTTAAATTACTGTAAAAATAACGTGTGTTGTTACATTTTTTCCAGGTTATTGTAAAAATAAAGTAGCTGTTACGGAAACAAAGTGTGTTGTTACATTTTTTGTGTTACAAAACAAGTGGTTGTTACATATGTGACGTAAAATTGATCATGTAAAAATTATATGTTACGTTTCTATGTAACATTTGATCATAGAAAAATTATATGTTACGTTTCTATGTTTGTTATGGGCAAAAGTGAATCCTAGCCATCCTAACACATGTAACAAAACCAAAAAAAAAAAATATGTTACAAAAATAGATTGTCATATACATATGTAACAAAACCAAAAAAAATATACGAGCAAAAAAGAATCCCCGCCATGAAATATATTAAAAAATTGATGGATGTCAGTTTGTCATATGATGAATGTCTGTTGTAAGAGAAATTATATTAATGTTCCAATATTACCCTTCAGTACATGAAATATATTAAAAAATTGAGAAAAAAGGACACAAAAGCAACTTATAGGCAAAAGTGAATCCTAGCCATCCATCAAGTATGATCAATGGTTGTTATTGGGTTTTCAGGGTTTATTCAACTCAATGAGTTTTCAATTTATCCTTGCCCTATATATATATATATATATATATAGGGGAAGGTTCAAATGAAAACCACTAGTTAACGCGAAAACTCGAAAACTAACTAAAAAAAGCCTAAAAAACACACAAATTTTTTTTTTTTTTTTTTTGCAAACCAAATTTCGCAGGTTTTTTTATATAAAAAAAAATTTCAAAAAAAAAAAAAATTTTTTTGTGTAGTGCACATGTGTAATACTACACATGTGTATCTGTACTACACATGTGTATTATTACACATGTGCACTACACAAAATTTTTTTTTTTTTTTTTGAAATTTTTTTATATATAAAAACCAGCGATTTTTATTAAAAAAATTGAAAAAAAAAATTTGTGTGTTTTTTAGGCTTTTTTTAGTTAGTTTTCGAGTTTTCGCGTTAAAAGTGGTTTTCATTTGAACCATCCCCTATATATATATATATATATATATATATATATATATATATAGTGTGAGGTTCATTGGGGAACACTAAAAAAGTGCGGAACCAGGGAACACTCTTAACAATTTAACTTAACATGTTAAAAATCAAATTTTTTAAAATTTTTTTCGGCGTTTTTCTTTATATATACTTTTAGAAACATTTTTAATTAAAAAAATCAAAAACTAAAAATATAAAAAAAACAGTTAAAAAAGGCTTATTTTTTTTACAAAAATGATTTTATATTGGAATTGTTTCTACCCATTTTTATAAGGAAAAACGCGGAAAAAAATTTAAAAAAATTGATTTTTAGCATGTTAAGTTAATTTTATAAGATATGTTTTTTAAACTGTTTTTTAAACTTTTTTTTGTATTTTTTTAACTTTTTAGTTTTTTTTTAAAATGTTTCTACATGTATTTATTAATAAAAAGCGTCGAAATTTTTTTTAGAAAATGTTGATTTTTAATATGTTAAGTTGAATTTTTAAGAGTGTTTCCCGGTTCCCCACTTTTTAAGTGTTTCCCAATGAACCCTCCATATATATATGGGATGATTCATTGGGAAACACTAAAAAAGTGGGGAACTGAGGGACACTAAAAAAGTGAGGAACCGGAGAACACTCTTAAAATTTCAACTTAACATATTAAAAATCAACTTTTTCTAATTTTTTTGACGTTTTTCCTTATAAATACACGCAAAAACATTTTTAATAAAAAATTATACAACTAAAAAATATATAATTATTTTTTAATTATTTTGGAAGGAGAAACGTGCAAAAAGCTCAGTTTTGATTCCATTATTAATTATTTGTTTTCTTGGTTTGTTAATAGAAAAAGCAATGTTAGTTAGGTGGTGTAAATTTAAAATCCATTAGATTTGTTGTCGTTGCATGTTGCGGCGAAACGGAGCAAATAATAAGATAAAACAAACGTTTTTTTTTTAAGAAACATCTTGTTTAGAAAGTCAAACCGTCAGAAAATTGGTTCAGTTTATCACCGTACCGTTTTATGATACAAAATAAATACTCTATTTTGAATACATGTTTGTTTTTACCAAAACTTATACGGAAATGTCATGGGAAAAAATGAATATAAGTTATTAATAAAATATCTAATTAACTAAAAAAGGAAATATGATTTAGAAAATGAAAAAAATAATTATTAAAAATAGACAATAAGTAATAGAGGAAATATGGTTTAAGAAAAAAAATAAAAATATGTTATAAAGTGAAAAGCAAATACAATAATTAAGTATTATACTATTAAAATAATAAATTAAAAAAATATATATATTATTATAATATTAAAATTACTATTCATGGATCTTAATCAACAATATATATATATAATTGCTATTGAATGTATTCTTCTATTACTTTTCTAGCTTTTAAGCTAGTTATATATATAGACGTTTAAAAATATATATACTTAAATTAAAGATAAAAAATCTCAATTTTATTATATATTTAAAAATATAATAATAACATACAGAAAAGTCATCCCCACTTGTGGCCTAGTGGTAGGAGGTTTGGGTTTTTTTTTCAATGGATGACACAAGTTCAGTTCTCACTTGTGTCATATGGGATGGATGTAGACAATGAATGATTTGAACTAGGCCTTGTGTGAGGTTGTCAGTTCGATTCCCGAGCCCAACCGGGTTTTTTTTTTCAATGGATGACACAAGTTCAGTTCTCACTTGTGTCATATGGGATGGATGTAGACAATGAATGATTTGAACTAGGCCTTGTGTGAGGTTGTCAGTTCGATCCCCGAGCCCAACCGTGTTTTCGTCCCACCGTGTGTTACGCCAGAGAGTTCTTCTCTTATGGTGGCACAACGACTATCAAGTGGCAGCCGACGGAATGGTTTACCGGAGGAACGCCCAAAAAAGCCAAACTTTGAAGTCAGTGTGGGCCTGGTTAAGACAACATAGTCTGGCCAAAGTGAGGCAATACGGGACTCTCTGATTTGGGGAATGTGATAACCTTATACACGAAGTTCACCGTTAAAAAAAACATACAGAAAAGTCATTTATGTTTAGGAAAAAAAGATGGTGTGTTATGAATATTATTAAATGTAGGATCGTTTGCACGACCAAAACGAGTCGTTCAGAAGAGTTCGTGTCAATACGAGAGGCGGACACTAACGTATCAACTTTGAAACAGCTTGATATACACTCTAACGGTGTGTTCCCGAGTTAAAAATCCCTCCCCGTCCCTCCCCTCCCCTCCCCTCCATGTCTTTCCAAATTGGAAAGACTATTTTCAGGCAAAAAAAACCCCATTTTCCCTCCCCTCCCCTCCCCCTGTTAAGTGGATCTCTGGAACACAGCCTAATTGTCTTTTTGGTTGATATAACCGCTTTTTACTGCGAGTAGACACTTCAGCAGCACTTCGGCTCTGGAATCGAAAAGTTACAAACGAAATGAACAAGGCAACTATATATAGGCTGAGCATTTCGTGCGAGATGGGCAAGACCCATTTCGTGCTAAATGGACAATGTCCATTTCGTGCGAAATGGTCACAAACACAATATTCTCGAATTTCGTGCCCTGATCTTTCTAATCTAAAACAAGACTCGATACAAGACGAAGTCGACAGACATATGCACCAACAGACTCCCCCGTGGATGTCGACGAGTCTTCAGTGTGACAAAACTTCGGTATGTCAACTCTTCAGTCTTGATCAGTCTTCGTGCTCTTCCCAAAGTATCTGACTGTGTAAAACATCCTTCAATCTTTTCTCTTCTCCAGAATCTCAACTTGACTCTATCTTCTTTTGATTATATCTCTTGATTCCTTAAGTTCATCAGCATTAGCAGCTGGCATGATCATCAGGATTCGAATCTGGTTTTTGCATCTACAAAATCCCCCTTGCTAGCAGACTCCCCCTTAAATTGTTCCGGGATCGCAATCTGACTTAGCTCTTGTTCTAGATCATGACCTGGCTCTCATTCAGCTCAGGTTTAAACACGGGGACCTGCACAAAGCTCTACCCAGAAATAAATTTCACAAATTTAAAATTTGACAAATTTAGAATTCCTGATTAACCACTAGTAAAAACAATTTCAAACTGATTTAACATTTAAAATCTCTGATGACTACTTGTAGGAAAAACATTCAAATTTGACATTTTTTATTTCGAAATCTTTTCTCATTTCCAACAAACTCCCAAACCTTTGTTCGTCATGATTAGCACTCGGAATTTTGAAAAAAAAACAGCTCTCCAACATCAGTTGTCGAAAATCTTTTTGTGTTTTTCAAAAATTTATGCTAAAACACACTGAAAATCTTTTTGAATTTTGGTAATAATGAAATGCAGTAAAGAAATATTTACAAACAATATTTTTGTGAGTTTGTGTAAGAGGATCATATCAGTTTATGAGACAAATCACTAACGTCGTTAAGCTTTAAACATTTTAAGTTCTAAACGATTCACTTAGATTGTCAGTATACTGATCCACTTAAATTTTCACACAAAGTTCAACTGTATCGATATACGAGATAAGTGTTTTAAACGACTTAAACTTATTCACGTGTCCCACCTCAGAATATACTCCCGTATCCAGATCCCAATATTCAGTCTTACAGGTGAGTATACCTAGATGATATCTGTAAAGGGTTAAATGCGAGACCATGAGAGCTCAGGCAATTGCTTCCGCAAAATTAGAGAGATGATGGTTCGACTTTCGGTGGGTTCCCTTTAGAGAATCTTTTCTTCAACAGCACATGATTAGCATTTTGCAATGTTTCATCATTTTTTATGCTGAGGGGAGTGCTTTTATTTCAAGCAAACGAAAAGTATTATACGGGGACTAGGCCATTGCTTCCGCAAAATCAGAAGTCCCGGGATAATACCCCAGATATCACTAAGCATAAAGACCTGGTATCTCAGAAAGAGGGGTCTTTCAAACAAGATTTCAGGGGTTACCTATATATCCGAGAGATATTCCCCACGAAATAAGCAAATTTGATATTTAGGTTTATATCTCGAACACAATCTACTAAGCGTGTAAAAACCTACTGGCATATCATCAGTGAGACCGTTTATCACAATTTAACTTTTCAATTCTTTAGCATGTTGTGATAGTCCACTGATGTACTATCATTTCCTCTTTTTCACAACAAAACTCTTTTTGAATTTTTTCAATGTTTTTGGATTTTTCAAATTTTTGAAATTTCCAAAATTTTTACTCCCCCTAAAATCAAAATATGTTTCAATTTTGATTTTCTGAGAAAAAATTGAAAACAAACTGTACAAAAAAAAAGTGACAACTGTTGTGAATTGCTTCAATTCTCCATCCACTTGGCATAAACAATCAGAACTCCCCCTGACAACAAACTATTTTCCCATTAAGATTTCAAAACACTTAAGTTTGTTTTAATCAAAATGGTTTTTCTGGAAAATTAGTTTTGTTGATGTTTTCAAACCACTTGTAGGTTAGGGGTTTCATCACATTGTTCTCAATCACTTGAATGAAAGTTAAATCAAGTTCAACTTAATGACCTGAATTAACCACTTGTAGGTAAAAACCTCTTTTTCAACCACTTGTACATACACTTGTATGTTCTCAACAATCAATACCACTTGTAAATTGAAATATGACAATTTTCAAGAAAACTACCACTTGTAGGTTGAAATATCACGAAAGATGCCGATTCCTACTCCACAATTACCAACCTGGGAGTTTCGGCAAGTCAGGGTTTTTACATATGAAAAACAGACACCCAAGACTGACTATCTTTGGGTGTGACCTTCTCAGTCTCACTTGGGGTTTCAACATTTCTTTTTTTATTCATAAAAATCTTTTACCCCTTTGACCTTCCCATTCATCATTTTCCAAAAAATATGTTTTACTTTTCCATTAAACGCTTTCTCGACATCAAATTCTTTCTTTTCAAAATAGAATTGATTCGAGATTTCCACTTTACCAACCTTTGATTTTAAGCTTTCAGCCCGCAATGGTGGAAAGTTGACATCATCCATTGGCGGAACTGAATTTCCTCCTTTTACCTCAACTTGTGGCTCCTCTGACTTTGACGAGTCAGAATCATTGCCAGATTTCACACCTGATTTCTTAACAACCCACATTTGATTGTTAAGATTTACTCTTCTTTTGTAAAATCTTTTTGAACATTCACCAACTTCATATGTTGAGTTTTTAAACACTTTGAATTTTTCAGTTGGTGGTTCGGTTTTATCAACAACTTTTTCTTTCAGTTTAGAAGATACTCCCTGTTTTGTGTTGGTTGCCTTTGGACAATTCCAGGCAATGTGACCAACTTCTTGACATCGGTAACAGGTTCTTGTCTCCTTTCTCTGATTGGCTCCATTCTTCACTCCCTCTTGCTTCGTAGCAAGGAATTCTTTGTTCGATTGCTTCCAGAATGAGGTCTTTTCTTCTTCCTCTGAGCTTGCTCCTGAAACAAATACAGTTTTTGGTTTATAAGTTTTCTCATTTTTATGATTTTTCGGTGGAATAAAACCCAATCCTTTCTTTTTGAAATTACCATTATGGTTTGGTTTCTTTCGATAACCTGAACCAGAACTGTAACCCTTTTTCTTGTTTACCCTTTGTTGAACTCTTGAGGTGTATTGTTTAGGTTTTTCAGTAAGATTTACATCTTTTATTTCAAAAATATTAATTTCTGTTAATTTGAAAACCTTGTTAATCATTTCAGTTTTAACACCTCTTATTGGAAATTTCTCATCAGAATATAATTTGTCAGAATCATTCAAAGTATATGCCACTTTGATTGATTCATCATTCAAATTAGATTTTGATAACATGAATTCTTTATTGTAGACCCGTTTAACCGATGACTTTGAATTGTCAACTGATGAACTCGAGCTTTCAGACTCAGACTTTGACTATGACTCCTCATCTTTATCCAACACCTGATCGACCACTTTCTTTATTAACTCAGACTCATGATCAGTGTCAGACGATGTAAACGTGACGTAAATGTTTTCTGGTAACTCATCAGTTGTTTCAGACTTCAATTTTATATTGACTGCCTTTTTGACTTGCTCCTCATTTGGTTTTCTGGGAGAATAACCTTCCCAGATCGGAGGCGGACACTTGTTATAATTTGCACTTTGTTTCTTACCAATATCCTTCTCTTCAGATTTCTTTTCTTGAAATGCTTCAAAACCTGCAACAGTTGGATAAATTCTGTCAATCAAATAATCAGAACTTGAATAACTTTGCAGCAATCGTCTGATTCTTTCATTTTCTATCTTTTCTGTATCCAACTCCTGCTTCAACTTAGCACATTCTTCAATATAGTGATTGATAGCCTTCTGCTTAGACATCATCACTGCATTCATCATGGTTAAAGCATCTTCTCTTTCAGAATTTGTCTTTTGCAGACTATTCACCGTTCTATTCAACACATCATACGACTCTTTCACATAATTGACATCGAACAGTAATTTTTCTTTCATCTTGTCAAGCTCACAATACTTCTCGTCTTTTTCTTCACAATGTTTGCACGGTTCCAAACATTTTAGACAAGGTTTTGTGACTTCAACAATCTTTTCAACTTCGATAATCTTTTCAACTTCGACTATCTTCTCAGCTTCAACCATCTTCTCAGCAAGTTTAACTCCTTCACTTTGTTCAGACTTCTCTTCCTGAGCAACATTCTCGCATTTCATCTTTTTCTGATTCTTTGCTACTCGCTTCTCCTTCAGCTTCTCCAATCTATCTGCAAAATAAAATTTAAAACTTTAAGGAGATAATAGATTTTTTCCAATGTTTATTTGTGTTTCTTCTTCATCATCACTGCTATTAGATGACGATTGATCAAACACTTGGGTCTTTTCTGAACTATCGTCTGAAGACACAAACTCTCCATCTTGGCTTTTCTCACTGTTATCAAACACACTCATCCATTCTTTCATCAAATCTGGTTCTTGAACTATTTGTGCAATGAATGCTCCAAGCCCTGAATCAGCCTGAATGTATTTGTCCCAGCTAAAACCTTCTGCCATTTTTTGATCATCTTGATTAACCAGATAAGCTTTCTTCTTCTTTCCATCTTCAATAGCATTTAATGATGATGGTTGTTGAGCAACTTGTTGATATATGGCTTTCCGATAATAATCATTATTTCCGAAAGGATTCTGTGCTCCTCCTGCTTCTCTATTGGTAGATTCCCTCTTGAAATGTCCTTTTTCCCTGCAACGAAAACAAGTAACTTTAGATTTATCAAATCCTAAAGTAGAAACATTAGCATCACGGAAATCATCTTTTCCAGTAATCATCTTAAATTTCTCAGCTCTCCTCAACACACTCGCTAAACACCACTTAATATCCATAAGCTCCATTTCCTCAGCATCAATCTGATCGTAATCCTCTTTTGTCAACATAGGATTTCCGATCCTTCCTGCAACCAATCCCTCATATGACTCTAACACTGTAGCTAGTAATGCCATATGACCTTTAGCGACCTCTTCAGATAAATTTTGACCATTCTGAAGATGTAACGCGATGTTGCAGTGTAATACATGACCATTACTGCTGTTTGAGCTTTGGAACTGATGATTTGGAGTCGAAACATTCGGATTAACACTTGAGTATGAAGAAAAACCACTGTTGCTGCTTGGACTTTGATTAACTGATCCAGATGAGTTTTCTGCACTGAAAGCAGTTTGGACCTTTGGACTTGCTTCAACATCCTGAACATTCCCTTTGTAATACATCTTGATGTCATGTTGACCACTTGGATTATTCATTCTAGCAATCTTTTGCTGTTCAAGGTCTTGTCCTTCAATTTTTTCAATGAACTGAAAAATTGTCAATTTGTCATCTTCTCCAGTGTTCTTTAAGATCATCAGATATGTACCCCATTCTTTCTGAGGTACAGCATCAGCTAATTTGTCAACCCATTCTTCTCGATCTTTGTTGATATCCAAAAGAGACATTGATCTCGCTAAATGACAATATCTTTCGATCAGTTTCTTTGAAGTTTCACCCGGAAAACTCGTAAACAAATCAAATTCTTTCTTTAACAATGATTTCTTACTCCTGATCATCTTCTTACTTCCCTCAAACTTAATTCGAAGTGCTTCCCAAATCGAACGTGAAGTATTATCATGTTGAAGTAATATGAAGATGTCTTCTTTCACAACTTGATGGAGTAGACTAATCATCATCTTTTCTGCTTTGTACATGTCTCTCTCTTTATCCGACAGTTCAGAAATAGTTTTGATGACTCCCACATCTGTCCGAGGTTTAACATACTTTTTCTCAATACATTCCCAAGACCTCAAATGATTTGCTTGAACCCAATTTTCAAATCGGTCTTTCCAACCATAGTACTCTTCAATGCCCATCAACTTAGGAGGTTTCTGTAAAGTTCCTGTTTCATTTTCCATATTCACACTCTGAGCAAAGGTAACAGGAGTACCCGAGGCAGTAGCAAACGCGTTATAAAACTCTTCTTCCATGTTGCGGTAAAATTTTTCACAAACACAGCTTTCAAGCGGAATGGCACAATTCAAATGAGATGAACTTGATGCGAAATGGCTCTTTTCAAACGAAATGAACACTCTGGTACGAAATGAATGATTTCGTATGGAATAACACACTTTCAAACGAAATGAATCCTTCACACGAAATGAACCACTTTCAAACGAAATGAACTCTTTGGTACGAAATGAGTGATTTCGTACGAAATGATAAACTTCTTCAAACGAAATGCCTTGTTCAAACGAAATGACTTGCAAAATGACTCCGTATGAAATGACTCACACGAAATGAATGATTTCGTGCGAAATGAACTAAATCTCAAGCGAAATGAACCACAAATCTCATTTCGTGCGAAATGAAAAGATCAATCCGTGCGAAATGGTGCTGATGTCATACTTTCGATCAGATTTTTGTCCAATTGATCAATTTTTAGGTCGATTTTAAGTCTGATTCTTTCAAGGATTGATTAAAACAGTGTTTCGCTTATAATGTGTGAAAATCATTCCATTTTAACTGAAAAATCTTGTTAATTTTGAAAAAGAAGGTGTAGAAGTCAGAAATTTGATGAAATCAAGCTGAATTCGGTAAGAACTCCTCATCCTGAGCTCTGATACCACTTGTAGGATCGTTTGCACGACCAAAACGAGTCGTTCAGAAGAGTTCTTGTCAATATGAGAGGCGGAAACTAACGTATCAACTTTTAAACAGCTTGATATACCCTCTAATTGTCTTTTTGATTGATATAACAGCTTTTTACAACGAGTAGACACTTCAGCAGCACTTCGGCTCTGGAATCGAAAAGTTACAAAAGAAATAAACAAGGCAACTATATATAGGCTGAGCATTTCGTGCGAGATGGGCAAGACCCATTTCGTGCGAAATGGACAATGTCCATTTCGTGCGAAATGGTCTTGTTCCATTTCGTGCGAAATGGTCACAAACACAATATTCTCGAATTTTGTGCCCTGATCTTTCTAATCTAAAACAAGACTCGATACAAGACGAAGTCGACAGAAATATGCACCAACATTAAATATTTACCATGAAGATCAAGATTTACCTCTAGATTTACCAAGCAAGTGGATGAACTCTTTGTCAAACTTAGGGATAGCTTTGTCTACTAAATAGTTAATCTTGTCTACCAAATTGTTAACCTTGTTTACCAAATAGTTAATCTTTTTGTAGTATAAATACTAGCTCAAGGTAGAAGAGAAAATACACCTCATGTATACACTTTCATAAGTTATACAATTCTCTTCTTCTTTCTCTTATAACATTTTTAAAGTTCTTAAAGTTTTAGCACTAATCTTATGTTAATTCTTGTTATATTATAACATGTTATCAGCACAAGTCGCTTATATCCTAATCAAAGAAGACCTTAAGCCCAAAGATATCCATCATAAGTAATCAACAAAATGGCAAACATCGCAAAAATTCCCAGCTCTTAATATCACTGGAGAAAATTATATGCCGTGGACGGCACATGTTAAGCGACATCTCAAATCAATGGGTGTTTTGGAAACGATAACGGAGGGCAATAAATGTAGCGATCAAGACAAGGCAAAAGCCGATGTCTTCCTCCACAAACACATTGATGAGATGTTGCAATTTGATTATTCAAATTGTGAGGATCCATACGTTTTGTGTGAGGATTTAAAAAGCAGATTTGATCATCAAAGGGAAGTTTTACTTCCCACTGCTAGAGATGAATGGAACAATCTCAGGTTCCAAGATTTTTAAAAAGGTGAATGAATACACCTCTGCTTTGTTTAGAATATGCTCAATGCTCCGATTCTGTGGGCAAACTGTTACGGAGGAAGATATGTTGGAGAAAACTTTCTCCACATTTCATGCATCAAATATAAACTTGCAACAACAATATCGGTTGCAAAGGTTTCAAAGATATTCTGATCTAAATTCATTTCTCCTCGTAGTAGAGAAAAACAATGAGCTACTAATGAAAAATCATCAAGTTCGTCCACTGGATCATTAGCCATTCCAGAAGCAAATGTTGTTATTAATGATGATACTAAAGACTCTGGAAGAAAATGGGGACGACGCCGTGGCCGTGGCCACTTTGGTAAAGTTAAAGGTCGTAACTATTCCTTCAAAGGAAATGATAATTTCCGAGGTAATTCCCATGGTCGTGGACGTGGTCACGGTCATGGTCGTGGTCAAAATCAAAGACCCCCCCCCCCCCCCAATTACCACACTCCACAAAATACCAATTTCAATCAGTATAACAAAAGGAATGAAGCTGGTAGGTCCGAAAACAATGGCACTTCTTGTTTCAGATGTGGAAGTACAAACCATTGGTCAAAGGCTTGTCGTACACCTTCACATTTATGTGAACTTTACCAAGCCGCTCTCAAAAGAAAAGAAAAGGAGATGAACCATGTGGATAATTTTAATGATATCAACGTCGAACTGAATGTCGCCGAGTATACCAATGACATGGAACTCTGAAACAAATGTTGCTAAACCGTAATAATTATATGCAATAATTATGTTATTTCCTTTATTATAACTATCTTTATTATGTTTCATTAGTCTTTCTCATGTAACGTTTTCAACAAATAAATAAACTTCTTATTAAAAAATAATTCATAATGCCTTCGTTATACACTTATTATTATTTCTCTTTATATTTTCAAGATTAAAATGAATACCACTGGAGCACAAGAGCAAACAAATGATGCAGATATATGTATAGCGGATAGTGGGGCCACACACACTATACTTAAATCTAAGAAATATTTTTATGAGTTGAAACCAACAAAAGGAACCGTTGATACAATATCAGGTCCTACAAACTTGATAAAAGGAGTGGGAAAAGCTAATTTAATATTACCAAATGGTACAAAGCTCTTAATAGTGAATACTTTATTTTCCCCAAAATCAACGAGAAACTTGTTGAGTTTCAAAAACATATATCATAACGGATATGATACTCAGTCAAGGACTGTTGATAATAAGAAATATTTACACATCATGAGCAAAGATCATATATTGAAAAAACTGCCAATGCTCCACTCTGGTTTGCATTATACACACATTAATGTGCCTCAAGCACATATGGTAGTAAAAGAAAGTTTTTGTGATCCTGAGACATTTAACTTATGGCATGACAGACTAGGCCATCTAGGATCTACAATGATGAAAATAATTACTGAAAACACACATGGACATCCATTGAAATATCAAAAGATCCCCCAATCAGCTAAAATGCCTCTATGTACCTCTTGTTCATTTGGAAAACTAATTACAAGGCCTTCGTCCTTAAAAGTTGACAAGGAATCACCAATATTTCTTGAAAGAATTCAAGGTGATATATGTGGACCAATTCATCCACCATGTGGACCATTTAGATATTTCATGGTCTTGATAGACACATCCAGCAGATGGTCTCATGTCTCTTTATTATCAACTCGTAATATTGCCTTTGGAAGATTTCTTGCTCAAATTATCAAACTACGAGCACATTTCCCTGATTACACTGTTAAAAGGGTGAGACTTGATAATGCTGGTGAATTTACATCACATGCTTTTAATGATTATTGCATGTTTGTGGGAATTGTTGTCGAACACCCTGTTGCTCATGTACACACACAAAATGGCTTAGCTGAATCATTGATCAAACGTTTACAGCTAATCGCTAGACCATTAATAATGAGAACAAAACTTCCTGTGTCGGTTTGGGGTCATGCAATTATACATGCTGGATCACTGATTCGTGTGAGACCAAGTGCAAATCATGTACTCCCCATTACAACTTGTTTCTGGCCATGAGCCAGACATTTCCCACCATAAAATTTTTGGGTGTGCAGTTGTAACAACTCTCATCGAAAGTCATATTTATTAAATTAAATTGTCCAATAGGAAACCCTAATTGAGATACCCAAGTGATTCTGCACAAACCCTAAAATTTTCATAACAATCGGAATCAGGATCAGGGCCCCTAAAACTCAGGGGGGGGGGGGGGGGGTAAACCCTAGTTACAATTATCTGTAGAAAATGCTGTCAAAATTGAAATTTACGAAATCATCAATTCAGCAAGGCTAGTCCCAGTCGTGGCAACCCTATGAAGATTCTGTGACCCTTACGGACCGTAAGGGTCACAGTCTTACGGTCCGTAAGCTAGTCCAAATTTATGTATAAATAGTAGAGAGTGGCACTTGATTTCTGGAATTAAAACGACAAACAAACTCGCACTACACACTGAATTACGTTTTGTATACTATCAAAACACACACGAATCCCGAATTGCTGTCGCAAAACAGGGTAATAACTCGATCGCTATTACGATTCATTTTCCGATCGATCAATGTACTCAATGGATGTTTAAGTGCTGCCCACATTAGGGTGATGCTTTGTCATTAGTCGTTAATTCGATGGATGTTTAAGCATAGCACTTTGTCATTCGTTGTGAGGGTTGATCTCGTGAGTTATCGTAAATGCTGTATTGATTACTAACCCAGTTTTGTGTGCATTATTATTTAAATTAGGTTAACAAGGCTAATCCATAGACTAGACTCTGTCCGTGTTAAATCTGCAATGTGAGTCATTCTCTTTTTATCAAATTACTTTCAAAATCTTGTTTATTTTCAAAAGTTATAATTACAGTGATTAAGTTTATGTAATCACCAAGTTACAGCCGGTATGTGGGGTTTTGTATACATTACTTGATAATCTTCACCATTGGGACAGCCAAGGGGTGATATGACCATAATCACAGACACCATTGGACGAATGGGCCAATGGGTCGAGTGACAAAGTACTGTGGGTAGTTGGTTGATATCAGAAACATTGTAATCTTCCTTAATACTGTAAATTATAACAAACAGGTTGTTTTAATAAATAGAATGATTCACTCAGTATTTCCCGCTGACAAAACCTTTTTCAAACATGTTTCAGGTGATCTGTTGTGATTCAGGAAAGGTGCTACGGAGCACTGCAAGCTTAAGAAAGTGGCTCATTGTAAAAGAAAGAACTATGTTTTGTTAAATAAAGATTTCTCCGTGAAATTATAATATTGTAAATTAACGGGGTTTTATCCCGAGTTGTGAAATAAAATAATCGGGAAAATTTTAGCTTTACAACGATCCTAATAATAAACTTCCGCTGTTAAACTCAATTAAATAAATACCACGTGATTTCTGTCCCGCGGCTCCTGAAACGGGTCAAACCGGGTCGGGGGTCGTGACAGAAAAATGTGGTATCAGAGCCACTGAGTTAAGCTAATTAAGTATTTAGAAATACTTAATTTTTCCTGATTACTATTATGTGATTATGTGTTTTATTAACTGACTATTTGTTAGTTACAGTATGGGTAAGAAAAAGCTTTCAAACATCTATTTAAATTAGATAGGTCATCCAACGAGAAGGGAAGTTCATCCCAAACCAAATCCTCAAAACTCCCTGCAATTCCTGAAGAAGGAATATTTGTTCGAAAAGCCCAATACGAGAAACCACTTTCTCCGGATAAAAGAAGTTTGATTCTTAAGAAAAGTCAGGAGAAAATAAAGAAACCCCGAGAGAAGAAAATTATACAGGAAACCCAGGAATTAACCAGTAAAACACCTTGGGAGGACAAATTAGAGGAAAAATGGGCGGATCGTTATATGCTAGCCATTGTAGCAGTAAATGCTAATATTTAAAATCCCATGATTCCGTAATAGCCCCCTTATTTACAAGCCCGAAATATCATCTAGTAAATAAATAAAACCTAGCATGTTTAAAATATCCATTTTCCTTTGTATAAATTAGTCACAGGGTATGCAATAAAACTTAAAGGTTATTTCTAAATTTTAACTTAGCATTTTTGTATTTTCTTTGTATGTTAACCAGCATGAATGAGTTATCGGAAGCCCTAGAGAATCTCAACCTATACCCTGTAAACCTAGAAGTTTCTAAAGAATTTACTGGGTATTTTCCTAATGTGGAACAACCTGTAGAATTCAACGCTCCACCTTTGAAAAAGCCAAAACCAAAGAAAAGAAGGAAATACGTATGGGGGAGTCGTATATGTCACGGCCCCCGACCCGGTTTGACCCGTTTCAGGAGCCGCGGGACAGAAAATCCCTTGGTATTTAATTAATTGAGTTTAACAGCGGAAGTTTAACATCAGGATGTTTTTAAGACTGAAATATTTCCCGATTATTTTATTTCACAACGTGGGATAAAACCCGGTAATTTACAATCTTGAGATTTCACGAAGAAATCTTTTATTTTACAAAACATGTTTCTTAATTTTATACTGAGCCACTTCTTTGAGCTTGTAGTGCTATATGGCACTTTTCCTGGATCATAATAGATCACCTGAAACATGTTTGAAAAAGGTTTTGTCAGCGGGAAATACTGAGTGAATCATTCTATTTTGCATAATGATGCATAGTTATTAATTACAGCATAAGAGCGATTACAATGGCTTCTATCTTATTTTTATCTGGCATCCTGTCACAATGGTGACAAGTCACAATGGTGACGATGGTCATACCACTATTAGATCAATGAACCTAAATAGTGATGATTATCCTTGTAGGTCAATGAACCTAACAGTGATTATCCCGAGTAGGTCAATGAACCTAATTGGGAGAAATTAGTAATGTGCACAATACCCCACTAACCAGTAATTCAAGATATCCACGACTTAGTCCCTGTAATTATAACCTTGAAAATAATTTGAGGTATTGTAAAATAGTTGATAAAAAGAGAATGACTCACATTGCAGATTTATACGGGCAGAGTTTAGCCTACTGATTAGCCTTTTTAACCTAAATTTAATAACAGGCACACAATTCGGGGTTAGTAATCAATACAGCATTTACGATAACTCACGAGATCAACCCTCACAACGAATGACAAAGTGCTATGCTTAAACATCCATCGAATTAACGACTAATGACAAAGCATCACCCTAATGTGGGCAGCACTTAAACATCCATTGAGTACATTGATCGATCGGACAATGAATCGTAATAGCGATCGAGTTAATACCCTGATTGCGGCGTCGATTAGTGACCCGTGTGTGTTAATTGTGATAAACAGAGATTATCTCGGAGCACAGAACGAATTTCTTCGTCGAACATACGCAGAATTTCAAGTGCCAACCTCTGCTATTTATACACAAATTTGGCTTAGCTTACGGACCGTAACAAATAATCCTTACGGTCCGTAAGGGTCTTGAAATTAGCATAGGGTGGCCACGTGTGGGACTAGCTTAGCTGAGTCGATGAATTTCATTAATTCGATTTTGACAACACATTATGTAGATAATCGTTAACTAGGAAATACCCCCCCTGAGTTTTAGGGGCCCTGATCCTGATTCTGATTGTTCTGAAAATTTTAGGGTTTGTTCAGAATCACTTGGGTGTCTCAATTAGGGTTTCCTATTGGTCAAATTAATTTAATAAATATGACTTTTGATGAGAGTTGTTACATTCTCCCCACCTTAATAAAAATCTCGTCCTCGAGATTTACTGGAATAATTGAGGATACTTTCACTTCATTTCTGATTCTAACTCCTAAATGTATTAGGATCATATCTTTAAATCCTACTTTACTTTAACTAACACTACTCGTTTACCTTTATATCTTGGAAAGGTACTACCAAAGATTCGTCTGATAGACATTTCTTGAGATTGGATACATGAAATACATCATGTACCCCAGCTAACTCTCCTGGTAGTTGTAAACGATAAACAACTGGTCCTATACGTTGGATTACTGGAAATGGTCCTACATATCTTGGATTTAACTTTCCTTTCTTACCAAATCTAATTACTCCTTTCCAAGGAAATACTTTTAATTAGCATTTTGTCTCCAACTCGAACTCCAACGGCTTTCGTCTATTATCTGTATAACTTTTCTGACGATCTCTAGCCGTCTTCAGCCTTTCCTTCGTGATACTGAATATCACAGTCGTAGTCAGTTAGGATTTTCATCCATCTCCTTTGCCTCATGTTTAATTCTTTTTGCCCAAATATATGTCTTAAATTCTTATAATCCGTATAGACAGTAAACTTACTTCCATACAGATAATGTCTTCAATCTTAAGGGCAAAATTTATGGTTCCTAATTCTAAGTCATGAGTGGTATAATTTTCCTCGTGCTTTTTCAATTGTCTTGAAGCATACGCAATTACCTTCTTGCGTTGCATAAGCACACATCCTAATCCTAGTTTTGAAGCATCATAATATACTTCAAAATCTTCAGTTCCTTCTGGTAAAACTAGAATTTTGTTAATTTATGCTTTAAGATCCTAAAGGCTTCTTCTTGTTTAGGTCCCTTATTCAAACTTAACTGTTTTATAGGTTAGCTTAGTTAATGGTATAGTTATCTTGGAAAAATCCTTAATATAGTATCCGACTAAACCTATAAAACTTCTAATTTCCATTGCGGATTGCGGAACTTTCCATTTGGTAATTACTGCTATCTTAGCAGAATTTACGTGAATACCTTCATGATTCACTATATGACCTAGAAATTGCACTTTTTGCAGCCCAAATTCTCACTTCGAGAAATTGGCGTAAAGCTTCTCTTTTCTTAACAAAGTTAAAAGTGTATGCAAGTACTGTCAATGTCCTTCCTGACTTTTGGAATAAATAAGTATATCGTCTATGAAGACAATTACAAATTTATCCAAATATAGTTTACAGATCCTATTCATCATGTCCATGAATGCTGGAGGTGCATTCGTTAATCCGAAGGGCATGATTGTAAACTCGTAATGATCATACCTAATTCTGAAAACAACTTTTAAGTATGTCTTCCTCTTGTACTTTCAATTGATGATATTCGGAACGTAAGTCATTTTTAGAAAAATATCTATCTCCCTGGAATTGATCGAATAGATAATCAATTCTAGGTAATGGGTATCGATTCTTAATTGTAACCTTTATTCAATTCCCTATAATCAATACATATTTTCATCGCATCATCCTTTTTAAACAACACTGTGTTAACTGATAAGGTGCCTTAGCTTATCGGTATAGTTCCTAAATTTAAAGGAATTCTAAATATTATCTCCCTATCTGGTGATAACACTGGTAACTCTTATGGAATACATCTGAGTATTCGGAAACTACAGAAATTTCCTTAAATTCTTTATCTTTAGTATTGATGATTACTGAAATCATATATACTATTCCTTGTTTTCGTTCATAATTAGCAACTTTCATTACTGATATGAACTTTATGGGTTTACATAGCTTATCTCTTCTAATCATTATTACTTTTCCAGTGATTGCTCAAACTTCTATAGAATTCTTATCACAGATAATTCGAGCATAGTTGTTTACTAACCAATCCATTCCTAACACAACATCGAATTCAACTAATTTCATAGATAATGGGGTTGCAGAAAATTTATGACTTAAAAGTTCTATTTCTACATTTTGCAGAACTTTATCTATTTTAACTGAATTCCCATCTGCCGTTT
Source organism: Helianthus tuberosus (assembly GCA_030545235.1). NCBI lineage: Eukaryota > Viridiplantae > Streptophyta > Magnoliopsida > Asterales > Asteraceae > Helianthus > Helianthus tuberosus. The sequence continues at coordinate 71,868,831 of CM060437.1, forward strand.
CTATTGTAAAAATTGGCCTAATGCTGGTTAAAGGTAAGTTAAAAGTTTGGCAGAATGAAGTATTTATAAAACTTTAGTTTGCACCAGAGTTAAATAATACTTTTGTGTAAACGTTGTGATCTAAGAACGTACCGGCTATCACATCTGAAATGAGTTCTGCTTCCTTAGCAGTTAGTTGGAAAGCTCTTACATTCCTTTTTGCTCCTTCTGCAGGTTTGGCTTTATTGTCAGATGGTTTGTTCAGTTTTGGACAATCTGGCCTAAGATGTCCAGCTTCTCCACAGTTGTAGCAGACTGAAAATTTCTTCCTCCTGCAGTCTTCTTCTTGATGCCCCGGAATTTTGAAAAAATTGCAATATCCTTTGCATCTTCCGAAATGCTTCCTTTTGCAAAAATTGCAAAATGGACTAGTAGAAGATTGCCCATTCCCTCCGTTCTTGAAATTGTTATGATTACCCGGATGGAATTCTTGGGTAATCTTTTGGGCTACTTCCTTCCTTCTATTTTCTTCTCTTGTCCGTACTAGTTCGTCAGTCAGAGTATTGGCTAAATCCACCGCATCATCAATCGTGCGAGGTTTCGCAGCCTTGACGATATTACGGATTTCGGAAATCAATCCCCAAATATAACGAGAAATAAGTACCGGCTCTGGAGAAGCCAGGGTCGGTACCACTCGAGCATACTCGAAGAATGTCGTAGTATACCCTCGACAATCTACATCCACCATCCGGTGGGTTAGAAACTTATTTGTCATTTGTTCCTTTTCATACTCGGGACAGAATTTTCTTTCTACAAAGCTCTTAAATTCTTCCCAGTTCATAGCATATGCCATCCTTCTTCCTTTTGCTTGTAACACCGTATTCCACCATTCTAGCGCCACTTCTTTGAAAAGATTTGACGTGTACATGACCTGATCATCCTGAGCACATTTACTTATGGCAATTACTGCCTCGGTTTTCTCTAACCAACGCAGTGCCGCAGTCGCTCCTTCATTACCTGCAAACTCAGTGGGTTTACAAGCAAGAAATTCTTTGTAAGTGCAACCAGGCGTTGCAGTTTTCCTTTTCTTAGGGAGCGGAGCTTGCCGTGGTTCATTATCATGATTAACATGATTATTGCCTCCGTTTACGCTATTACTGAAGTTATCTTCAGAAATACGTTTACTAGGAACGATTTGTTGCGGTTCGATTGGATTTTTAACAGCAGCAACGATTGCTGGAATAGCATTGGCTATCCCTTGAGCAACTATTTCTGGAATAGCGTTGGCTATCCCTTGAGCAACGATATTTTCTATATCCTGCCTAGTCATAAATTGATCCTCCGGTTGTTGCTCAGATTGATTAACCTCATTAACTGGTTCATTATTAGCGTTTTCCATCTGATAACTAATTTATATATAAATAATTAGTATAAAAGAAATAATCCAAGGTCACAATTAATTGCACATAATCACGTAAACGAATATACAACAAAATTGTAAAATTTTCTAATATTTCATTTGTTTTATAAATTATATCATGCTTCTATATACAACCGTTTTATTATTTATTTTACACATACTGATTTTACTATTATTATTACACAACCACAGTTTCATAATCCCCTATCCTTTGTCAGGTGATATTCTAGTAACGGCGTTCCTTCTCATCGTATTTCCAGGAGATCTGTCCTAAAATCTCTTGGATCCTATTCTCAGCATCCATTAGTTCTTTGTTAAAATAACGGAGTTCAGCCATATTCTCGTTACTCATTGGTGGATTTGGTAAAGGTTCTGGATTGAACTTAGGAAAAAGCTTATAGGGATGGTTTTGTAACAGTATTTCATTATTCAACCATTCGTCTATTTGCGAGTGGATTGAAGGGTTTGGAATAGCTGGTTCTAAATTCATTGGTAGTTGTGTTTCAAGAGAATGAATAAAATCATTTTCATTAATAGGCTCAATAGTATCATCGTTTGCCATTATAAAATCTAGTTCTTCTTGAGATGGTAACCCCTCAATTTGCCTAGAGCTTTCCCCAATTTCCATTTTCTTAGGCTTGGGTTTCTCGAGAGGTAAAGCATTGAATTCTATAGGTTCTTCTATGTCTGGTATATATCTATTGAAATCTCTGGAAACTTCTATTCTTACTGGATAGAGATTTAAATTATGAAGAGCGTCAGACAAGTCACTCATGCTGTTTAAATATGCAAAACAATCAAAATTTATTAAGTCAAAATTTTATAACAAAATTTCATAGAAAACTTTTTTAGATATTATTTCATACTGGTTAACTACCAAGACAACTGAAAATTAAAACACACTGTTTACTTATTTATTTACTGAATAAGGTTTCTAGACTGTAGATAATAAAGATGCTAAAACTTGGGTCCAATTATTTTAAGGATTTGCATTAATTGCTACATTGGTTAGCATATAAAGATCTGCCCATACTGTACATAATTAGTCAGATAATAAAACACATAATCACAAAATAGCAATTAATAAAAATTAAGTATTTTCTAAATACTTAATTGGCTTAAATCAGTGGCTCGATCAGTGGCTCTGATACCACATTTTTCTGTCACGGCCCCCGACCCGGTTTGACCCGTTTCAGGAGCCGCGGGACAGAAAATCCCGTGGTATTTAATTAATTGAGTTTAACAGCGGAAGTTTAACATCAGGATCTTTTTAAGACTGAAATATTTCCCGATTATTTTATTTCACAACGTGGGATAAAACCCGGTAATTTACAATCTTGAGATTTCACGAAGAAATCTTTTATTTTACAAAACATGTTTCTTTATTTTATACTGAGCCACTTCTTTGAGCTTGTAGTGCTATATGGCACTTTTCCTGGATCATAATAGATCACCTGAAACATGTTTGAAAAAGGTTTTGTCAGCGGGAAATACTGAGTGAATCATTCTATTTTGCATAATGATGCATAGTTATTAATTACAGCATAAGAGCGATTACAATGGCTTCTATCTTATTTTTATCTGGCATCCTGTCACAATGGTGACAAGTCACAATGGTGACGATGGTCATACCACTATTAGATCAATGAACCTAAATAGTGATGATTATCCTTGTAGGTCAATGAACCTAACAGTGATTATCCCGAGTAGGTCAATGAACCTAATTGGGGGAAATTAGTAATGTGCACAATACCCCACTAACCAGTAATTCAAGATATCCACGACTTAGTCCCTGTAATTATAACCTGGAAAATAATTTGAGGTATTATAAAATAGTTGATAAAAAGAGAATGACTCACATTGCAGATTTATACGGGCAGAGTTTAGCCTACTGATTAGCCTTTTTAACCTAAATTTAATAACAGGCACACAATTCGGGGTTAGTAATCAATACAGCATTTACGATAACTCACGAGATCAACCCTCACAACGAATGACAAAGTGCTATGCTTAAACATCCATCGAATTAACGACTAATGACAAAGCATCACCCTAATGTGGGCAGCACTTAAACATCCATTGAGTACATTGATCGATCGGACAATGAATCGTAATAGCGATCGAGTTAATACCCTGATTGCGGCGTCGATTAGTGACACGTCTGTGTTAATTGTGATAAACAGAGATTATCTCGGAGCACAGAACGAATTTCTTCGTCGAACATACGCAGAATTTCAAGTGCCAACCTCTGCTATTTATACACAAATTTGGCTTAGCTTACGGACCGTAACAAATAATCCTTACGGTCCGTAAGGGTCTTGAAATTAGCATAGGGTGGCCACGTGTGGGACTAGCTTAGCTGAGTCGATGAATTTCATTAATTCGATTTTGACAACACATTATGTAGATAATCGTTAACTAGGAAATACCCCCCCTGAGTTTTAGGGGCCCTGATCCTGATTCTGATTGTTCTGAAAATTTTAGGGTTTGTTCAGAATCACTTGGGTGTCTCAATTAGGGTTTCCTATTGGTCAAATTAATTTAATAAATATGACTTTTGATGAGAGTTGTTACAGTATACGTAGGAAAAAGCAAGCTACGAAACTTCCTAAAATAAACAATCCTTTAGAAAAAGGAAAAGAAATTGTAACCAGGGAAAGTTCTAGACAGCAGGAGATGGAGACTGAAGTCAAGGAAGATTCTAGGCAAATGGGAATGCAGTTTGAGGAATATTCTAAGGAAATATAAATGGAGGTTGGAAAAGGTTCTAGACCAACTCAGATGGAAATTGGAGAAAGCTCCAAACAAAACCAGGGAATGACTTTTCAGGAGGAAATAGATTTTATATTGGCAAGCTGTGATACTATTCAGCCTGTCAATACAAATTTTTTTACTCGTCCTATTGAAAATCAACTCCCTATAAATCTTGAACCAGCAATCCCAGAACCAATAGTCCACTCCCAACCTTTAGGAATGGACGAATGGTGGACGAATGATTGGCAATTCCAAAACATTGTCAACGATCCTTATTCCTTTCTTCCGCAATTCGATCCAGAACCCCTACCGAATCCACCGATGAGTAACGAAAATCTGGCTGAACTTCGCCATTTTGGTGAAGAATTAATGGATGCGGGAAGTAGAATTGGGGAGATAGGGGGACAAATTGCTTGGAAATATGATGAAAGGGAGCTTCGTTTTTAGGAAAACAAGTGACGAGAAAGAAGTGGGTAGTGAGTCTGTATTTGTGTAATAATAATAGTAAAATCAGTATGTGTAAAATGAATAATACGGTTGTAAATAGAGGCATGATATAATCTATAAAACAAATGAAATTTTAGGAAATTTACAATTTTGTTTGTATATTTGTTTATGTGATTATGTGCAATTAATTGTGACATTGGATTATTTCTTTTATACTAATTATTTATCTATAAATTATCAGATGGCAAACATTGATAATGAACCAGTAAATGAAGTAAATCAATCTGAGCCAATTCAGGAAGAACAATTGTTAAATAGGCAAGATATAGAGGATATTGTTGCACAAGGAATAGCCAATGCTATTCCAGCAATTGTTGCTGCTGTTCAAAAACCTGTTAAACCTCAATCAATCATTCCTAGTAAGCGTACTCAAGGCCATAACTTTAGTAATAGTATAAACGGAGGCGGAAATCATGTTAATAACAATAATGATCCGCAAGCCCCAATTTTCAAGAAAATGAAAGCTGCAACACCTGGTTGCACTTACAAAGAATTCCTTGCCTGTAAACCAACTGAGTTTTCAGGTAATGAAGGGGCTATTGCAGCATTACGTTGGTTAGAGAAAACTGAGGCAGTAATTGCTATAAGTAAATGTGCTGAGGAAGACCAAGTTATGTATGCCTCTAATCTTTTTAAAGAAGGGGCGTTAGAATGGTGGAACACAGTGTTACAAGCTAAAAGAAGGATTGTGGCCTATGCCATGAACTGGGAAGAATTTAAGAGTCTTGTAGAAAGAAAATTCTGTCCCGAGTATGAAAAAGATCAAATGGCAAATAAGTTCCTAAACCATCGGATGGTTAATGTGGACTGTCGAGGATATACTTCGACATTCTTCGAATATGCTAGGGTGGTACCAACACTGGCTTCGCCAGAACCGGTACTCATTTCTCGCTATATTTGGGGATTAATTAGAGAAATTCGCAATATTGTTAAAGCTGCGAGACCTCGCACTATTGACGATGCAGTGGAACTAGCCAACACCTTAACTGATGAACTGGTACGCACAAGAGATGAAACCAGGAAAAAGGAACTGGCTCAGAAAATTACCCAAGGATTTCGTATGGGTAATAATAATAACTTCAAGAAAAGAGGAGCAGGGCAATCTTCAAATCAACCTTTCTGTAGGAATTGCAAAAGGAAACATTGTGGAAGATGTAATGTAACCTGCAACCTTTGCAAAGCTGTAGGACATCGTGAAGAAAACTGCAGAAAGAAAACCATAATCTGTTTTAAATGTGGAGAAGCGGGGCATTTCAAAACAGAATGTTCTAAATTGATCAAACCAGCAGACAACAAACCCAAGGCGACCGACGGAGCTACTAAGAAGAATGTCAGAGCATTCCAGCTGACCACTCAAGAAGCAGAACTCATTCCAGATGTTATAGCTGGTACGTTCCTAGTTCACAACGTATACGCAAAAGTATTATTTGACTCTGGTGCAAACCAAAGTTTTATCAATACTTTATTCTGTCAAGCTCTTAAGTTACCTTTAACCAACATTAGGCAGATTTTTACAGTTGAAACCGCAGATGGGAATTCAGTTAAAATAGATCAGGTTTTGCAAAAAGTAGAAATAGAACTTTCAGGTCATAAATTTTCTGCAAATCTGTTACCTATGAAATTAGCTGAATTTGATGTTGTGTTAGGAATGGATTGGTTAATAGCCAACCATGCTCAAATCATTTGTGATAAAAACTCTATAGAAATTCAAGCACCTACTGGTAGGGGTGAGCAAAAACCGAACCGAAAACCGAAACCGCACCAAAAACCATAAAAACCGAAACCGCAAAACCGCAACCGACACAAAAACCGTAAAAACCGAAACCGCAAAAACCGAAACCGCAAAGGTATGGTGCGGTTCGGTTTTAGCTTTAAAAACCGCACCAAAAAACCGAAACCGCACCGCAAAATTATTATATATATATATATATATTATATATAATATACTTAAAGATTTAAATATAAAATTCCCTATATATTATATAATCTGTGTTTGTTAAAAAAAAAGTACAGACTTGACTTTGTTAAGTTAACTATCGTCTGTTCCCTCTAAAAAAAAATGATGTTAACCTACTAGTTACAAGCCCATTAAATTAGCACTCCAAACAGCCCAACTTTCAACCCAATAACCTTTTGATAAAAAAGAAACCTACGTACCTTTCCCTTCATTTCCCTAATTTAACATCCAGCCGACAATCTTTTCTTCATCTGGTGCGATCATCTTCAGCCGGTGCGATCATCTTCAGCTGGTGCGATCATCTTCATCTGGTACGTATGTGTTGGTTCATGTTTGAGCTAGGTTCATGTTTTTGGTTCTTGTTTCATCGCTTGTATGTGATTTTTGATTTCTAAGTACAAGACTTTCTAGTATAATCGCTTGTATGTGATTTTTGGTTCATGTTTTTGGTTTTGGTTCTTGTGTACTGTTTCATCGCTTGTATGTGTTATAGCTAGGTTCATGTTTTTGGTTCTTTTTTCATCGCTTGTATATGAAACACATAAGTTATGCCTATACATTTATGAGTTATCATCAAATGTGACAGCCCCTGTTGTTGCTTATCGATAAGTTTCATCTCAATGTATGGCTTTTGTTTGATTTTAGTTCTTTTATGTTTTCAGAATGGCTACTAATGAAACTGTAATTGATACGACTATGTGATTAAGCTTTCACCGTTTCACATAGCAACTATTATTCTAGACATGTTTCTAGTACAAACTCTTGTTTTGATTGATGTCCTCTAGCCCATACATATGCTCTTCACATTGCTCTTGCAAAAATTATATTCTAATTACCATCAAGTATTAGATGTATTCCAGTATTAAAACCGAGAGTTTTTTTTTAGATGTATTCAAGTATTGCTGAGAGTTTTTTTTAGATGTATTCAACTATTAAAACCGAAACCGCACCGAAACCGAACCGCAACCGCAAATAAACCGCAAAAACCGTACCGCAAAAAAACCGCAACATGTGGTTTTAAAAAAATAAAAACCGCACCTCGCGGTATGAGTTGCGGTTTTATGCTAAAACCGCACCAAACCGCACCATGCTCACCCCTACCTACTGGAGAAGTAATCATGATTACAGGAGATAAACCGCGTAAACCCATGAAGTTTATATCAGTAATGAAAGTTGCTAGTTATGAACGAAAACAAGGAATAGTATATATGATTTCAGTAATCATTAGTACTAAGGGTAAAGAACTTAAGGAAATTCCTGTAGTCTCAGAATACCCAGATATATTCCCAGAAGAGTTACCTGGATTACCACCAGATAGGGAAGTAGAATTTAGGATTCATTTAATTCCTGGAACTACACCGATAGCTAAGGCACCTTATCGGTTAGCTCCTACCGAAATGTTAGAACTGAAAAAGCAATTAGATGAATTACTAAGTAAAGGATTCATACAACCTAGCTCATCCCCTTGGGGAGCTCCAGTGTTGTTTGTAAAGAAGAAGGATGGTTCGATGAGAAAGTGTATTGATTATAGAGAATTGAATAAAATTACCATTAAGAATCGATACCCATTACCTAGGATTGATGATCTTTTTGATCAACTTCAGGGGGCTAGATACTTCTCTAAGATAGATTTACGCTCTGGATATCATCAATTAAAAGTACAAGAGGAAGACATACCTAAGACTGCTTTTAGAACTAGGTATGATCATTACGAGTTTACAGTCATGCCCTTCAGGTTAACGAATGCACCTGCGGCATTCATGGACATGATGAATAGGATCTGTAAACCGTATTTCGATAAATTTGTAATTATCTTCATAGATGATATACTTATTTATTCAAAAAGTCAGGACGAACATTGTCAGCATTTGCATATACTCTTAACTCTGTTAAGAAAAGAAAAGCTTTATGCTAAATTCTCAAAGTGTGAATTTTGGCTAAAGGAAGTGCAATTTTTAGGACACATGGTAAATCATGAAGGAATTCATGTAGACCCTGCTAAAATAGAGGCAATTACCAATTGGAAAGTTCCGCAAACCGCAATGGAAATTAGAAGTTTTATAGGTTTAGCTGGGTATTATAGACGGTTTATTAAGGATTTTTCCAAGATAGCTGTACCATTAACTAAGCTAACCTGTAAAGCCATTAAGTTTGAATGGGGGACCTAAACAAGGAGAAGCCTTTAGAATCTTGAAGCAGAAATTAACCAATGCTCCAATCTTAGCCTTACCAGAAGGAACTGAAGATTTTGAAGTATATTGTGATGCTTCAAAACTAGGATTTGGATGTGTGCTTATGCAACGCAAGAAGGTAATTGCGTATGCTTCAAGACAGTTGAAAAAGCACGAAGAAAATTATACAACTCATGATTTAGAATTAGGAGCTGTAATTTTTGCCCTTAAAATATGGAGACATTATCTGTATGGAAGTAGGATTACTGTCTATACGGATCATAAAAGTCTAAGATATATATTTGGGCAAAAAGAGTTAAACATGAGACAAAGGAGATGGATGGAAATCTTAAGTGATTACGATTGTGATATTCAATATCACGAAGGAAAGGCAAATGTAGTTGCAGATGCCTTAAGTCGTAAGTACCATGAAAGACAACGACGGGTTCGTGCTCTCAGATTAAGTCTACAGTTAGATTTAATGGAACAACTAAAGTATTTTCAAGAAACAGCAATAGAAGATGTTGCTGAAGGAATGAAGGGACGAATAAAAGATTTAGAACGAGGAGCTAATGGAATTTGGAGATTCCATAAGAAAAGGATCTGGGTACCAAAACAGGGAGAATTAAGAAATAAGATTTTGGAAGAAGCTCATAAATCTAGGTATACTATACATCCAGGAAACAATAAGATGTACCAAGATTTAAGAAAGAATTTCTGGTGGATAGGTATGAAAAAAGGATATAGCTAAGTATGTATCAAAATGTCTTACTTGTTCACAAGTTAAGGCAGAACATCAGAAACCTTCAGGTCTACTACAACAATTAGAAATGCCGGTATGGAAATGGGAACTCATAACAATGGATTTTGTTACTAAGTTGCCCAAAACCAGAAAAGGTAATTGTAGATCGATTAACCAAATTAGCTCATTTTCTACCCATGAAGGAAACCTTTAGTATGGAAAGGTTAGCCAAATTATATGTAGACGAAGTAGTATCCTTACATGGAGTTCCACTCTCCATTGTATCGGATAGGGATAGTCGGTTCACTTCTCATTTTTGGACCAGTTTCCAGAAAGCAATGGGAACTCGACTAAACTTAAGCACTGCATATCATCCCCAAACAGACGGGCAAAGTGAAAGGACAATCCAAACTCTGGAAGACATGCTCCGAGCATGTGTGATAGATTATGGTGGAAATTGGGACGATCACTTACCTTTAATCGAATTCTCCTATAACAATAGTTATCATTCAAGCATTGAAACTGCCCCATTTGAAGCACTGTATGGAAGAAAATGCAGAACTCCAGTTTGTTGGGCAAAAATAGGAGAAAGTCAATTATCAGGTCCGGAGATTGTACAAGAAACGACTGATAAGATTACACAAATCAAGGAGAGGCTGAAAACGGCTCGAGATCGCTAGAATAGTTATGCAGACAATAGATGCAAGCCATTAGAATTCCAAGTTGGAGACAGAGTACTGTTAAAAGTTTCTCCTTGGAAAGGAGTTGTTAGATTCGGTAAGAAAGGAAAGCTAAGTCCAAGATACGTAGGACCATTTCCAGTAATCCAACGTATAGGACCAGTTGCTTATCGTTTACAACTACTAGAAGAATTAGCTGGAGTACATGATGTATTTCATGTATCCAATCTCAAGAAATGTCTAGCAGATGAATCTCTGGTAGTACCTCTTCAAAACATAGAGGTAAACGAAAAGTTATAATTTGTTAAGAAACCTCTTCAGATAGAAGACAGAAAAGTGAAGTTTCTCAAGCACAAACGACTCGTGCTAGTTAAAGTAAAGTGGGATTCAAAGAGAGGAGCTGAATACACTTGGGAGCTGGAATCAGAAATGAAGCGAAAGTATCCACACTTATTCCAGTAAATCTCGAGGACGAGATTTTTATTAAGGTGGGGAGAATGTAACAACTCTCATCGAAAGTCATATTTATTAAATTAAATTGTCCAATAGGAAACCCTAATTGAGATACCCAAGTGATTCTGCACAAACCCTAAAATTTTCAGAACTATCGGAATCAGGATCAGGGCCCCTAAAACTCAGGGGGGTAAACCCTAGTTACAATTATCTATAGAAAATGCTGTCAAAATTGAAATTTACGAAATCATCAATTCAGCAAGGCTAGTCCCAGTCGTGGCAACCCTATGAAGATTCTGTGACCCTTACGGACCGTAAGGGTTGAGTCTTACGGTCCGTAAGCTAGTCCAAATTTATGTATAAATAGTAGAGAGTGGCACTTGATTTCTGGAATTAAAACGACGAACAAACTCGCACTACACACTGAATTACGTTCTGTATACTATCAAAACACACAAGAATCCCGAATTGCTGTCGCAAAACAGGGTAATAACTCGATCGCTATTACGATTCATTTTCCGATCGATCAATGTACTCAATGGATGTTTAAGTGCTGCCCACATTAGGGTGATGCTTTGTCATTAGTCGTTAATTCGATGGATGTTTAAGCATAGCACTTTGTCATTCGTTGTGAGGGTTGATCTCGTGAGTTATCGTAAATGCTGTATTGATTACTAACCCAGTTTTGTGTGCATTATTATTTAAATTAGGTTAACAAGGCTAATCCATAGACTAGACTATGTCCGTGTTAAATCTGCAATGTGAGTCATTCTCTTTTTATCAAATTACTTTCAAAATCATGTTTATTTTCAAAAGTTATAATTACAGTGATTAAGTTTATGTAATCACCAAGTTACAGCCGGTATGTGGGGTTTTGTATACATTACTTGATAATCTTCACCATTGGGGCAGCCAAGGGGTGATATGACCATAATCACAGACACCATTGGACGAATGGGCCAATGGGTCGAGTGACAAAGTACTGTGGGTAGTTGGTTGATATCAGAAACATTGTAATCTTCCTTAATACTGTAAATTATAACAAACAGGTTGTTTTAATAAATAGAATGATTCACTCAGTATTTCCCACTGACAAAACCTTTTTCAAACATGTTTCAGGTGATCTATTGTGATTCAGGAAAGGTGCTACGGAGCACTGCAAGCTTAAGAAAGTGGCTCATTGTAAAAGAAAGAACTATGTTTTGTTAAATAAAGATTTCTCCGTGAAATCATAATATTGTAAATTAACGGGGTTTTATCCCGAGTTGTGAAATAAAATAATCGGGAAAATTTTAGCTTTACAACGATCCTGATAATAAACTTCCGCTGTTAAACTCAATTAAATAAATACCACGGGATTTCTGTCCCGCGGCTCCTGAAACGGGTCAAACCGGGTCGGGGGTCGTGACAGCAGTGTATGTTCCTATTGCACCACCACAACGCACAAAAATGGGACCTCAAAGAAGGTTGGGAATATATGTTGGATATGAAATAACCTCCATTATACGATATCTTGAACCTTTAACAGGTGACGTATTTAAAGCACGTTTTGATGACTGTCGTTTTAACGAGTCAATGTTCCAGCATTAGGGGGAGAAAATAAAGAATGAGAAAATGATGTCTCATGGTGTGTGCCTTCATTGTCTCATCTTGATCCAAGAACAAAACAATGTGAGACAGAGGTTCAAAAGATAATACACTTGCAAGACATTGCAAATCAATTGCCTGATGCTTTTACTGATACAAACAGAATTACTAAATCTCATATACCAGTTGCTAATGCTCCAGCTCGAGTTGAGATCCCAAGTAAGGCAATAAATAATATGATAGCTCATGAATCTCAAAAACATTTGAAACGTGGAAGGCCAGTCGGTTCAAAGGATAAGAATCCTCGAAAAAGAAAAGCACTTGTAAAGAAAATTGACCACAAAGAGAATGATCTTGATAAAACATTAAATACTGAAACCTCTCATGAGGAAGATGTTGATAATACTAACAAAGAGATATCAATCAACTTTGGCCATACACATATCATATGGAACCGATATGAAATGGAAAATATTGATGAGATATTTTCTTATTCTATAGCAAGTGACATCATGGGTGGAGATGATGATCCTGAACCAAAATCTGTCAATGATTGTCAAAATAGACATGACTGGGATAAATGGAAAGGCGCTATGCAAGCTGAATTAGATTCACTCAACAAACGAAAGGTTGTTGGGTCTATTCTTGTTACACCTAAGGCTGTAAAGCCTGTAGGGTATAAATGGGTTTTCGTACGAAAACGAAATGAGAAAAATGAGGTTACAAGATATAAAGCGATACTTGTAGCTCAAGGTTTTTCACAAATGCCAGGGATTGACTATGAAGAAACATATTCTCCCGTTATGGATGCAATAACCTTTAGATACTTAATTATCTTAGCAGTTTCTAAAAAGTTAGAAATGCGTCTTATGGATGTTGTTACAGCTTACTTGTATGGATCACTTGATAGTGACATCTATATGAAAGATCCTGAAGGATTTTGTAACAACCCGCACGTTCGTGCGTTGTTACTACTCGTTATACTCGTTACACCTAGCACCAGAGATTCAGATCATAATGTACCTGCATCGCTACATCGCAGTATTTTCGCATACTTTATCGCTATCGCATCACATCGCACTTACTGACAACCACGATGATGTCAAGTGAGGACCAATTCTACCATCCTTGATAGCCGTGATGTGTCGCAATGTAGCCCAATACTCAAAAACGCACTCGCAAGCACGCGTAACTCGATTATCGCAGGATTGGAATATGGATATGTATATACGACCCAAGGTGACTAATTATAATAAATATATGAAAATGTGGATGAAATATGTAACCAAACTATCGCAACGCTTAACGATCGAAACAAAATGCCGAAACACAACTCGCCGGATGCCACCGACCGAATGACAGCCCGACCGGATGGCCACCCGATCGAGGTGCCACCCGATTGAGGTGCCACTCGATTGGACAGCCGTCCGATCCGATTCACTGCACCGCCTTTCTCCTCCTCCTTGCCTATAAATACCCCACTTGTCACATCAACAACAGTTGATGTGACTGCCCTTGCTCGACCAGACGCCTTCTCGCCATTTTCACTCGATTTCCCACGATTCTTGTAAGTTTTCACCCTGAATCCTGTACTTCTATGATCTATACGCACTCCTTCATCTTTCTCGTCATCAAATCTCACTTTTTCACCGTTAAATCTTTGGATTTGAGTCGTTCTAAGGTGATGTCATCATGGAGTTTTTAGGAACAATGAAGTGTGACCTCATCTCATCAAGAACAGTCCAGATCTGATAGAATCCACGGTGTATGAACACTAATCTCACCTAAATCTAAGCCGAATCTAAGTTTTCTAAGCTTTTCTTCAAGCTTTCTTAACTTTTCACTCAAAACCGGTAGCAACAGAGCTCGTACAGACCTTTTACTGTCTCTAGTGAAGTGTCGGTTTGAGAACTGGTTCCTATCAACGAGATGACCGGCTTATCGTGTTGAACACGAACAACCGTCGAGAACAGTTAACTGATCGGACGGGGTGATTCCCATCCGATCCAATGACTTTGACTCGGTGGAGTTTCCATTGTTTAGCTCGTAGTCATACCGTCTCGATCAAATCACAGAAATTTAACAAAATAAACAAGTTGTGAAAAGATCAGACTGCAGGACGGATTGTCGTCCAATCGGAATACCGTCCGATCAGACTGCCACCTGATCGACCCACAAACCGATCGGATTGCACTTGGAATCAAGACTTAAACAATTCTCAAACATTCAAAGATCTGAACGATGAACGGAATGCCGTCCGATCGGATTGTCGTCCGATCGAACGACCATCCGATCGGCTGACTTTTGGATCCTCAACACTTAAACGTTTTACTAATCTTCATTGCACATCAGTTCCAACGGATTGTCACCCGATCGGACTGCCACCCGATCAAGTGACCAGTCTGCTGTGAGCTTATCATCAACCAAAGTGTCTTGCCAATCGGATCACCGTCCGATCTAACAACCACCCGATTGAGTTGCCACCCGATCGAAGTTATGTCCAATCCATTGACACCTTGCTCCGTTTCATGCACTATCCAACGCTTACGCTATCAATCTAAACTCAGGCTAATCTCTGACGCGCTCCCTCCAATCCAACCAAGTTGTGTTTGCTTGCCGAATACCGACTGTGAGTATACTCGAACCCCTTTTTATCGCATTTGGGTGTAACATACATTTCTATCAAATCAAACTTATCAAACGAATTATTCAATCAAACTGTTTATCACTTGCGAATAACTGTTATGCATATTTACACGTGATGCTAGTTACATATGTGTTAGGATTTATACTCACGAGGTCCCGCCTTAACTAGTATAGTACTATAGCACCCGACAGGGTCTAGTTAGGATGAATAGCAATCGCAATCGCAGCTCGAGTGACTTAGCTGGTAGTATCAGTCTTGTATGCATGTATGTTGAGGTATCTCGTTTATGTATTTGGTAATTCGCAGCACTTTTAACTATTTTACGCTACACTATCAAAACTTGTATACTCACCAATACTTTTGTATTGTCGTTGTTTTAACGTATGTTGCAGGTTTAGTCGTAGTCTACATCAAATCAAGCTAGGAAGTCTAGAAACTCACCTAAATTCTATGTTGACGGATTTGTATTGTTCGAGAGGACAAGAAATCTGTGATAACTGATGTGAATGTATTGTTTATTAGTATGGGATAATGAACGCATTAAATACTGTCGTAATATAGTTGTTATGGATTCTCTTGAGCAATCTGATTCGCCTAGTGCCGCGCCCCGATGATTCCGCCATCGGTTGGGGTGTGACAGATTGGTATCAGAGCCATAACTATAGGGAATTAGGCCAGACTTGACCTAGTCCGGGTCAATGTCTTAGTAACGACCTAGTCTATAGTCTAAGTACCAACGGGCCGACTCGTGCGAACTTAGTAGGACTCGCACGGGCCTACTTGATAATCTCGTTCGAATTCGTTAAAAGCTACTACTTCGCGTGAACACCGCATACCACAATTTCACACAAAGAGCCTTTCCTAAGGCTAGAATATTATTTAGCCTTTCCTAAGGCCAACACAATACACACATTTTCGAAAATATTCGCATAACACAACCGAGTGGTCCAGTCGAGATCAGGTGTGAAAACCCAGAACTCTCGATAAGATCGCTCACTCAGCACATTTTTCTAGCACGAGAACTTTCTGGTGAGCTAGGAGTGACATCCATATCTCATCGAAAACCTCCATTTCAAGATCCAATGGAACTCCCGGATATATATTCGAAGAGCACAACCACAGCTAGGAGCGAAGTAATTAAGTCAGGGGTGAAACCCGTATACACCGATCCACTCTCTATAAAATAATTTTCAAAAGCTCTCACCAAGGACTCGGCTATAACGATAACTCGAGCCACGCGATGACTAGGAAGACGAATGCCATGAGCTGCATCCCAGTGGAAGCATAAGTCTTCTAGGGCAACGCGCGTGCACGAACTTGTTGGGTATAGTTGGGTTACCTTGGGTAGTCGATGCCTAAACACCTGAGGCACTCTATCTACTTTTCTAGCATACGACCCGCCGATTTTACGCTCTATGGAACTCATTTACGCTTATGTGTTTACGATTTAAAACTTTAGGCTTTATCGATTTCTTGATTTATTGATTTTCGCTCCCTGATTTATAAACGCACAACTCGCACAACCATCGCAATCTAAAACGAAAACCGAATGTTCGCAACAAAGCTAATGTCCAATTAATCGCTCTCGCTTTCTCCCATCAACGCGTCCTCGCGCATTCTATACCGACATGTGTGTGTACAGGAATAAGCTACAACTAATTATATATAAGCAAATCAATTGTGTGGAAACTTCGGAATCTCGTGTCTCATATGTGAAATCTATTATATTACTCGCAACAAGTTTTGATCGCACTCAATCGCATCGTAAAACTCAAAAATCGTTATGATCGAATCTCACTCCAAATCTCTCTCTGTCTAGATGCCTTCCAATGACTCTACCTCGAGACAAACTGCTAGGAGAAGAGCCAAACGAAGCGCCGAGAAGAGGATTGCCTCGCTTGTGGCCAAGGAAGTGGCCAAGGTCATTCCTCAAATTGTCGCTCAAGTGCACTCTCTCAGCAACTCTCGAACCCCGGAAGACTCTAAGACGGAAGCGCCGCAATCTGCTTTTCTCCACAAACACTTCAAAGCCTGTGACTCGATGGAGTTCATGGGTGAAGGAGGTGTATCCCAGCTACTCCAGTGGTTCGATTCTATCGACGTTACCCTTCGTCAGAGTGGGTGTCCTGATAGTTTCCGTACTACTTGTGCTACCGGAGTATTTCAATCGCAAGCACTCGACTGGTGGACAGCCGAACGTAACAAACGTGGGATCTCCGCAAATTACGCTCTCTCTTGGGATGGGCTGAAAGAGCTCATGAAGAAAGAGTACTGCCCTCCCTACGAAGTTCAGAAACTAGAATACGAATTTTGGGAAATCAAGCAAGTCGAAGGTGACAATACTGGCTACACCGCAAGGTTCAAACAACTTAGCATAATCTGCCCAAGCCAAGTCAACACTTCAGAAAAAGCCATCATGAAGTATATTCGCGGCTTGCCTGAATGTGTGGGCGATTTTGTCGAAGCTGCAAGGCCTGCTACCATCGAAGAAACCTACCGCTTGGCCGCAGAAATCAACGACAAACGAGTCTTGGACGGATTTTTCTCCCAGAATCTTGTCAAACAAGCTCATCAAGCAATCGTCATCGATTCTTCCGACGATTCCTCCAACGATTCTACCGACGATTCTTCAAGTGAATCCTCAGACGAATCCTCCGATGACAACGCATCGACTCGGGAAGCTCAGTCTAGCCGCAAACGAAAGACCTTGAGCCCAAACTCCTCAACAACTGAGCTATCGCAACCAGAACCTCTCCAAGCAATACCAGTCCACTCGAAGCGTGATTATAACGGAACTCATCCCCTGTGTCTCATGTGTACGTATCATCACCCGCCATAAGCTAACTGTCGCTTTTGCGCAAATTGCAACTGGTATGGTCATCTTACCCCGCACTGTCGCACGGGGCCGCAGAATTGAGGAATTTCAGCAACAATCGCAGACTCCGCAGAAGCCCTCCACAACAACATTAATTATGCTTACAATGTTGTTGTAATGATCCAATTTTCACCATTAATTTCCGTTATATGTTGAACTTGTTCTGTTATCTGGACGCAATGTGGACTCTATTTATCTCTCGCTCTCCCTCGCATTCGCGCACGAACTAAATGCTAGCACTATGTACTCTATAATGTGTTTTTCCCCTACTATGCGTTCTTGAGATAAAGTACGATAAACGTGAAAGGATCAAATTAATCACGGGTGCACACGGGATTACTGTGATCAGTGCACGGAGATCGTAACGAGTTTCAATGATGCCATAACGTTAAAAGCATGGTCAAGCGTGGTGGATACGCTGCTGGTACTTCCTATATATAAGCGTCTTGACCATGTCGACCCAGTGAGACACCTATTCACGAGGCAGAGGCGTGTGGTTGAAGCATGGTGGATACGCCGCTGGTACTTCCTATATATAAGTGCTTCGCCATGCCAACCAATGTCTTGTGAAGAAAGTGCCATGAAAGTTGAACGTTATTAGACCAAGTATACTACTAAAATTATTTTTCACACAGTACACTACATCGCAAGGCGTAACAATCTCAATCGCAACTCAAAGCGTGTAATCGCTAGATTTTTCGTAAGTCAACACGCTCGCAATCGCATTAACACTGGAATCTATCTCGCAACCTCAATCGCTTACTGTGTGTTCGCTCAATCTCTTATTATGTGTATCGCGCTATCGCTTATCGTGTGTGTCGCTCTATCGCTTGTGTATCACTTTATCGCTTGTGTATCGCTCTATCAATTTTGTATTGCTCCATCACTCATCGTGTACCGCTTAACGTTTATCGCTAACACTACCGCTTACCGTTATCTATGTTATCTTGACCTCGCTTCACGGGATGAAACTCATATGGTTAAAGCATGGTGGATACGCCGTTGGTACTTCTTATATATAAGTGTTTTAGCCATATCAGCAGACTTTCGTGGAAAAGGGCCACGTGGGGCTTAATGTTAGTTAAAATTTGTGGTGTTGTTGAATCTAATTAAATCGCATGTTCCCATCGCTTGCAACGCAACAATCGTCGCCTATCGCTCGACGGTTGTCGCTATCGCTCGTCGATTATCGCTCATCGCTTATCGCTTTTCGCTTATCGCCGCCGTCTTTGCTCATTATGTTTGTGTTGTGTCGTCAAATTATCGCGTACCGCTTATCGCTTACCGCACCCGCTCTTATCGCTGAACTGAGTTTGTAAACGACCCCATCGCTCAGCTTGCTCAATCTCTCTCTTACACTTGGTCTAACCATCTTTCGCTTGGACCAAGGGAATCGAAATCTATCAGTACTATGTCGACACACATGACACTGCCTCACGGGACGGAAGCCATATGGCTAAAACATGGTGGATACGCCGCTGGTACTTCCTATATATAAGTGCTTTAGCCATATTGTCGAACTTTCGTGGGAAAGTGCCATGCGGGGCCGACTTTAAATTTAAAATTTTGATATTATAAAAACCTTTGTATAAACAAATCTTTTCTTACAAAACTTTTTTTCTAAAATTTGATTAAAACCTTTGTACAAAACGAGATTTTCTTGTAACGTTGGTGTGACAATCGACTCAAGTTAATGTCGCGTGACGAGAAAATTTCGTAAAACGAGTTTTAAACACCCTAAAATCTTTTAATAACCTAATAAAACTCCTCTCATAGCACCGGCGTGAACATCGAAACAGTTTAACGCCGCACTGTGGGAAGATTTTTCATAAACAAGCTTTCTCCAAACCCTTCCGAATTAATTAACTTTTCAAGAATTCAAAACACTTTTGGATCGCTTTTCGTGTGTTGCCATCTTTTGTTATACGAATCGTTTTACTCGCTGCTTTCCTCAGTCATCGCAACGCTCTCTCTTGTCGAATTTCAATCGATCGCTCGTTTATGTTGACGCTTCTAATCGACGCTCTCACTCGCAACGATCCTCGCAACCCTTCTTGTGGATTAATTTCGGGACACAATTTCCTAAAGCAGGGGAGACTGTAAGAACCCGCACGTTCGTGCGTTGTTACTACTCGTTATACTCGTTACGCCTAGCACCAGAGATTCAGATCATAATGTACCTACATCGCTACATCACAGTATTTTCGCATACTTTATCGCTATCGCATCACATCGCACTTGTTGACAACGACGATGATGTCAAGTGAGGACCAATTCTACCCTCCTTGATAGCTGTGATGTGTCGCAATGTAGCCCAATACTCAAAAACGCACTCGCAAGCACGCGTAACTCGATTATCGAAGGATTGGAATATGGATATGTATATACGACCCAAGGTGACTAATTATAATAAATATATGAAAATATGGATGAAATATGTAACCAAACTATCGCAACGCTTAACGATCGAAACGAAACGCCAAAACACAACTCGCCGGATGCCACCGACCGAATGACAGCCCGACCGGATGGCCACCCGATCGAGGTGCCACTCGATTGGACAGCCATCCGATCCGATTCACTGCACCGCCTTTCTCCTCCTCCTTGCCTATAAATACCCCACTTGTCACATCAACAACAGTTGATGTGACTGTCCTCACTCGACCAGACGCCTTCTCACCATTTTCACTCGATTTCCCACGATTCTTGTAAGTTTTCACCCTAAATCTTGTACTTCTATGATCTACACGCACTCCTTCATCTTTCTCGTCATCAAATCTCACCTTTTCACCGTTAAATCTTTGGATTTGAGCCGTTCTAAGGTGATATCATCATGGAGTTTTTAGGAACAATGAAGTGTGACCTCATCTCATCAAGAACAGTCCAGATCTGATAGAATCCACGGTGTATGAACACTAATCTCACCTAAATCTAAGCCGAATCTAATTTTTCTAAGCTTTTCTTCAAGCTTTCTTAACTTTTCACTCAAAACGGTAGCAACAGAGCTCGTACAGACCTTTTACTCTGTCTTTAGTGAAGTGTCAGTTTTTGAACTGGTTCCTATCAACGAGATGACCGGCTTATCGTGTTGAACACGAACAACCATCGAGAACAGTTAACTGATCGGACGGGGTGATTCCCATCCGATCTAATGACTTGGACTCGGTGGAGTTTCAATTGTATAGCTCGTAGTCATACCGTCTCTATCAAATCGCAGAAACTTAACAAAAAAAACAAGTTGTGAAATGATCAGACTGCGCGACGGATTGCTGTCCGATCAGAAAACCGTCCGATCGGACTGCCACCCGATCGATCTGCAATCTGATCGGATTGCACTTGGAATCAAGACTTAAACAATTCTCAAACATTCAAAGATCTGAACGACGAACGGATTGCCGTCCGATCGGATTGTCGTCCGATCGAACGACCATCCGATCGGCTGACTTTTGGATCCTCAACACTTAAACATTTTACAAATCTTCATTGCACATCAGTTCCAACGGATTGTCACCCGATCGGACTGCCAGCCGATCGAGTGACCAGTCTGCTGTGAGCTTATCATCAACCAAAGTGTCTTGCCAATCGGATCACCGTCCAATCGAACAACCACTCGATCGAAGTACTGTCCGATCCATTGACACCTTGCTCCCTTTCACGCACTATCCAACACTTACGCTATCAATCTAAACTCAGGCTAATCTCTGACGCGCTCCCTTCAATCCAACCAAGTTGTGTTTGCTTGCCGAATACCGACTGTGAGTATACTCGAACCCCTTTTTATCGCATTTTGGGTGTAACATACGTTTCTATCAAATCAAACTTATCAAATGAATTATTCAATTAAACTGTTTATCACTTGCGAATAAATGTTATGCATATTTACACGGGATGCTAGTTACATATGTGTTAGGACTTATACTCGCGAGGTCCCGCCTTAACTAGTATAGTACTATAGCACCCGACGGGGTCTAGTTAGAATGAATAGCAATCGCAATCGCAGCTCGAGTGACTTAGCTGGTAGTATCAGTCTTGTATGCATGTATGTTGAGGTATCTCGTTTATGTATTTGGTAATTCGCAACACTTTTAACTGTTTTACGCTACACTATCAAAACTTGTATACTCGCCAATACTTTTGTATTGACGTCGTTTTAACATATGTTGTAGGTTTAGTCGCAGTCTACATCAAATCAAGCTAGGAAGTCTAGAAACTCACCTAAATTCTATGTTGACGGATTTGTATTGTTCGAGAGGACAAGAAATCTGTGATAACTGATGTGAATGTATTGTTTATTAGTATGGGATAATGAACGCATTAAATACTGTCGCAATATAGTTGTTATGGATTCTCTTGAGCAATCTGATTCACCTAGTGTCGCGCCCCGATGATTCCGCCATCGGTTGGGGTGTAACAGATTTAAACTCCCTGAAGCGTTAAGTTCAAAACCCAAAGAAACGTATTCGATCAAATTACAAAGATCTTTATATGGGTTGAAACAATCTGGAAGGATGTTGTCACACCCCAAATTTCCACGTATTACCGGTGGGCCCGGTAGGGGAGTAACGTGACGTGGTTGGCAACATCATAGTCAAACAACACAATATATAAATGCACAGCGGAAGCAAAAGGATAAATATATTACAATCCGTAATAGAGTAACATCAAAGTATTACAACGGAAGTAAAGGATCCACAGGCGGATCGCAAATAAAATAACATGGTTCAACAGACTTTAGGCATCTAAGCTTGCGAGACTCTTTATTGATGCTAGGAGTAGCCAGCCAATTCCAATTAGTACCTGCACTTAGCCTTTTTGGAAAATACGTCAGTTTACACTGGTAAATACAATCAACTGACTCATTTTGAAGAAGGGTTTAAGAAAATGATTGTTTTGAATGCACATGGCACAAATAATATTTTATAACTTGGGATAATTATTTAAATATATAATACTTGTATGGATTTACATGTTCCTTATGCGTTCAGTAGCCCGGATCGAGCCGGGTTAAAGATTAATCGACACACCACTATAATTATGAGACACCAACGGCGTACGCCTACGCCGGGTGCTGAGGTCGTGGCCATTCGTAGAATGATGCCAGGGATATCCGGGACAACGGTCATTAACCCCCCAAAGGCTTTAAGTAAACAAAACAATGTTAAACGAGACGTCTCAATACTTTCATTATCATATATTCAATCAAAGATTCGACGTCCCGACCAAGCGGTATTTTATATACCGTACCCCAAGCCCGTATAGGGAAAATAAGTTAAAAGTATTTACCTGAGCTTAAATATAAATTCAATCCCAGCCGTATCAAATCAGCAAGTACAGATAGCTTTTACTGAGCTCCTAAATCTGGAACGAAGGTTTTTAATAACCTATTAGAATCCTAACGGGTCTTTAATTAAGCCTTGACTTAGACCGGTTAGTTTTCAAGAGGGAGATACGGTTCGTACGCACGATTAAGCGAAGACCGGATAGAATGTGATTTAGACCCGACAAGTTTGAAGACTTGTTTAATATGGGTATATGATACACATTCTGGATTTTGAGATAAAACCGTTAAGGTTTGACCCGTTTCGGCTAATTTATGTAAACTGGTTACATAAACCGAACCGAACGCGCATGAAGTGTAACGGGTATCCGTAAGAGTCCTAAACAGGTTTACTAAGTTAACACACCTTAAATAAGTTGTGATATCAGTAGGATATCACCCATGATGCCCAAAACGAGTTTAATCTCTTTATAAGCCCCGCAGGGGCATTTTGGTCATTTTAAAGATTATAAAAGGGTTTATTAAGTTTCTGTGAACCGGGTCTGAATACATCAGTAAAATAGTTTATTTTAATAGGTTATAACATTTGGTTATAAGTCTTATATGTCAAAATAGTTTTAAACCCAAACTATGCGTATAATACGCGTATAAAGCCGTTTTAAGCGACGTATGGTTTAAAATACGATTCTGAGTTTTCTGATCAATTAAACAGGCTCAAAACACTCCATTTATTATTTAAAATCAGTAGCAATTGGATTGGCGTTAAAAGGATTTGTAAAACTCATTTTATGGCCTAAAAGGGCATATTCGGTATTTACCGAATTAAGGCGCTAATCCAAGCTTATGATCAGTTTAAAAATAATTAAAAATCTTTAAAAATCCTAAAATATTATTTAACCTCAGTG
Organism: Helianthus tuberosus; assembly: GCA_030545235.1. Classification (NCBI taxonomy): domain Eukaryota; kingdom Viridiplantae; phylum Streptophyta; class Magnoliopsida; order Asterales; family Asteraceae; genus Helianthus; species Helianthus tuberosus. The sequence continues at coordinate 71,892,786 of CM060437.1, forward strand.
GGTAAAAGATTTGGTGTCAAAACTGAGTTTAGATAGGTTTTATGCTAATGGCGTCGTTTAATTAATAAACATGTTTATAAATACGTCATTAAGCATAACTCCTAATCTAGACTTCCGATTGACGTGAAATTTTGCAGACATGTTCAATAATCAGTATTAAAGACTTTTGCACTTTTACATTTTCTAAAATCTCGTTCTGCGGTCATAAGGGCATTACGGTCAATATTTAGGCGTTTATCGGAAACATCGGACGATTAGGGATTCGTGTGGTATAAACGCAGAGGCTTATACACACATGCAACTAGGTCCTAATGGAACTTTAAGGCATGTCTAAATCTATATAAATTGGGTCAGAACTGAGGTCAAAGCAAAAGTCAAACTTTTGCGTCTCTCGGTTCCGAATCGGTTCTAAACATAAAGTTGTCGAATCAAATAAGCTTAGACAAGTTATTATACTTATTTCCAATTTGTATGGCTGATAAAACAGGTTACACGCCTTCCGTGTTGTTAAATATGCGATTAAGGTTTCTGTTGACTTTTTCGGACAACCTTTGACTCGACAAACGACCTAGTTAGGATTCGAATCAGTGAGTGCCCTTTTAGGGGTTTATTAACCATATAATTACCAACTTATAACAACCTTTGATTCGACAAATCTCTGGACCGATTGTGATTTATCACAAAGTCAAACCGTAGTTACGACGGTTTGATTTCTAGGCCATAAACTAAGTATGAATGAATTGAAGAAGATCAAGGGTACTTACACAAGTCTTATGGATGATATGAAATGCTTGTATCAGTCTTTGAGCTCTTGTAAATGTCCAGAAGATGAAATGAATGATAAATGATGAATGTTGCACAAAGTGGGTCATTTAAACAACTTCAAACAAGCTTAGATGATCGACAACTAAGTCTAGGAGGAAGCAATAACATCCACAAGCATCCTACACACTATAAACCACCTTAGGGCAGCCCAAGGTATCAAGCAAATTGATCAAAGTCGGTTTAAACATCAACCCACAGCTGCACATAACATTCTGTCCAGATAAGGCAGTCGCGTAGCGCGACTGCCGACCCCTTTCACGCTCGCGCTACGCGAGGGCATAGGTGACCAGCATAACAAGTTTCATTTAATTGCATTTCAGTCCCTGATCCTTATAAACATCGCTTTCACTTGGTTTCTTGCATTTAGAGGCTTTAATATTTAACATGTGGGGCTTTAAGGCTTATACCCTCTTTGTTAAGTCCTCGGGTAACTTTGTGATCACCCGAAAAGCCCTAAATTTCAACGTTGACGATTCTAACCCCCACACACGAATTTTATCATAACTTTCTCATACGGTAACGAAACTTGGTGAAATTTTTATGGTGCATTCTTGTGAGCATAATTAATCGTTACAAAGCTTCGGGCTTGTCAAAAGGTCACTCAGAGGTATAAGTTAAACATGTTGACACATTTAACCCCTGTAGTTTGTAATCTCTCACTTTCTTTCACAATTCTCATCGTATGATCCATGATCCATTCGTTTAAGGTTATAAACATCAGGTAGGGTTATTGTAAAGTCTAATTATTCATTGTTGACGTTTTGAACCCTTATATTTACACAGTTTCATTGTTTGTCAACTTTAGTCCTTCAAGAACATTCTTTCACACGTTCAAACCTATGACACGTGTCAACACATAATAGGACGCAAATTTTCGGGGTGTTACAGATGTGGTACAATCGTTTGAGCGACTATTTGGCAAGTAAAGGTTATACAAATAATCTTATCTGTCCATGTGTCTTTATTAAGAAGACAACATCAGGATATGTGATCATAGCTGTATATGTTGATGACCTAAATATAATTGGGACACAGAAAGAAATTAATGAAGCAATTATTCTTTTAAAGAAAGAATTTGAAATGAAAGACCTCGGAAAAACCAAATATTGTCTTGGTTTACAAATTGAACATATGAGCAATGGAATACTTGTGCATTAAACAAATTATACTGAAAAGTTGTTGAAACATTTCAATATGGACAAGGCAAATCCTTTAAGCACTCCAATGGTCGTTACGTCACTTACTGTCAAAAATGATCTATTTCGTCCTTGTGAGGACAACAAAGAAGTCTTGGTCCAGAAGTACCATACCTCAGTGCAATTGGAGCACTTATGTATCTTACGAATTGTACGAGACCTGACATTTCTTTTGCAGTGAACTTGTTGGCAAGATTTAGTTCAGCTCCTACTAAAAGGTACTGTTGATTTAGGCTTGTTTATCCTAACGATTCAAAAGAAGGGTTAGTTGGTTATGCAGATGCAGGTTATTTATCTGATCCTCATAAAGCAAAATCTCAAACTGGATATGTATTTATCAATGGAGGAACTGCGATTTCATGGCGTTCTCTGAAACAAACACTTGTCGCAACATCCTCAAATCATGCTGAAGTCATTGCACTACATGAAGCTTCAAGAGAATGTGTATGGCTAAGATCTATGTCACAACACATAGTGACTTCTTGTGGGCTAGAGAAAGATCGAAGTCCAACTCCTATCCATGAAGATAATGCCGCTTGTGTCTCTCAAATGAAAGAAGGGTATATCAAAAGTGACAAAACAAAACATATCCCACCAAGATTCTTTGCATATACTCGGGACCTTATTAAAGACAATCAGGTCGAGATGATATATGTCCAATTCAGCAACAATTCAGCCGATCTTTTCATAAAAGCACTACCTACAACAACTTTCAGGAAACATGTTCATGACATTGGCATGCGTCATGTACGGAGAATGTGATTCCTTACAAATTGCAAACTTGAGGGGAGAGCTATAGACTGCACTCTTTTTCTCTTAGCTAAGGTTTTTTCCCACTGGATTTTTCTTTAGCTAGGTTTTTAATGAGCCAGTACTTAAAGACCCCGAAGTTTGCAAAGTGTCATCCAAGGGGGAGTGTTATGAATATTATTAAAGATTTACCTCTAGATTTACCAAGCAAGTGGATGAACTCTTTGTCAAACTTAGGGATAGCTTTGTCTACTAAATAGTTAATCTTGTCTACCAAATAGTTAACCTTGTCTACCAAATAGTTAATCTTTTTGTAGTATAAATACTAGCTCAAGATAGAAGAGAAAATGCACCTCATGTATAAACTTTTATAAGGTATACAATTATCTTTTTTTCTTTCTCTTATAACATTTCTAAAGTTCTTAAAGTTTTAGTATTAATCTTGTGTTAATTCTTTTTATATTATAACATGGTGGAAGTTGATAAAAGGCAACAATAATTCGTTTTTTCACCTTTACCTTTCAGTCCCTTTGATGCTAGAAGTTTGTTGACGTTCCATCCTTACATAATCCTTAATTTATTTTATATAACCTTATGCACATTTTTTACACAAAAGAAGAGCCCTTTTAGCAGAAGCCGGACTTCAGTTTCAAACATAGAACTCTACAAAAGCTAAACTAATAAAATTAGGTCAAATTTGGCTGTTAAAATTATCCAAATGTTAGTTTTACACATATAACATTATAAAAATCTAAACTCATGCTTGAGATAAGTTTACTCGTTTAGAGCATTCACATCCCTTTCCATATCTCCATTTCTATAATTACATTAAAATCATTATTTTTTTCTCTTTTTTTTCAATTAAATAATACTTTTATCATTACTTTTTCTCTCTCATTTACTCACAATCATTTTCAAAAAATATTAAAAATTAAAGAGGATGAACAGAGTTCCCTCAAATATACAGATCAATAGTAATATTTTCTTTCTTATTCACTCACAACCCATCAGGCTGAACGGTATGGTGACGGAGGGGGGCTGAAGACGGGGCGGGGCGGGGCGGGATGGGGTGACGGACGTCGCCGAGAAGAAACGGAGGGGGGGCCCACCGGTTTGCTCCGTCGCAAACGTCTGAATTCGGACGGGACGGAGGGGGGCGGCGTGGTGTGACGACGGGGACGTGGCGTCGCCGAGGGAGGACGGGACGGAGGACGCTGCCATACCGTGCAGCCTCATAACGAGACGTGAATGCTCTTACAAAAGTGTTTTGCATGTTTAAGAGCATTTTAATTTTCTTTTCATTAACTATGTCGAAAACAAAATGACGATCTATGTGTCAGTCGGAATTAAATGTTAAGCTACACCAAACAATAAAGACCACTAGATGTTTGGGTTCATTTATTTAAAAGAAAAAAAAAACAAGTACTTGCATTATTATTGTGGATGTACATGTACTATAACAAAACAAGTACTACAGTCCAGTGTTACAGAGTTGCACGAGGGCCTATCTTTTGTATTCTTCTGCTTTTTGCCCTTTCAATGTATCCATCTCTACATATTTGACCCCTCAAATTTGCTTTTTATCCTTTCTTAAATATACAATATATTATTCATAATCAATTAAAATCTCTTAAATATCCGATATATTATTCATAATCAATATATTTATATGTGAAATGTTTGTTAATCGTTATTAGGGCGGTAACTTACAAGGTTGTATACAGGTAAGTTCGGTTTAATTCCTGAATAGTTACGATACAAATTATATACGGTGGATAACCTAATTGGTTACTTTACTATTGAATTAAAGTGTCTACTTTGATAGGACATCATCTATTCTTTGGACCAAATGTACCGTATTATAAAAAAGACAATCAAATTGTAACACCACGTGTTTCGAAAGTCAAAGTCAAAAAGATTGAAGTCAAAGTCAAGATTGAAGCCAAAGGAAGAAAAGATTGCTAATTGCGATCTGTCTCTCATTGCTCAATTCCTGTTTTGACTTCTTTGACTCGTAGATAGCCTATTTTGTTTTCGCTTTAGTTGTATTATGTGGAGTACTTATTATAATCGCATAGTATTCGCTATTTATCGCTTGTCTAATCGCTTTATCGCAATCGCACTCGCAACTCGATTTACGCATTTTGGTTACTGTTATACGTGTGTGCGCGCCTTATGTGTTACTTGTGCATGTTTATTTATGTTATGTGTGGTAATCAATCGAAACTCAATCGCAATCGAATCGCAAACGCTAAACGAATACGAAATAAGGATGCTTGTATGTTGATATAGTAGTTGGGATTAAAAGTAATTTGACTAGGAAATTCCATCGCATCAAAACGCTCGCAATCGCAATCGAAACAGCAAAACTCGTCGCGTCAAACACTCGAACCAAGCAACTGATCGATCAGGAGGCCAGCCGATCGACCAGCCGTTCGATCGACCAGCCGCTCGATCGGACAGCTGTTCGACCGGGCTGCCATCCGATCGACCAGCTCCTTTCCACTTTGGGTAACCCTATAAATACCCCTTGTCACCATCATACTTTCCACTTTTGGCAACTGACGTCCGACCAGCGCTTTAACCTTGCTTTTCTTCGATTTCTCGCAATTCCGGTAAGATCTGTTCCTAAATCTTGTACTTCCTTAATCTACACGCACTCCTACACCTTTCTATCTTCCAAATCTTAACTTTTAATCGTGAAATCATCAAGATTCAAGGTGTTCTAGGATGACGTCATCATGTGTTCTTGAAGAACTTCATGTTTTTGCCTCAATCCACCAAGAATAACTTTGATCTAACCGATTTCCACATAAACAAACAAGTATCTTTCATAGATCTAAACATATTCACAACGAAATGGATCGAAAGATGGTTTTCCAACTTTCTTTCAACTCTTTTACACTCAATGCATGCAAAACCGATACAATCGGAGCTTGTGCCGACTTACTACTCATTCTTGTGGTTGTGTTGATGCAAGATCCGGATTCTATCCACGAGACTACCGATTTCGGGTTAAACACGGAACACCGTCTCGAATCGTTAACTGACCGGATTTGGGTGATTCCTGTCCGAACAGGGGTGCCAAGTATTGACGAGGTTTCTGTTGCTTAATACGTTATCAAAACATCTCGATAAAACGACAAACAATCAAAACAACCAAGTGTAAGACGAACAGGTCGACCAGGACGGAGTGCCGTCCGATCGGACTGCTGTCCGATCGAACAGCCAATCCGAACGACTGGCCAATCCAAACGACTTGCACCTTGGTCCCACCTTAATTTTCAAATCAACTCTCAAGAGTTTTGGAACACCGAACGGATTGCCGTCCGATCGAGCTACCACTCGATCGACCGACCATCCGACTATGTGATGTTTCGAAACTTCAACACTTAAACAATTTTCAACATGTTCAATGCACAAAGGATGCCACCCGATCGAACGACCGTCCGATCGCGTGACAACCTGTTGTGAACTTGTTCTCACTGAAGTGCCCAACCAATCGGGTTGCCGTCCGATCGAACGACCGTTCGATCGACTGACCTGAAAGGTAGAGATACTTCAATGTTTTCAAAATACTACAACGAAAACTTCAAAAGTCAAGCCATCATACACAAACACATCCTTCCCAAAGGAAGTAACAATCCACTCGAAAGGTCACCCAACCGGATGACCATCCGAGCGGACTACCATCCGATCGAACTGCTGTCAGACTCACTTGCACTTTGCATCGATTTACGCATCGCTTATCGTTATGCTATCAATCTGTTCAGGCTAACCCTACTCTCTAGCGCTCCCTTCAATCCATTAATCGCTGTGAGTATACTCGATCCCTTTTTGCTTTACGCACTTTTGGGTGTTACATACGTTACTTATACTAAATCACATCGAACACACTACGCAATACTTTAAACCCTAACCGTTACCGCATGTTATACGTGACTTAATGAATGCTTGTTTGTTATGTTTACACATGGAATGCTGTCTACCTGCCTTAGCAACGATAGTACTATTAGTTTGGACTCAGCACCTGTTCACTCAGGGGTTGTTAAGGACAATTACCTACATGGCTCACAGTGGTGAGTGTGTATCGCGAACTGCCTTGGGCAGTCAACCGGCAGTCATTGGTATCGATAGGTTCATGTCGATAACTAACATGCCTCATTTTACTCTGTGTACGTGCTGGTTATGCGTAACACTTTCGAACTCTATATGCTATTATCAAACTTGTATGCTCACCTTTACACTATGTGTAATGACTTTTACTTTAACGTATGTGACAGGTGCTTAGGATGCTTATTTGCTTTCTTTGCTGTGAAATCGAGGCTAGGAAAGACCTAGGTCAACAATAAACAATTGTCTGTAATAGAAATCTGAGTTGTTGGAACAGAACAATTTGACTAGATCTTTTCTGTAATAATTGTATTATCATTTATGACATGGTATGGGACGTGTTGTTTTAAATATCTGGTAAATATAGTTGTTATGGAAACTTCTGGGCAATCTGTTTCGCTAAGTGCCACGCCCCGATGTTTCCGCCATCGGTTGGGGTGTGACTGATTGGTATCAGAGCCATAACTATAGGGAATTAGGCAAGACTCGACCTAGTCCGGGTCGATGTCTTAGAAATGACCTAGTCTATAGTTAGGAACCAACAGACCAACTCGTGCATGTCCAGTAGGGATTATGTACGAGCCTACTTACTGTTTCTCGCTATTCTCGACTACGCTACACGATCACTGCACTCGAAATTTTCAAAAAAAATGAATGAGCGATTAAGTCAAGAATAAGTGTGAAAACCGCAAACTCTCGACTAAATTGCTTGTTCAACCCACATTTTTATCTATAAACATGAGAAATTGCGTTGAAATAGGAGTGAAATCCATAATTTGACGCACGATTCTCTTTTATTTTATCAAAACAGGAACGAATTTGTTAAGCCAGGGGTGAAACCCTAACCTTGACGACTTGTTCCGACCTTTACTTGGTTTTACAGAACTCTCACCAAAGTCTCGACGGACTCCAACGACTTGAAGTCACGGTATGACTAAAGGGATGCGTGCCGAACGCCCAAGAATCGAGGCAGAAGCACGGTCCTGAAGGTCAAGGTGTGTACAACAAGTCCTTGAGAATAGTCGAATCACTTTGGAAAGTCAATGTCTAATAGCCGCAGACGATCTATTTCTCGATTTTATGTGTTTCGATTCTGAGCCCGCAACTGCTGACTCTGATGATTCCTTGATTTTATGTGTTTGTATGTGTATTTACCTGCTTATGTGTTTTAATTTTTGGAGAATTATTCGATTTTCGCTTTCACTTTGATCGACACGAACGACCCGCATTGCTTATCTACCTCAAAATGCTGACAAATCGTTAAATTGTGGACGACCTTATGCTATGTTATACGCTTATACTATACTACTCGATATGTTAATCGCGATCGCTATTCTCGAACATTCGCGGACTTTGTATGATAGGTTCCTGTATTCTGACTGACTCTTGTGATTACGTGTTTTATGTGCTCTCTGTGAATCTGTGCCTTACGTGCTTACATGCTTACATGCTTCCGTGTTTATGTGAATCTGTGATTATATGCTTACATGATTATACGTGTTCCTGAGCTTTAGTAGTATTAGGCGTGTGAGGTGAGATTCGAATATGTCATGTTGAGTCCTGTGGCGATGTCTGTTGCAGACAATGTCGTCATCTGGATCTCGCGCTACCCGAGATGCTCGCCGAAAGCAAGCAGACAAACGCCTTGCTGCCATGATTACTAAGCAAATGGCAAAGGTTGTACCCCAAGTTGTCAGTGAACTGTACGAGAACATGAGAAAATCATCTAAGGAATCCCGAACTGAGACTCCCAAAGTTGCTTTCAGCTTCAAACAGTTCAAGGCATGCGGACCGAAAGGGTTCACTGGAGAAGAAGGCCCTACGGCTTTGTTTCAATGGTTTGACTCAATTGAAGTTACCGTGCGACAGAGCGGATGTCCTGATAATCTCTGCACATTGAACGCTACCGGCGTCTTCCAGTCCCGCGCTCTAGACTGGTGGACGGCTGAAAGGAACAAGCGCGGAAATGATGCAGCCTATGGTCTGTCATGGGACGAGTTGAAGAACGTTATGCTCAAAGAGTTCTGCCCTCCCCATGAGCGCCAGAAGCTGGAGGATGAGTTCTGGCACATTAAGCAGAAAGAAGGTGACAACGCTGCCCTGACTGCTCGCTTTAAGCAGCTCAGCATCATCTGTCCCGATCAAGTGAAGACGCCCGACATGGCGATCAAGAAATACATTCGAGCTCTACCCGACTGTGTTGCGGATTTTGTGCATGCCGCAAAGACAGCAACGATCGAAGAAACTTACTTGCTTGCCGCAGAAATCAACGACAAGCGGGTAAAAGCTGTTTTTTGGGATAAAACTCCGAAGAACCTGCATCAAGTCACCACCGCACCAACCGCTGAAACCGCAGCCGCCCAATCATCAAAGTCCCCCCGCCGCAAGAAGAAGAAGAACAACAGCAACTCCAGCAACAAGAATTGTGCTGTCACCACCACTACTGCTCCACTACAAGCCGTACCGGCTCAGCAGCAGTCTCAGCACCGATCAGCACCAGTTACCTATGCACCGCCTGCAAAGCGTGCATACACAGGCCCCCACCCGGCTTGTCCAACATGTTCTTATCATCACCCTGTGGGTCTCGCCTGCCGTTTCTGCGCTCACTGCAATATGTACGGCCACTTCACTGCTAACTACCGTACTGGTCCCCGTCAAGAACCACCTCAAGCCACTGCTCATCAAGCTCTGCTCCCAGCCCCGCAAGGCCAACAAGCGGCTCAGGCACCCGCGGTCAATGCCCGAGTCTGCTTCGCATGTGGTGATCCCAACCATTTTGCGAACATGTGCCCGAACAGGGTTGTGAAACAAGAGCCCCAGCAGCAGCAGCCTCAACAGCAGCAACAGCAAGCCGCTCGCGCCAGAACCTTCAACATCAACGTGCGCCAAGCCCAGACTGACAACAACGTAGTCAATGGTACGTTCCTTGTGAATGGTATTTATGCATCGTGTTTGTTTGATACTGGAGCCGATAAATGCTTTGTGTCATTTGAATTCGAGAAGCTTCTCAGTCGTAAGCGCTCCCATCTCCCCTCGACGTTCGATGTTGAAGTCGCCACCGGAAGAACTGTCGCCGTTAATTCTGTTCTTCGTGATTGTACTCTTCAGCTCAACAATCACATCTTCCCAATTGTTGGTGCACACATCTGTCGTCTTCGTCTTACATCGAGTCTTGGGTTCGTTGCGGTTCGGAACAAGAATGATGTCATCATTCTTGATGATGACATCATCCAAGTGTCTAAATGCTTGCATCATCAACAAACATATGCACGTGAATATTACTAGATGACAAAATTTAGATTGCATATGTGAAATAGAATGTAATGTTCATATAAGACAAATGTGAACTTCTGATTTCGCTCCAACATGCATGAATAGGTGATTCCGCCCGAAATCACTAAGTCTGATTTTGCTCCTGATGTGCGTGTGTTCTTAAGAGCGGAATTAAGAGGCCTATATATAGGTCCTCTTGAGCGAAATCAGATAGTAATTGTCTTGTATTCCACGCCGAAGCTCTGCCGGTGTGAAGATCGATTGTACACAACGTTTATTCAATCAAATCAGTTTTTTAAGGTGAAGATAAAGTTGTTTCTACCTTCGTTTCTTGTTATTCCGCACCTGAAACAAAGTTAAACTCCTCTGAACGACTCGTTCGGGTCAATACACGATCCTACAATTGGTATCAGAGCCAAGTACGAGGAGTTCTGTCGAATTCAGCTGGATATTATTGTTTTTCTGTCTTCTACACCATTCTTTCATCAGTTCAGAAAGATTTAACGGTCAAAACCAGTTCAAATTTTCACAAATTGTATAAAAGTGACTATTAACAAATCCTTGAAAGTTTCATTGCTAAAATCGACTTAAAAATGGGTAAAAATGATGTCCGAGTTGATTCCGCTCGTAATGAATATTTCTGATTTCGCTCTTGGGATACAAAGTTTCTGATTTCGCTCTTGAAAGTCTGTTTCCGCTCCTAAACTTGATGTTGATTCCGCTCCTGACAACCAAAACACTTGATTCCGCTCCTGTGAAAAGTTTGATTCCACTCTTGTGAACATTTTGATTTCGCTCTTAGTGATCAAAGTCTGATTCTGCTCTTCGTTGACCTGAAACACAACAAAGTGTCAGTACATCAGGAATATGAGATCATGTGGTTTAACTCGGTTGCATGTGATTGTTGATAAACGTTGAATCTTGGTTAAATCAAAGTATTTTTTCAAGATTGTTGTCAGCACATGTTATCATGAATTGGTTTGCATGCAAAAGATAAAGTTGTCGGATACTTTTTGATAAGCTTGCATGTGAATTTAAAAAAGGTGTCGGCAATTGATCAGATATATCAAGTGAGGTCCAATGAGAATCCATTAAGTGTTGTTTAGAAAATTGCTGAAAGCCCACTACAAAACGGCCCATGTATTGAGATAAGGGGAGTTCCACGTGATTCTTATAAATTGTCACTATAATCAATCAAAGTCTTGCATGTGAATTAAAAAAGGTGTCGGAAATTGATCAGATATATCAAGTGAGGTTCAATCAACTTTTAAAAGGAAAGTGCATAGTATTTTGTGTCATTTGCAAGAGGTGATCAGAACCAATTAATGAGCATGTGATTTTTGATGTTTGTCGGCTTGCTATATTCATCAGACAAGTACATGTAATCTACATTGTGTCATAAGCCCATGTGTCTACATATGTGTTCGGTCCAATCAGATTAAGAGTTCGACCCAACCTGATAATACATTGAAAGTTAGTTCCGGTTCTAGTTTGGAGTTCAAAGTTTTCAAAGGATTATCACGTTGTTTGAAAATCTATCAGTTCACACATAGTGAGTCAGATCGGTTGTTTTTTGATCCAGGTCATAGCAGTTCGCACGGTTTGACATCAAACTCAGTTCACTCAAATTCCGTCCGCACAAAATATTCACCAGTCCGAGTATCAGTTTGTTTCAGTTGTTTAATAGTGTTTAAACTGATAAGTGTTTGTTTGTTTGTTTTAAGGTGATAAAGGTGTGTTACGAGGAGAACCAGTTCGTGTAAAAGCTTGTTTGAGAAATTCTTCAATTCCGAATCATGGATAACAATTTCTACAACGCATTTGCGACACCGTCTGGTCCAGGTGTTATTGCTCAAGCTATGAGTTTAGAAAATGAGACGGGAACCACCCAAAAGCCCCCTAAATTGATGAGTATTGAAGAATACTATGGGTGGAAAGACAGATTCGAGAACTGGGTTCAGGCAAACCATCTTAGGTCTTGGGAATGTATACTGAAGAAATATGTGTTGCCTCGAACAGAGTTGCAGGTTCTCAAAGAGTTATCAGAGTTTACGGATCAGGAACGTGTTATGTACAAAGCCGAAAAAATGATGATTAGTCTGTTGCAACAAGCCATCAAAGAAGATATTTTCATTTTGTTACAGCATGACAAAACTGCAAAGTCAATCTGGGATGCACTTAAAGTCAAATTTGAGGGTAGCGAGAACATGATAAAGAGCAAAAAGGCATTGCTAAAGAAAGAGTTTGATCTGTTCAGTAGCTTACCAGGTGAAGACACAAAGAAGCTGATTGAGAGATACTGTCACCTAGTGCGATCAATGTCGATGTTGAGCATTACCAAAGATCGTGAAGAGTGGGTAGACAAGCTTGCTAATGCATTACCTCAGAAAGAGTGGGGAACTTATTTGATGATTCTGAAAAACACGGGTGTTTATGATGGGTTGACAATATCTCAGTTTATTGAAAAGATCGAAAGCCAGGATCTGGAGCAACAGAAGATAGCTAGGTTGAACAGTCCGAGTGGTCAACAGGATATTAAAATGTACTACAAAGGTAGCATTCCGGTTTCAGAATCTGAGAGAAGTCCGAAAATTCAGACTGCATTCAGTGCTGGGGATTCATCAGAAAAAGCTGATCAGAGTTTAAACAAAAGCATTAGTGGATTTTCATCATTTCCAAGTGTCAATCCTAAAGAGTTAAACACAAGCTTTCAGTCTCAGAGCACAAAGACAGGAAATGGATATGTGATTCAGTGCAACATAGCTCTAAATCTTCCAGAAGGTCAAAGTTTTTCAGAAGACACTGCTAAAGACCACATGGCTTTACTTGGTACTGTGTTGTTATCTTATGAGGGTCTAGTGGCTGGTCGGATCGGAAATCCCATGCTCACCAAAGAGGATTACGATCAAATAGACACAAAAGATATGGAACTGATGGATATCAAATGGTGTCTTGCAAGTGTTCTTAGACGTGCTGAAAAGTTCAAAACGATTACCGGGAGAAATGACTTTCTTGATGCTCATGTATCTACTCTAGGTTTTGATAAATCTAAAGTTACTTGTTTTCGTTGCAGGGAGAAAGGTCATTTCAAGCGGGAGTGTAAGAACAGGGAAGCTAGTGGCCCTCAGAATCCGTTCAGAAAAGACGACTATTACCGGAAAGCCATTTATCAGCAGGTCGGTCAATCACAAGATTCACAGACGGCTCATGGTAGAAAGATTGAGGATTCCAAGAGAGCGTGTGCGGTGGATTTTAACTGGAACAACTACATATCTCCTGATAGCAAAGTCTGTTTAATTGATCAAGATGATGAACAATTACCTGAAGGTTTCAGCTGGGATATGTTCATTGATGAAAAAGGAGAATATAAAGCTTTTATTGCTAAGATTGTTCGAGAACCAGACATGTTTGCTACTTGGATGAAGTCTATTGGAATGACTGTAAAGAGTGTGGATGAAGAGTCTATTGTTTCTGATGAAAGTTCAGAAAGTGCTTATGAAAGTTCACAGAGTGCAGATGAGAGTGTACAGAAGGATGTTACTTCAGAAAAGGAATTTGTATTTGATCAAACACCGTCAGATTCTGGTATATCAGATGCTGATTCTGAAAAATCTGTACAGTTTGATAAATCACCAGTTGATAGTAGTAGTGATGATGAGGAAGAGAAACATATAAATGTTGCAAAATCTCATCTTTCTCCTGAAAGTTTTCATGTCTATTTTGCAGATCGAATGGAGAAACTGAAGGAGAAACGAGCTGCTAAAGAACAACAACAGGAAATGAAGGATGAAAGTGTTGTTCAGAAAGAGAACATTGAAGGTGTTGTTGAGAAGATGATTGAAACTGAGAAGGTGAAAGAAGAAGAAAAAGTGATTGAAGTGATAAAGACAATTGAGATTGATAAGATTGTTGAAGTTGTAAAGCCTTGCATAAAGTGTTTGGAAGCTTGCAAGGAATGTGCTGCAAAAGACGACATCATTGCTGAATATGAGAAGAAGAAAGAGCAGTTACTGTTCAACCTCAATTATGTGAAAGAATCTTATGATGTCTTGAACAAAACAGTAACTGGTCTCCAAAAGACAAATTCAGAAAGAGAACAAGCACTAACGATGATGAATGCTGTGATGATGACAAAGCAAAAAGCCATCAACTTTTACATCAAAGAGAGTGCTAAATGGAAGCAAGAATTGGAGACAGAGAAGATTGAGAATGAGAGAATTAGACGTTTATTACAATGTTATTCTAGTTCTGATTATCTCATTGATCGTATTTACCCAACTGTTGCAGGTATGGAAGCTTTTCAAGACGAGAAGCCAAAGAAAAAGAAAGATAGTGGTAAGACATCGACTGTTAGCTATAACAAGTGTCCGCCTCCAATTTGGGAAGGGTATTCTCCTAGAAAACCAAACGAGGAGCAACTTGAAAAAGTAGTCAATATAAAGCTAAAAACCGACACAACTGACGTTTTACCAGATAACATTGATGTCACGTTTACCTCGTCCGATACTGATCATGAGTCTGAGTTAATCAAAAAGGTGGTCGATCAGGTGTTGGATACTGAGGAGGAATCCGAGTCAAAGTCTGAGTCTGAAGGGTCAAATTCGTAAGTCAACAGTCCAAAATCGTCGGTCAAACGATCTTACAGTAAAGAATTTTTGTTATCAAAAGCAAATTTGGATGATGAAACATTTGAAGTTGCATACACTTTAAATGATTCGGACAAATTATACTCTGACAAAGAGTTTCCAATAAGAAGTGTTCGTTTTAACATGATCAAAAAGGTTTTCAAAATGACAGAAATTAATATTTCTGAAATAAAAGATTTAAATCTTACTGAAAAACCTAAAAAATACACTTCAAGAGTTCAACAACGGTTAAACAAGAAAAAGGGTTACAATTCTGGTTCTGGTTTTCAAAAGAAATCAAACCAAAATCGTAGCTACAAAAAGAAAGGTCTTGGATTTATTCCACCAGAAAATCATAAAAATTTGAAAAATTCTAAAACAAAAATAGAATTTGTGTCAGGTGGAAGTGCAGAAGAGGAACAGAAGAAACCATTCTGGAGACAGTCAAATCAAGAGTTTCTTGCTGAAAAGAAGAAGAATGGAACTGAAGTTTGTTACTTCAAAGAAACTAGAACCTGTTACAAATGCAATGAAGCTGGTCACATTGCATGGAATTGTCCGAAAAATGCCAAGTCAAAACAGGGAGTTTCTAGGAAATTGAAAGAGAAAGTTGTTGATGTTGAACCACCAACCAAAAAATTTAAAATTTTTGAAAACTCAACTTATGAGGTTGGTGAATGTTCTAAAAAGAATTTTTATAAAAAGAAAGAGAATGACAACCAAGTGTGGGTTGTTAAGAAAGTTGATGTGAATGTCGGCGATGAATCTGGTTCCACAAAACCAGAAGAGCCACAGGTTAAGGTGAAAATTTCAGTGAATGATGATGAGTTTCCATCACTGAAATTTGAAGAAGTTAAACAGAAAGTTGGTAAGGTTGAGATCTCGAATCAGTTTTACAACGAGAATACTAAATTTGATGTCGAGAAAACATTCAATGGGAGTGTTAAGAAAATTTTTGGAAAAATGTTGAATGGGAAAGTTAAGGGGGTTAAAGATTTTTATGCAACTAAAAAGGCAACTTACAACCCTACTGTGCAAGAATTGAAAGCCATCAAGTCTGAGAAGACTTGGATGGAAGTCTGTTTCCCTTGAAGTCTTAGGACTATGCCGGAGATCCCAAGTTTGTAATCGTGGATCAGGAATCGGCATCTTTTTCAGTAATTGATAATGTGATTGATTCTTATAAAAGTTAAATTTTACAGGATAAGTGTGATTTGCCGGAGCTTCCAGGTTGGTAAGTGTGAAGCAGGAATCGGCATCTTGTTTGGTAAAATGGTTTGTGTAGATGTTTTATTCCTACATGTGGTTATATGTTTTGGACATACTTACAAATGGTATTTGAAATACAATATGATGAACCAAACCCCGAATTTTACAAGTGGTAAAATCAACAAAACTTATTTTCCGGAAAAATCATTTTGGTTAAAACAAACTTATGTGTTTTGAAATCATTATGAGAAAATAGTTTTGTGAAAGGGGGAGTTCTGATTGTTTATGCCAAGTGGATGGAGATTTGAAGCGATTCGATATCGGTTGTCAAGTTTGTTGTACAGTTTATTTTCAAATTTCCTTTAATGTGTTTGCATTTTAGGGGGGAGTAGAAATTTCTGAAAATCCAAAAACATTAGAAAATTTGAAAAAGGTAAAAACATGATAAAATCAAAAATGAGTTTTTTGTGTCAAAGAAGAGGAAATGATAGTATATCAGTAGACAGTTACAGTATGCTAAAGAAATGTAATGTTTAAATAGCATTAAACAGTCTCACTGATGATATGCCGATAGGTTTTTACACAGTTAGTAAGCTTTTTCGGGATATAAACTAAATTTCAAACTTGCTTATTTCGTGGGGAACACTACTTGGATATATAGGTAACCCCTGAAATCTCGTTTGAAAGGTCCCTCTTTCTGAGATACTAGGTCTTTATACTCAGTGATATCTGGGGTATTATCCCGGGACTTCTGCTGAATGGAAATTCTGACCTAGTCCCCGGAGAATACTTTCCGCATGCTTGAAATATAGCGCAACCCTCAGCAAATTGATGAAACAATAAAATTGATAGTCGCTGCTGTTGTAATGTAAAAGATCCTCTAAAGGGGACACACCCAAAAGTTGAGTCATGATCTCTCTGCTGAACGGTAGTTCTGACCTGAGCTCTCATGATTCTTCATAATTTATTAACCCCTTACAGATATCATCTGTGGTATACTCACCTGTAAGACTGAATATTGGGATCTGGATACGGGAGTATATTCAAGAGGTGGGACACATGAATGAGTTTAAGTTCTTAATTCACCTAATTCGTATCCTGAATCAGTTGAAATTTGTGTGAAAATTTAAGTGGATTAGTATATCGGCAATCTAAGTGAATTGTTTTATTCTTAATGTGTAACTAAGCTCAACGGTACTTGTGATTTGTCAAAATCTGATATGATCCTCTTACACAAAACTCACAAAAATATTGTCTGAAAATATTTCTTTACTGCATTGCATTTATTTCTTTCAGAAAAATCCAAAAAGATTTTCAGTGTGTTTTAGCATAAACTTTTGAAAAAGTCAAAAAGATTTTCGACAACTGGTGTTGAAAAGCTGATTTTCAAAATTCCAAGTGTTAGACATGATGAACAAATGATTTGGGAAAATGTGTTTTGAAAAGAAAAATGATCAAATTTTAAAATGATTCATCAAGTTTATTGAGTTATTTTTGAGGGAGAGTCAGTGTTAGTGCATACATTGAATTGTTAAATGTGTGAAATTTATTTTTAGGTAGAGTGAGTTTGTGCAGGTTTAAGAATGAGCTGGATTGATGATCCTGAGCTGGATGATAGCCAGGTCACGATCTTGGAACAATCTCAGAAAGAGACAGCCAGATTACGATCCTGAAGCAGATGATGCTGAAGAACTAACGGAATGCCAGCACATTGCAAGGGGGAGTCTGTTAATTTTGAGAGAAAGAATGAAGCTCAAAGACTGATCAAGACTGAAGATGTAAAGACTCGACATGTGAGACTCGTCAACATCTGAGGGAGATTCTGTTGGTGCACACATCTGTCGTCTTCGTCTTACATCGAGTCTTGGGTTCGTTGCGGTTCGGAACAAGAATGATGTCATCATTCTTGATGATGACATCATCCAAGTGTCTAAATGCTTGCATCATCAACAAACATATGCACGTGAATATTACTAGATGACAAAATTTAGATTGCATATGTGAAATAGAATGTAATGTTCATATAAGACAAATGTGAACTTCTGATTTCGCTCCAACATGCATGAATAGGTGATTCCGCCCGAAATCACTAAGTCTGATTTCGCTCCTGATGTGCGTGTGTTCTTAAGAGCGGAATCAAGAGGCCTATATATAGGACCTCTTGAGCGAAATCAGATAGTAATTGTCTTGTATTCCACGCCGAAGCTCTGCCGGTGTGAAGATCGATTGTACACAACGTTTATTCAATCAAATCAGTGTTTTAAGGTGAAGATAAAGCTGTTTCTACCTTCGTTTCTTGTTATTCCGCACCTGAAACAAAGTTAAACTCCTCTGAACGACTCATTCGGGTCAATACACGATCCTACACCAATCGACCTTATTCCGATGCAACTTGGAAGTTTTGACGTCATAGTAGGCATGGACTTTCATCGCGAAAACCATGCTGAAGTTCTGTGCTTCGATAAGATGATTCGATTCTCGCTCGCGAATGGTGATTTATTATGTGTCTGTGGTGAAACTGCTTCGAAAGGTCTCAAGCTCATGTCATGTGTCTAAGCTAGCAAGTATCTCCGCAAGGAATACAGAGCTTTCTTGGCTAATATTATAGTAGCAGAGAAGGAAAAGAAAGGGAGTCCGAAAGTAAACGATGTCCCCGTTGTGTGCGAATTTCCCAATGTGTTTCCTGATGATCTCCCAGGTTTACCACCAAGTCGTGATATCGACTTCCGTATCGACCTCATTCCTGGAGCCAACCCTGTTGCCAAAGCTCCTTACCGACTCGCACCATCCGAAATGCGTGAACTTTCGAGTCAGCTTCAGGAATTACTTGAGAAAGGCTTCATTCGCCCGAGCACCTTTCCTTGGGGCGCGCCAGTCCTTTTCGTTAAAAAGAAGGATGGGTCGTTCAGGATGTGCATCGACTATCGGGAATTGAATAACTTAACTATCAAGAACCGCTATCCCCTGCCTCGCATTGATGATTTGTTTGATCAGCTACAAGGTGCTACGTGTTTCTCGAAGATCGATCTACGTTCAGGCTACCACCAGCTACGCATTCAAGAGGAGGATATACCCAAAACCGCGTTTCGCACCCGTTTCGGCCACTATGAGTTCGTTGTTATGCCTTTTGGTTTAACCAACGCACCCGCGGTTTTCATGGATCTGATGAATCGCGTGTGTAAACCTTATCTCAACCGTTTCGTCATCGTGTTCATCGACGATGTCTTGATCTATTCCAAATCGAAAGCCGAACACGCGCAACATCTACGTTTGGTCCTCGAGCTACTCCAAGGGAATCGACTCTATGCCAAGTTCTCCAAGTGCGAATTCTGGCTGGAGGAGGTTCAATTCCTCGGTCACATTGTTAATAGTCAAGGTATACACGTCGATCCCGCGAAGATTGAAGCCGTTAAGAGTTGGATTACACCTAAGAACCCGTCTGAAGTCCGTTCTTTTCTCGGATTAGTAGGATATTATTGACGATTTATCGAAGGATTCTCAAAGATCGTTGTGCCGCTTACCGCTCTCACGCATAAAGACAAGCCTTTTGTTTGGGGAACTGAACAAGAGTCTGCTTTCTAAACCCTCAAGCACATGCTTTGCAATGCTCCGGTTCTCACTCTACCCGATGGAAACGATGATTTCATTGTCTATTGTGATGCTTCCAACCTTGTTCTTGGTTGTGTCCTTATGCAGTGGGACAAGGTTATAGCTTACGCATCTCGTCAGCTCAAAATCCATGAGAAGAACTATACAACCCATGATCTCGAGCTAGGCGCGGTTGTTTTTATGTTAAAGATTTGGCGACACTACCTGTATGGTACCAAGTGTACGATCTTCACCGATCATAGGAGTCTACAACACATCTTTGACCAGAAGGAACTTAATATGTGCCAACGCCGATGGGTAGAACTTCTCAACGATTATGACTGTGAGATTCGTTATCACCCAGGCAAAGCAAATGTCGTTGCCGACACTCTCAGCAGACGGAGTTACTTGCTCAGCATTCTTAAAACCCAAGCCCATTATGATCTCGAAACTCTCATCCGCGAAGCCCAGCATGCTTGTTTTAACGAGCGCACTTTGGATAAGGAAAGAATCTACCATGATGGAGCTCACCTTGTGAATAAGCCGAATGGGATATTCCATTATGTGGACCGGATTTGGATCCCTAAATGGACCGATTTGCGACAGATTTTGATGGACGAAGCCCACAAATCCCGGTATTCTATTCATCCCGGTGCCGATAAAATGTACCAGGACCTCCGCTACAAGTACTGGTGGCCGGGCATGAAAAGAGATACCGCCCTTTACGTTGGAAAGTGCCTGACTTGCTCAAAGGTCAAGGCTGAACACCAAAGGCCCTCTGGCTTACTCGAACAACCCCCGATCCCTATATGGAAGTGGGAGAGCATAGCTATGGATTTCATAACAAAGCTCCCGCGCGCGCCATCAGGTCACGACAGCATCTGGGTTGTTGTTGACCGTTTGACCAAATCAGCCCACTTTTTGCCCATACGGGAAGACTACAGGGTAGAACGATTAGCCCGAATCTACACCGATGAGATCATTTGTCGACATGGGACACCTCACGACATCATCTCTGACCGCGACACTCGGTTTACCTCGCGATTGTGGGAAACGTTTCAAGTTGCTCTCGGTACAGCGCTTAATCTAAGTACCGCATTCCACCCTCGAACCGACGGTCAGACTGAGAGAACGATCCGTACTCTTGAAGACATGCTCCGTTCGTGTGTCATAGATTTCGGTGGTAATTGGGATGCATACCTGCCGTTAGTCGAATTCTCGTACAACAACAGTTATCATTCCAACATTCAGATGGCACCATTCGAGGCTTTATACGGAAGAAAATGTCGATCGCCTATTGTGTGGCACGAGATCGGTCACTCGCAACTAACCGGTCCTGAGCTATTACAAGAAACCACCGACAAAGTCCTCCAAATAAGAGACAACTTGCTGAAAGCTCGGAGTCGTCAGAAAAGTTACGCAGATAGACAACGCAAGCCCCTTGAATTTGACGTTGGCGACTACGTACTCCTAAAGGTATCACCTTGGAAGGGTGTGGTCAGATTCGGAAAGAAAGGGAAACTAGTGCCTCGATATGTTGGACCTTTTAAGATTCTGTAAAGGATCGGAAAAGTCGCCTACAGACTCGAACTACCGGAGGAACTTAGTAATGTCCACCCGACTTTCCATGTGTCAAACCTCCGAAAGTACCTGGCTGAGCATGATCTAATTGTACCTCTCGATGACCTCCAAATAAACGAAACACTACACTTCGAGGAGAAGCCTGTCGAAATCATGGACCGCCAAACCAAGCAACTCAGACGCTCGCGCATTCCTATTGTAAAAGTCCGATGGGAAGGAAAGCGAGGCGCAGAGTTCACATGGGAACTCGAAAGCGACATGAAGGCGAAGTACCCGCAGTTGTTTGTTACGGCTTCGGCCTAATTTCGGGACAAAATTCCCTCAACTAAGGGAGGCTGTAACACCCCGTATTTCGAAAGTCAAAGTCAAAGTCAAGATTGAAGCCAAAGGAAGAAAAGATGGCTAATTGCGATCTGTCTCTCCTTGCTCAATTCCTGTTTTGACTTCTTTGACTCGTAGATAGCCTATTTTTGTTTTCGCTTTAGTTGTATTATGTGGAGTACTTATTATAATCGCATAGCATTCGCTATTTATCGCTTGTCTAATCGCTTTATCGCTATCGCAATCGCACTCGCAACTCGATTTACGCATTTTGGTTACTGTTATACGTGTGTGTGCCTTATGTGTTACTTGTGCATGTTTATTTATGTTATGTGTGGTAATCAATCGAAACGCAATCGAAACTCAATCGCAATCGAATAGCAAACGCTAAACGAATACAAAATAAGGATGCTTGTATGTTGATATAGTAGTTGGGATTAAAAGTAAATTGACTAGGAAATTCCATCGCATCGAAACGCTCGCAATCATAATCGAAACAGCAAAACTCGTCGCGTCAAACACTCGAACCAAGCGACTGATCGATCAGGAGGCCAGCCGATCGACCAGCCGCTCGATCGGACAGCTGTTCGACCGGGCTGCCATCCGATCGACCAGCTCCTTTCCACTTTGGGTAACCCTATAAATACCCCTTGTCACCATCATACTTTCCACTTTTGGCAACTGACGTCCGACCAGCGCTTTAACCTTGCTTTTCTTCGATTTCTCGCAATTCTGGTAAGATCTCGTCCTAAATCTTGTACTTCCTTATTCTACACGCACTCCTACACCTTTCTATCTTCCAAATCTTAACTGTTAACCGTGAAATCATCAAGATTCAAGGTGTTCTAGGATGACGTCATCATGTGTTCTTGAAGAACTTCATGTTTTGGCCTCAATCCACCAAGAATAACTTAGATTTAACCGATTTCCACATAAACAAACAAGGATCTTTCATAGATCTAAACATATTCACTACGAAAAGGATCGAAAGATGGTTTTCCAACTTTCTTTCAACTCTTTTACACTCAATGCATGTAAAAACGATACAATCGGAGCTTGTGCCGACTTACTACTCATTCTTGTGGTTGTGTTGATGCAAGATCCGGATTCTATCCACGAGACTACCGATTTTGGGTTAAACACGGAACACCGTCTCGAACCATTAACTGACCGGATTTGGGTGATTCCTGTCCGAACAGGGGTACCAAGTATTGACGAGGTTTCTGTTGCTTAATACGTTATCAAAACGTCTCGATAAAAAGACAAACAATCAAAACAACCAAGTGTAAGACGAACAGGTCGACCAGGACGGAGTGTCGTCCGATTGACTTGCACCTTGGTCCCACCTTAATTTTCAAATCAACTCTCAAGAGTTTTGGAACACCGAACGGATTGCCGTCCGATCGAGCTACCACTCGATCGACCGACCATCCGACTATGTGATGTTTCGAAACTTCAACACTTAAACAATTTTCAACATGTTCAATGAACAAAGGATGCCACTCGATCGAACGACCGTCCGATTGCGTGACAACCTGTTGTGAACTTGTTCTCACTTAAGTGCCCAACCAATCGGGTTGCCGTCCGATCGAACGACCGTTCGATCAACCGACCTGAAAGATAGAGATACTTCAATGTTTTCAAAATACTACAACGAAAACTTCAAAAGTCAAGCCATCATACACAAACACATCCTTCCCAAAGGAAGTAACAATCCACTCGAAAGGTCAAGCGACCGGATAACCATCCGAGCGGACTGTCAACCGAACGATCGGCTGTCCGATCGGACTACCATCCGATCGAGCTGCTGTCCGACTCACTTGCACTTTGCATCGATTTACGCGTCTCTTATCGTTATGCTATCAATCTGTTCAGGCTAACCCTACTCTCTAGCGCTCCCTTCAATCCATCAATCGCTGTGAGTATACTCGATCCCTTTTTGCTTTACGCACTTTTGGGTGTTACATACGTTACTTATACTAAATCACATCGAACACACTACGCAATACTTTAAACCCTAACCGTTACCGCATGTTATACGTGACTTAATGAATCCTTGTTTGTTATGTTTACACATGGAATGCTGTCTACCTGCCTTAGCAACGATAGTACTATTAGTTTGGACTCAGCACCTGTTCACTCAGGGGTTGTTAAGGACAATTACCTACATGGCTCACAGTGGTGAGTGTGTATCGCGAACTGCTTTGGGCAGTCAAACCGCAGTCATTGGTATCGATAGGTTCATGTCGATAACTAACATGCCTCATTTTACTCTGTGTACGTGCTGGTTATGCGTAACACTTTTGAACTCTATATGCTATTATCAAACTTGTATGCTCACCTTTACACTATGTGTATTGACTTTTACTTTAACGTATGTGACAGGTGCTTAGGATGCTTATTTGCTTTCTTTGCTGTGAAATCGAGGCTAGGAAAGACCTAGGTCAACAATAAACAATTGTCTGTAATAGAAATCTGAGTTGTCGGAACAGAACAATTTGACTAGATCTTTTCTGTAATAATTGTATTATCATTTATAACATGGTATGGGACGTGTTGCTATAAATATCTGGTAAATATAGTTGTTATGGAAACTTCTGGACAATCTGTTTCGCTCAGTGCCACGCCCCGATGTTTTCGCCATCGGTTGGGGTGTGACACAAATTGTTTCAAATGTATGATGTTAGTAACTTTTGTAACGTAATATAAAACATGATTATAGTTACAACATATGCAAATCCACCTCGGTCGTGGATATTAAGGATACCCGGTTTATAAGAAATGCCCCCTCCAAATAAAAAAATAAAAACATATCATCAACGTAGTTTGGATCCATTGATTGTGGTTGAGAGAAGAAACATATAGTTAAATATGGCTTAGTGAAAGCATCAATGATAAGTGACCTCTTGTGAATCCAACAACCAAAAAATATGTGAGATCTTCTTAATTAGGCATAGAAGGACAATATTGTTTGATATAAGAGGTCGAATGTCACAAATGTATTTGAAGGGGTATGGTGCAAATTCTGCGACGACTAATCAAGTCGCGCGCGGGACCATACTCTTACCAGACCAATTCATGAGCCTTCCCAACCTCGCGCCGGCTAATCAGGTGTAACTTAGGTTGCGCGTGAAGTCAGGGTTAACACAAGACCAGATTTGACACTTAGCTCCTTGTATGAAAACCCTAACTTCCTGAACCTTGCGCCGGCTACACATATTCCCGGGGGTCGCTCGGAGGACCAATGAGCGTCCAATAGGCTGTATCCGATCATGCTGCACGATGAACAATCGTACATGAGACAAAAATGTATGTAGGATCGTTGTATGACCCGAATGAGTCGTTCAGAAGAGCTTTATATCCGAATCAAAGGCGGAATCAGTGAAACGGACGTGCAAACAGCTTGATACTCTTTAATTTGTCACTGTGATTGATTTAGCAAAGATTACAACCTGGACAAATTTTGGCAGCACCTCGTTACAAGTTCTGAAAGCGTGCCAAATGAAAATACAAGTGCCCTATTTATACTAGTGCTGATTTCGCTTGAAATGGTCAAGGACAGTTTCAAGCGGAATCTGATTATTCTGATTTCGCTTGAAATGTCACTTGACACTTTCAAGCGGAATCACCTCCTATAATTTCAAAATCTGTTTCTCGAACCTTGGGCACTGATAATCCTATCCTATCCTATTACATGATACAAGACGAAGTCAACAGACTTAGTGCACTAACAGACTCCCCCTTGGATGTTGACGAAGTCTTCAGTGTCTAGTCTACAGTATGACACATCTTCAGTCTTGATCATTCTGCCTTCTCATCCAAATTGTAATATTGTAAGTATCCATCAATCCTTATCTTCTTCCATCAGCTTCAGGCTCCCCCTTTCGTCAAGCTTCCGTGCTTTGGGATCGACACCTAGCTTTCCATCTACAAGCTCCTCCTTGCTTCAAGCTTGTTTTTAGACTCCCCCCTTAGACTCTGCTCTCGGGATCGTAATCTGGACTATCTGCAAACACTCAAACATCTATAAATACAATGTTTTCATATTAAATTTTCCAGAAATCGTAACCTGGCTCTATTCAACTTTCTAAAACACTCCCCCTATCAACAATCTTTACAGATTTGGCAGTGTTAAGTATCCAAAATCCCTCACAGTTAATCATCCAAGTCCAACTTAATGACCTTGGAGATATCACAAACTGTTTTTGAATTTTGATTTTAATTCAAGTTTCAAATTAATGAACTTGTTTTATTTTCAGAAACACAATCAACTTACTTAGATTTTGAAACTCAGCATTTTAGACATCGGTTGTCGAAAATAAAGCAGAATCAAAAATCTTTTTGTATTTTTATGAAAATATAAAGCAGTAAAGAAATATGTACAAACATATTTACAGACAATATTTTTGTTTGAGTATGTGTCAGAGGATCATATCAGTTTTTGACAAGTCACAAATACCGTTGAGCTTAGTTACACATTAAGAATTAAACAATTCACTTAGATTGTCGATATACCGATCCACTTAAATTTTCACACAAATTTCAACTGATTCAGGATATGAATTAGGTGTTTTAAGAACTTAAACTCATTCATGTGTCCCACCTCTTGAATATACTCCCGTATCCAGATCCCAATATTCAGTCTTACAGGTGAGTATACCACAGATGATATCTGTAAGGGGTTAGATGCGAGGGCCGTGAGAGCTCAGGTCGTTACTTCCGTATACGCAGAGAGATGACGGCTTCGTCTTTTCGGTGTGTCCCCTTTAGAGGATCTTTTTTACAACAGCAATGACTATCAATTTTATTGTTTCATCAATTTGCTGAGGGCGAAGCTATTTTTCAAGCAATGCAGAAAGTATTATTCGGGGACTAGGTCAGAACTTCCATTCAGCAGAAGTCCCGGAATAATACCCCAGATATCACTCAGTATAAAGACCTAGTATTTCAGAAAGAGGGGTCCTTCAAACGAGATTTCAGGGGTTACCTATATATCCAAGTAGTGTTCCCCACGAAATAAGTAAGTTTGAATTTAGGTTTATATCCCGAAAAAGTTTACTAAATGTATAAAAATCTACCGACACATCCACAGTGAGATCGTTTAACACATTTTGACTTTTCAATTCTTTAGCATATTGTAACTGTCTACTGATGTACTATCATTTCCTCTTTTTACACAAAACTCAATTTTCATTTTTTTAATGTTTTTGTCTTTTTGCCAATAGGTTTTTATCATGTTTTTGTCATTTTCAAATTTTCAAATGAAATGTTTTTTGTATTTTCAAACAACAATACTCCCCCTAAAATGCAAAATCATTTAAAGAAAATTTGACAACAAACACTGATAGCTTTGTCTCGCCATCCATTTTCTGCTAAAAGTGCTATGATTTGCAGAAAAAACTAATATAAAGTACCCCCGTGATTTACAACCCATTGATTTTCGACAGTTTGAAAACCGTTTTTCAATCTTGTGAAAGTAATCATGTTTGTTCAGCCGTGAGGGTTTCGACGTATTCAATCAACACATATTTTTGTAATATATATATATATATATATATATATATATATATATTTTATTAAAAACAATAAACTCCTTGTTCAACCAAACCAGGAACCAGCAACCTCTTCCTGTGCCAGGCTGCCCCAATTTCCATTCTCACAATCTTCAATTTTGTTGAGCACCTACACATGTAATAAACTCAATTACTTGAACAATTTAGCCCAGGTCTGTTGAACCTTAGGCATTTCAACACAATAATTTTCATTCAATGCTGGAAACTCTTTGTCATCTTTCACAAAAATCTTTTCAACTTTTACTTCAACTTTTTCATCTTTTTCAAGAATCACCTGTTTCTTTGCACTCCATGTTTGACCTTTAGGAGTACCACGTTTGTAAAAATGTGAATCTTTTTGAACACTTTGTTTTTGAACAACATTCGATTTCCAGAATTGTTGTGGTTTTGTCATATCAACAGATGTTTTCCAGCTTTGTGTTGTTTTAAATCTGGGTGTATGAGAATTCCAGGTCTGTCTAGAATCGAACCTATACGGGTTTGACTTCCAATTTTGATTCGAAGCAAACTTGTTTGTGTTGTACCTCCAAGTTTGTTTTGAGTCAAATCTGGTTGACCTTTGTCTCACATTCTCAGATTTTTGTTTCTCAGCATCAATCTTCTTTATGTCAACATCCACAGGTTTTAGATTTTGACACTTGCGTGCAATATGTCCTTTTTGATCACATTTGAAACATGTTCTCATGGACACATCTTTGACCTGTGGTTGTTGCTTTTTCTTTTTAGCAAAGAACTCATAATTAGACTGTCTCAATTTGAGTTCTTTTTCTTCTGCTAAACTGTTTCCTTGAACAAAACTCATTTTTGCCTGATAATTTGGCGTTTCATTTTTGTTTCGATTCTGTTTCTTCTTATAACCCAACCCAGCCTTCATGTTTTTCTTCTTGTAACCAGGTTTGTTATACGAACCTTTATGACTCTTAGCAACAAACTTTGAAATCTCAGACTTCTCAATCTCAACCATTTTGAAAACTTTATCAACCTTTTCTGAAATCACATTCTGAATCGGGAATACAACATCTAAGAACAATTTGTCCCATCCAATCATAGTATAAACCAATCCTTTTGAATCATCATTCAAACTTTTCTCGGATTTTGTGTTTTTCAGATAACTATCATGAAGATTTCCTTCATCTTCATCCTGTGATTCAGATTTACCTGTATCAACCGACTCTTCTTTCAACACACTTTCAACGACTTTACCTACCACCTCTGAATCATGAGAATCATCAGATTTGGAATAGGTTGTGTCAATGTTGTCTGGCAATTGGTCTACCATGTTGAAAGCTTTTTCAACCTTTTCCTCATCATAAAATGCAAACTTTTCCGGTGGTGGAACTTGATGAAACTCTGAGCCAATGCCTTTCTTGTTTTGCTCAGACTCACCATCTCCCGGTTTTATATTGAAAATTCGTTCAAGCACATATGACGACACGTGATAACTTTTTAACTTGTTATCCTGTTCTAGATCAGCAATCTGTCGCTTTAGCTTAGCAACATCCTCAATATAGGAATTAACAACATCTTGTTTTATTGAATACATTCATTTAAGTTCTTTAGTTGTTTCAGAAATATAATTCATTCTTGATTGAGCATATTTCATTTCATCTTTCACTTTTTCGTATGACTCTTTCGTAATATGATATGCTAATTTCATTGAGTCATATTCTTTCTTCATTTCTTGACAAGCAATTTCTTTTTGTGAACATTCTTCTGTCATTTTAGAAACATTTTCTTTCAAAACTTCATTTTCTGTTTCTAACTTTTTACATTTTTCTGAAAGTTTTTCATCATTTTCTTTTAAAACTTTTTCTTTTTCTAGCATTTCTTTGCATTTTTCTTTAAAAATGTTTTCAATTTTAGTGAATTCAAGATCTCTTGTTCTGAATTGCTCATCTTTTCAGTACAAGCTCTGCACGGTTCCATGCATTTCTTGCACTGATCAATCGTTTTTAAGATTTCAGAATCAGAATGTACCTCAGTGATTGGCACTTCGGTGTTTGATGCAGTTGCCTCAGTTTGCTTCTGATCAGCATCATCTTGCTTTTCTTCAACACCAACTTCATCACCAACATTACCAGCTTCCAAATTCTCATTCTTTACTTCTTCTTCTTCTTTCCTCACCTCTTCTCCAATCTGCTGTTCTTCAGTAACAGCTTTCTTAACCTCTTCATTCACCTCAACTTCTTCACTTTTGATTTCCTTCACAACCTCAACTTCAACAGCTTCTGCTTTAACCTCTTCAGCAACCTTCTTCAGATTGTTCACCATTTCTTCAACATTCTTCTTCATTCTCTCTTCATCCCTTTTTCTTAGACACGATGTCATGGCATATCTGATCTCCTTTTCATGCCTTTTAGCATATGTGTCATCTTTCATCACATTTCTATAGTATTCGGCTCTCAAAGAAATTATGAGAAGAACATCATCAAAGATTATGTCTTTCTTTGGAACAACTGGTTCTCCTTCTCTGTTGAAGTAACATTCTCTCTTCTTATCCCATCTTTTGCTGCTGACAGCATTCTCATACTCTTCTTGCATGTCATCCATTCTGTTGAAGACAACGTTTCTTTCTCTGTAAGTTTTCTCACTCAAAATCTCTTCCCGAGTTTTCTCTTTGAATTCAGCCATAATGTGATCCTGGACAAATACAATCAAACAAACACAATCAGTACAAACAATATCAAATATCCTGAAACAGACTGACACTCAATTGACGTGAAATGATCTCGACACGAAAATCCTCTTTTCAAGCAGAATAAGAAATTCGAGCGAAATCACAAGTTGACACTTTTGAAGTGAAATCAGTTGTCTAACACTTCAAGCGAAATCAGTAAGACAACATCTTCAAGCGAAATCAGCTTTGATAACAATTCAAGCGGAATCAGATATCCACTTCAAGCGGAATCACTTTGACTAACACTTCGAGCGGAATCAAGTAATTTTTCAGGTGGAATCACTATTTCGAGCGGAATCAGACCCAAATTCCAAGCGGAATCAACATTTCAAGGGAAACCGTGTTAATTTTTCGAGCGGAATCTGGTTCCTGTCCAGTTTTTGTCATTTTTAAGCTGTATTTTGATCTCAAACTTTCAAGGCTTTGTTATTATACTGTTTTGCATGTTCGGTGAAAAACTCAGACCATTTTGACCGTAGAAACTTGTTCAGATTGAATAAGAAGATGTAGAAATCAGAAAATAGATGATATCAAACTAAACTCTTCTTCCTGAGCTCTGATACCACTTGTAGGATCGTTGTATGACCCGAATGAGTCGTTCAGAAGAGCTTTATATCCGAATCAAAGGCGGAATCAGTGAAACGGACGTGGAAACAGCTTGATACTCTTTAATTTGTCACTGTGATTGATTTAGCAAAGATTACAACCTGGATAAATTTTGGCAGCACCTCGTTACAAGTTCTGAATGCGTGCCAAATGAAAATACAAGTGCCCTATTTATACTAGTGCTGATTTCGCTTGAAATGGTCAAGGACAGTTTCAAGCGGAATCTGATTATTCTGATTTCGCTTGAAATGTCACTTGACACTTTCAAGCGGAATCACCTCATATAATTTCAAAATCTGTTTCTCGAACCTTGGGCACTGATAATCCTATCCTATCCTATTACATGATACAAGACGAAGTCAACAGACATAGTGCACTAACAAGGTACATAAGGACGCATACATGGGATCAATCAGCGTGCGGCGACCACTGCTCCACGATCTCCACTTAGCCGCTGATGACATACTAGACAACAAGGACAACGGTCAGGACACGTGGATCCATTCAGCGTGCGCCAACTACCCTCTCGCCTAGAAGCACCAACGGTCGTGGCAGAGGAGACAGAATGGATATTCCTTGTTGTCGACTACATGCCCAAGGCCCATAAGCCCATCCCCTCCACAAACCACCTCGGCTATAAATAGTGAACTTCACCTCCAGGTTTAAGGATCGCTCTCTTGCTTCCTCACTTTAATCACACACTATTATCCTCAAAACATATACTTATTCTCATGCCGGAGGGTGGTTACGAAGAGAACCCCCTATTCCCCTCATCGTAACGAGCTTAACGGTGTGTTTAGTGTTTTGTAGGATCATCAACACAGCAGCTTGGGCGAGACAAGAAGATTAACTTTATTTGTCGAGACACAAACCACAAACTAATCACAAGATTAGTTTGTTTCTTCAGTATTGGAGGCATTTGGAGCCATTGTTATTCAACTCGAGATGGTGGTCGAATCACATCCCTGGTCAAGACTCAAGATAGTGGGGGCAAACCTCATCTACAAGTACGAGTCCATAAGTGGATGTGATTGTAACACCCTAGATAAATTTGACTTTAGTTATGGAAATAAGAGATGACGAGTTCAAATAAATGTCCTTCCTAAAATACCATCAAGTCATTTGGGCTGTTCTGTGAAGTTTCCACTCCAACAACCAGACGTAAGTCATTGTAGACAAATCAAACAATATTGATTGACATAAGATTAAGAATGTTACAATATTGTATCGAAGTAACAGTTTTACCATTCAAATGGTTGGCTAAACTTCATAAAAAATGGTATGCCCCCATGGGTGTTAAGACCACCCGTAGTGGGGCGTGGTTTTTTAAAAAAAATTGAAAAAAAACGCCCGGAAACGCCCCCACCCCCATTACGGCCGGCGTTTTCCGGCGTTATTTTTGGAAAAATTTGTTGTAGGCGTGTTTATAAAAACGCCACTTTTGGATTGTGATGGGTTGATTGATTTTTGACCTGCCAATGAGAAATTAATTTGGTTTTTTTTTTTTGTTTAATGATTGGAAGGGCATTATTTGGGCATTATTCCCACTACGCCACTTTTGCAATAACGCCCAATGCTGACTGGACTGCCACATGTCGGATAATGCCCCATGGTGGGGGCATTATTTTGTTTAACCACTACACATGGTCTAAGAGTCAACTTAGTCAAACTTTACATCAGTAGATGGTGAGGCATCGAGACTTTAAAACATGTTTTGACATATTTGAGTGAGTAATTTATGATGGATGATTTTTAGAAAATTTATATCTAGGTAAAAAAAATACATTCGTAGATGTTTTTAAATACATTCGTAGATGTTTTTTTACGTAGAAAATTAGGTTGATTGAAAATATTTAGAGTATAGATAGAAAATATTAAGTGCCACAATTATACCTTACCAAAAAAAAAATGCCACAATTATATTATACTGAAGTTGAAACGGAACTTGTAATTAATATCAAAGAACTTCTATAACGATGTCGACTTAGACCATGCGTACTGGGCGTGGTTGCCTAGTTTTTTTTGCCCAAACACGCCAAAACACGCCGGGTCACCATCCCCTGGGTGTGTTTGGCTGATTTTTTTGTTTTCGCTTGATTTAAATCACGCCTTGCCCCCCATTTGTTTGTCCAATCACCTTCCATCTTCCTATTTTTTATCTAATAAGATTTTTTGATGGTTTTTGTTTTATTTAATTATATTACATCTCATTTAACATAATGCCCCATATCCCCACTACACTCCTTTTGAAAAAATGCCCTATAATGCCCTATTGTTGTCTGGGCTCTCACATGAGGCAAAACGCTCTAGGGTGGGACATTATTTACCCTAACAACTACGCATGTTCTTATAGCAGTTTTTTTTTACAAAATCCATCCAAATTATTAATAATTAATATTCAAATAATTAATAATTAATAAATTATATTATATTATAAAGAGGGTGAAACAGTAGTGTGACGTGGTTATGAACTATGATGTGAAACATGTCAAAATAGATATTTGGTCAAATTTGGAGAAATATGAAAAAACGTAACATAAAAAATATATAAATAAAAATGGAGGGGAAGGGGTAGCGTGAATGATGAGAATTCCAAATGGATGATTGATTGCACGTGTGGGTACGTGGAAATGGAATCCCCGTGCAACTGTCGTTTTCTTTTACCCACCATGATATCTATATTATATTATAACGAGATATCCAATGTGTAATATAACCCACCAGTCAGAATTGACAATACTAAATAAGTAATTGTGTAGATATAAACATTGTGATTGCTCTCAATACTGTTAAAGGATAAAATGCTTCTTGATTAAACTGGGATTCACTCACCAGTATTTCCCACTGACAAATGTTTTTAAAACGCGTTTCAGGTAACAAAATGTAAAAGCCAATTAGAAGCCAGTTGGAGAGCACTGAAGGCTTGGAAAATGTGGCTATAAAAGTTACCTAATAAAGACGATGTTTTAATTTAAATAAATTAGGGTTTATCCCTATAAATATGCTTGTAATAGAAACTTGGGTTTAACCCATGTGTTTATTAATATAAAAATGTGGTATTTTACTCTGATAAAATATTTCCTAACTACGGTCCAGATGAAATTTCCGCTGACAAATAATGATAAACCATGATACCACCAAATCTGAGTTCGCGTCCACCCGATCTCAGGAGATAGGGGCCGGGGGTTGCGACACCATGTTAAGTCGCAAAATTTATATCTGAACGTAAAACGAAATATTTTGCAAAATATGAAAAACATAGGGGATTAAAGTTGAAAGTAAAAAGGTTGTGAAGTTAAATTGGAAAAACTAAAAACTTTTGGGTTAAAACTACAAAATTAAGTAGTTTTGGGTTTAAAGTGAAACATCAACTTTTTTTGAAAAAACCCTAAAACATGGGGTACAACACCCAATGCCTCAACTTGTTGTAAATTTATATTATGTAAATTTCTACAAATAATATAGACCATATATAGAATTATAGATCATATCAATTTCTACAAATAATATTTTTGTCTTGTTTATTATTTAAATATAAAACAAACATAACATCATAAAGTACAAGATATTAATGCCTATGATACTCTACAAACATAATAACATATGGTACAAGTGGTAATGCTTAGAATTGTTTTAAATTAATAGTATATAAATGTTCTAGAAACAAGTATTTTAAGATACCAAAAAAATAAAAACTTATCTGTTTTATTTATAAAAACACCTTTAAAACGAGGGTAACTTGATATTTTAAACACTAGTTACATTTTAACAAAATTATAACTAATTAGTTATACTTTTCCCTTCCACAACAAACTTACAATTCTTTTACGTATTCTTGTTGTATCTTATAAACTATAATACTTTTAAAAATCCAATGGTACCATGATGACCTACTCATTTTTGTTGACGTTTCAATAGTTATCTTGGTCAGTATTGTTGTGCCGATTAAAATGTACAAGTGGATGATTCATTAGTATACAATTGCTTAAAACAATGTGTCCTATCACATTTCAAATGATCAAGACTCTCTATGTTGTTGTCAATATTATTAATTGAATAATACTCCAACCATTTTCACTCCGATTTTTAAGATACACAAACATTCTATCTTTAAAAAACAAAATAATGTATTTTTATAAAAAAAAATTGTAAAAAGTAACAAAAAAATAATCCAGAAATTTTCAGCCTTAACTAGATACTTACTAGATTATGTTGCAATTTTAAGGGATAAAAAGTTCAAACTATATACTTTTAGTCTGTTAGGCTATAGGGTGTGGTCATGATCCGCATGACCACCATGGCCCTCCATGTCAGTGCCATGTCACCCACATCTAATCCAACATCAAAAATCACTACGCTAAGACCACCCGTAGTGGGGCGTTATTTTTTAAAAAATTGAAAAAAACGCCCCTCCCCCCACTACACCGGGCGTTATAAGGCATTTTTTTAAAGTTTGCATGTTGGCGTTTTATTTAAAACGCTGAAGTGGTCAAATGAGCAAGTGCATGTGGCCAATGGGAGTGTTCTTCAGTCTGCCAAGGTTTGACTAGCCAATGGGAGTGTGAGTTTGCTTTTTTTTTTGTTTAATGATTGGAAGGGGCATTATTAGGCATTATGCCCACTACACCATTTTTGCAATAATGCCCCATGCTGACTGGGATGACACGTGTCGAATAATGCCCCATGGTGGGGGCATTATTTTGTTCCACCACTACACATGGTCTAAGCGTGTGGTCATGACCCAAACCACTATCCCTTTATTTATTTTAATTTATCTTTATCTAAAGGAAAAGGAAAGGAGACCATTGGGATTATAAGTTCAAAAATACTTTTATAGATAATATTAGGTAGTTGAAAAAAGCCACATGTTATTCAATTCGTTGGTTTATAGGTTCTATATATTGTATAGTTATTCATTAGTTTTGTTCACTTAATAAATTTCTTGTTCTTTAGAATTCTTGGTTTACAGGTACTTCAATTTTGTTTATTCTTCTATGCTCACATTTAACATTCATCTTATTTATTATTCAGTGGTTTTGGAGCTTCAATATTCATCCTTTCAGATCTTTACACAAGTACGTATGTTTCTAAAACATGATATATTGTTTGTCTTTTTTTGTTTTTATATTATGTTTAACTGTGAATGTCGTTTTTTATCCTATACTATATATAACGATAACATGATAAAAATATGTAAGTAAAATACTTAACATTTTTTTCAGTTCCCCAAACTCCTCCAGTTACCACTATGTATCAGTTAAAGAGGAGAATGGAGAAGAAACTCATCCTCCAAAGGATGTAACAATCAAACAGGAAGAGATACAAGAAATTCCGGAGAACGCTGATCTCGATGATGACATCCTTGAGATGTTTCAGCCGTATGATTACTAAGTTGATCTCATCATGATGCAAAGTACTTGACACTTGAGCTTTTAGTTTTCAACTTTTATGTTTAAGACTTATTTCCTTATTCGTGTACCGCTTTATATAACTTTTATTTGTTAAGACTTTTGTTTTCTTATTCGTGTGTTACTTTATCGCATCAATGGTTTCTTGAAGTACTTGATAATCTAAAATTTAAATTTGATAATTACTAGACATGTGTAACACTTATGACATATATCCACCACAATAATGCTACCATAAATATTACACGATTAAGAATACTACTAGAAACGAGTGCCGCAATGCAAAGTGTCGCCCCCACCGCATCGCGCGGACACCCTCCTAGTATTTAAAATAAGGGAGCCTAATAATAACAACAATAATCAATCAATCGCATAATCAATTAACGAAAATACAATGTTTTAGAATTAAGGCACCTTCAATGCCATTTTAAATGGATTTTAGCCCATCTGGGTTGGAGCTTTTAGAGATGTTTTTAGACCATGTGCAGTTTATAGAGATTTTGAGAGCGTTTTTGAAGGCGTTTTGGGTACCAAAAATATAAGAAAATCAAAAATGAGTTTTTCCTAAGAACAAAAACAGAGTTAAATGCTTGGTTGGTCCCTGTGGTTTGCAAAAATTACAGACTTGGTTCTAATGGTTTACTAATTACACACTTGGTCCCAGTGGTTGCAGTTTTTAAACTCGGGTTGTCCTTAACTCTAAACTTTGTTAAATTTTCCAGTTAAGTCTTTGTGAAATAACTAAATTGTCCCTGAGCAATTAAAGAATAAAAAAAAACCAAAAAAAGATGGCTCCACCCATCATCTTCTTATCCCTGTCTCTCTCTCTCTCTCTCTCTAACCCACCATCATCACCACCACCACCTCCACCTCCATCTCCACCTCCACCACCAGACCCACCACTTCTGTTACCTCAAACCACCACCACACCCACCACCACCACCATCTCACCTCCACCACCACTGAATAACGGCTAGTTAGAAAAGCCCCAAAAGTCACATCCGGAATTGCCTTCCAAGCTTCTTCTATCATCTGATTCAAAGTTTCCCTCACAACTTTCACCTGCATTATATCAAACACATTCGGCACCAAATCTAAACCATCAAACACATTCGGTACCAAATCTAAACCTCCTTAAACACCTCACACTTCAATAACTTCTCAACATTCGGCACCATCCTCCTCAAATAAAAAACCTCCGGCTTCTCCGCGCCATCCACAGCTGCGGCTAAGCATAGAGTCGTGCCGATCTGAGAAATCAAATCCTGATTGGTAACCAAAGCATCAACTAACGGTTTCACAACAGAAGTAAACGTCGGTTTAGTCACATGAGCTGCAAGTGAGCCTGTTGCAGCAACACACGCGGATCTAACGACAGTATTGGGATCACGGTGAGACTGTGTCGGGAGTTAGGGTTTTAGCGATTGTTTCGAGTTCTGATGCGTCGGCAGAGTGTGTGTCGCGGTCAGAGAGTTTGTGGAGGCATGTGAGAATTTGGTGTTTGAATTCACGTGTGGAGGATTGGTTGTGAACTAGTAGAGAGTTTGTGGTTAAGAAAGAAAGAAAGAAGAATGAATTGATAGGGAGAGAAGAAAGGTTTTTGAGGACGAGATAGTGAATAAAGTGGGCTCTTCTTTCATGTTTTTTTAATTGTTTTTTTAACCTCAGGGGTAAAACAGACATTTTATACACACTTAGGGGTGTTTGTTTTTTCTTCAAACATCTTCAAGGGAACTGTTGTCTGCAGGCGCGCAGATGCTTCCATTGAAGACTGTTTGTTTTTTTTTTTAAACAGATCTGAAAATGGCTTATTTCATCTTAAAACAAAAGCTATGAATCCTTGCTTCAAACATCTTCACACAACTCCTTAAAACATCCTGTTACCAACATCTCCAGCATCCTCCTCTTCTTCTCAATTCCACACAAAACCATGAAGGCCTCTTTCAGAGCAAGCTACGACGCCGGCCGTCGCCTCCGTCTGCCACCACCACCGCCGCCCCTTCACCCACCACCGCTCCCTCTCCTTTAGCCCCCTCAACCACCACCACCCATTCCTCCGACGAACTCCTACGACGAACTCCAAACCACCACCGACTCCTCCGACGAACTCCAAACCATCACCATCTCAGACCTCACCAGTTGGGTTAAGGGTTAGGTCCAGGAGGTATGCTATGCTTGTTGAAGATGGGGTTATCTGTTCATATTATAAGTCTACCCCTTGCAAAATCAGGACTGTTCGTTTCATTCTTGTCGGTTCTAATGGTTCAATGGGGTTATCTGTTCATATTATAATTCTACCCATAAATCTGTTTCTTTTTTAGTTTTCAAAAGTATTGGTTTTTTATTTATTTTTTACGAAATACGGTTGCTAACATGATGCAGGTTGCAGGTTCGAGGTGTATTTGTATAATTTTAATAAATTGCTTAGAAAACACAATATTTCTAAAAAAAAAAGTGCATATACCAACGAACATCCATTAAAGAGTGCTTGTTTCCCAAATAATAAAAAACATTTTGAAGATGGAAGAAGATGGGGTAGTTGAAGATGGTTGCTTCTCACGTTGAATAATGTGAAGATGGGGTGGTTTTTTTTTTCAGTTAATAATTTTTTAATTTATTAATTGTGAAGAAACATTAATTAAAATGTGAGTTGGATACTTGGATCATGGATATGTTAATTGTGAAGATACAAAGTGTATGATGATTGTTTATGCAGACAGTATCAATTTATAAAAACAACCAGTCTTATATTTTCAGCTTGAAGAGCTTCAGACCACATCTTCAGTTGCAAACATGAAAACAGATGAAATCAGCTTGCAGACAGTTTATGTCTGCAAAAACAAACAGCACCTTAACTGGAAAACTTAACACAAGTTAGTGATACGAACCACACGAGTGCAAAAATTAAAACCACTAGGACCAAGTGTGTAATTAATAACCATTAGGAGCAAGTCTGCAATTTTCGCAAACCATAGGGACCAACCAAGCATTTAACTCAACAAAAATATCTATATCTAACAGAACTACATACATACATACATACATACATACATACGTACATACATACAGGGGTAAGATCAAATAAAAAATTTATTTTGCCTAAGTAGGATAAAAATGAATCTTAACCATTCATTTTTCAAATCAATGGTTAAGATTAAAGTGTAGGACAAAGGAGGAGTGTAAGGGTATCTTGGGAAAATTATATTTATGGACTTTCTCTCTCCACATGCAAGGCACATGCATATTCCACCCCCATTTTTTAAATGTTCATAACTTTTTTATACGACATTATTTTTTCATAAAAATTTCACCGTAAAATCGAGCGTCTTTTTATCTTTAATTTGAGTGCCATATTGCTGTATAAAATATGAAGACTAAAAAAACCCACAAAAATGTGTTGTATAACATTTTTTGTGCTGGATTTTTGTACTATATTTTTGTACTAAATTTTTTGTACTGAATTTTTTTTTCTTAAATTTTTTTTCTCAATTTTTTGTGCTGGATTTTTTTGTACTATATTTTTTTGTTGAATTTTTTCGTGCTATATTTTCTATACGAGATTTTTTTGTGCTATATTTTTTTGTACTACATTTTTTGTGCTACATTTTTTGTACTAGATTTTTTTGTGTTATATTTTTTGTACTACATTTTTTGTCCTACATTTTTTTGTACTAGATTTTTGTGCTAGATTCTTTTGTACTAGATTTTTTTTGTTGTATTTTTAAAAAACAAAAGTGGTGCCACATGTCATTTTCACTCCTATTTATAAAGACCAAAATGCCCTTCATTCATATTTATTATGAGTGCCACATGTAATCATCACAATTTTTCTTAGGCTACTTACGCAAAATCCACTTTTTAGTGGATCCTTCCCCATACATACATACATATATATATATATATATATATAGGGAGAAGATCATGCGAGAACCACCTCTTATTGTGAGAACCGCAAGAACCAATGTGAACACACCAAAAATGCCTAAAAATAGCTAAAAATCACACAAAATTAGCGATTTTAACCTAAAAAATATTAAAAAAATCAAAAAAAAAAATTTTAGATTTTTTTTAGATATTTTTAGGTTTTTTGGGGTTTAGTTTTTAGCATTTTAGCTTGGGGGGGGGGGGGGTGGGGGAGGGGGTTTAGGTTTTTGGGGGGTGGGGGAGGGGGGTTTAGGTTTTTTTTTTTGGGGGGGGGGGGGTGGGGTTAGGTTTTTTTTAGCTTGGGGGGGGGTGGGGGTTAGGTATTTTTAGCTATTTTAGGTTGTGTTCACATTGGTTCTCAAGGTTCTCACAATAAGGGTGGTTCTCGCATGAGCCCCTCCCTATATATATATATATATATATATATATATATATATATATATATATATATATATATATATATATATAATATAGGGTTAGGATCATGTGAAAAGTACTAGATTAATTGAGATACTTGAGAAGAATTTTGGACCACACATTTTCCCTAAGCTTTTCGTAACATACACATATGTATAGTTTAAAATTGACAATATAAATACGTGTATAATTCAAGATTTGACAATATACATATATGTATATAGTGAATTTTAAACTATATATATGTGTATATTACGAAAAGCTTAGGGAAATGTGTGGTCCAAAATGCTTCTCAAGTTTTTTTTCAAATAGAGTGGACTTCTCTTAGGATCCCTACCCTATATATATATATCTATACATATCTATATATTTGTATGGGTTTATGTTCTATGTTGTGATTGCTTCGCAACGAACCAAACCGTGTCCAAAATGGAGCAAAGATGAATAAGATATCAATGCTCACATATTGTCGTTTAAAACTGTCAAAGCTGGAAAACTGAAATCGAATGGGAAATTGCAACTTCTCCCCCATAATAGGAGAGACTAAACTTGAGGTGGGGTTCCATGGAAGCACACACTAGTGAAGTCCCGAAGGATGCAAATCAACCTAATTCGCAAACGCGCGTGGCGTGGGCGAATAGATGCAATGTGGTGCTTTGATGGCGCACTTTGCACAACACACATGCATTTGTCTAATATTTACGATGCGCGTTTTCGCAGATGCTTTCCATGTAGCAAAACAACAGTTTCAGGTCTGAAGTTGAAATAGAACGGTCAAACCATTACGGAACGAAATTCAAGGTAGAATAAAGGGCAATGATGACGTACATTCCTATGTATTTTTCGCTTTTAATTCTTGGACTTGTTTGACTCGATATTGCACTATAAATAGTGTGACCCAATTAACTAATTTACGTCAAAGATGTTAACGCATGCCTACAGATATTTAAATAGTGTGACCCAAGTACGACTCATTTGACCATTTATCTAAAGTGTAATCAAGTTGTATAGGTTGAAAAGTTGTACTAACTAAGTTATCAAGTAGCAAATGCGTTCCATATCAGCATGTATCTATAATACTATATAATACATCTCCTATGTACTCAAATGTAATTTCACCTTGAAATTTTAAGACATCGGATGAAGAGTCATGCTTTCTTCCCTGTTCTTTCATCCTCTTCTCTCAATTTTGCCCCCAATTCAATGTATACAAGTCGTACCATAATGTGTTCCCTGCTCGACGTTCCTTATCCTTCACCCATTTCAATTCAACATATTGAATGTTATAAACAACCTGAATGGGAGAATCAACCATCGTTGCTTCAATTCCCCCCCCCCCCTATCAATTCTTATCTTCTCCCTAATCAATTCTTATTATTATGATGTTATAAGGAGAATGAGATGTGAGTGTTTCATTTCACCGTCGTGACCGTTGTCACCATCATTGCCACCCCCACTGCTATCATCTGAGCCGGAGGTTGTTCTTTGCTGCTGATTGAAGATCATGACGACCACATGTATGAGCTTTCAATTTGGAGTTGGGGAAACTAATGGGCTTAAATTATCATATTGAATCCTTGTTCTGATTGGTAATTAGTATTGCTCGGCTACAGTTTGTCATCATCTAGGGTTCTGATCGAGAACATTCAATTGCATGCTGAAAATATTAAGGAACCCTTGAAAAGCTTCTTCTAGGATCTTGACAAGGTGCCCTTTTAGAACCTTTTGATTTTGTTACATAACTTTTGCTTATGTTCGAGTTGATTGTGATTATTGTCAATAATATAGGGAGACTTCCCTCACTGGGTTGATTGTTTAACCACTTTTATGCCTTTTTTGACAACTACATTAAACCAAGGAAAGATTTGCAACTTCATGTCTTGCAAAGTGGAGTGTTTGGGTTGGGTGTCTAATAGTGTGTTTATGGTAGTTTTTGCTTTCTTTTGTATAATTAATGTACGAACTGATGAGTTTGGCTTTCTAATTATCAAGAAATGGTCATGTTTGCAGGGTTCTACATGGGAATAATATGTTTTCACGTATGCTTTACTTGGAGCTGCTTCATTCCTTGGAGGCTCAATGCGAATGGTAGTTACCCTATGTGCTATTATCGTTGTAATTTATTAATAGTTTTAAATAATGGAAGATAACTTACGTAATTATAGATAGGATCATATTATTAACTTTGTATTTATCTCTTCCCTAAAATATGGGATTGTATCTTGTATATAATGTAGTTATCAATGAGAGAGGAATTCAATTGAGCCATATCATTCTTCATGGTATCAAGAGCCTAACCCTAACCCTAATTTTTTCACCCCCTCCCCATCATCTCTCTCTCGCCATCTGCTTCTTTCCTCAATCGGCCGAGCATGACTTCCTCACCTATCCACCTTGCGGTCACTGTTAATAATATCAAGAACTTCATCCCTCTGATTCTTGATAGTCAAACCGAACACTACAACACATGGGCTGAGTTATTCGTCCTCCACTACAATGCCTATGATGTTTTTGATCACTTGCAAGCACGTGACACCGCCACCTCTTCTTCCACTGAAAAAAAACAAAGAGAAGGACAAAGAACCCGCCCCCAAACATACTTATCTTGAGTCATGGGAACGTATAGATTTCATTGTTCTCCAATGGATATACGGTACCATCTTTCAAGATCTCATGCACACCATAATGATCACCAACACCACCGCATACGACGCTTGGTGTCGGCTCAAAATCTTTTTCTTGACAACCAAGTGGCTCGTACCATTACCATACAAAACGAAATTTTCAACACGCGCCTCGAACAATTCTCTACTATGGCCGAATATTGTCAACACATGAAGCTGCTTCATGATCAACTCACAAGTCTCGGGTTCACCGTCTCCAAGAACCAACTTGTCCTACAGATTCTCACCGGTTTAACGGATCAGTATGAGAGCATCTCTCTCATACTCCAGCAGACACAACCTCTTCCAGATTTTTACAACACTCGGTCGCGTCTATGCCAAGTTGAAGAACGGAAAAACGCACAAGCTAAACTCTCGGCCCAATCTGCCGGAACTGCCCTTCACGCCACCATGGAACCCAATCGTGCTTCTACCGAAACCCGTAACCACACCCGATCTGACAACCATGCTGAACGTGGACGAGGTCGTGGCCGCAGACGCTATCAGCAACAA
This sequence comes from Helianthus tuberosus, assembly GCA_030545235.1. Taxonomy (NCBI): domain Eukaryota; kingdom Viridiplantae; phylum Streptophyta; class Magnoliopsida; order Asterales; family Asteraceae; genus Helianthus; species Helianthus tuberosus. Next base: position 71,936,048 of record CM060437.1, read on the forward strand.
AACCACTATCCGCCCCACTACTGGCCGCCTCCACCATGGGCTGGGCAATCATCTCAGCAGCCGCAAACTCTTGGGCCCAATGGACTCCACCACCATGTCCATACCCTTCCAATCCTAGCCCACACCATGCACCTTCACAACAACAGCAGACTTCAGCCCAGGGAATTTTAGGCCAAAAACTAATAAATCCATCTACGGCCCAAACATATGCGACTGGCTATTCACCAACCAACATCGCCTAAGCACTCTACAACTTGGCTCTTCACAACAATGACGGTCAGAATGAAAGAACGATTCGTACTCTTGAAGACATGCTCCGTTCGTGTGTCATAGATTTCGGTGGTAATTGGGACGCTTACCTGCCGTTAGTCGAATTCTCGTATAATAACAGTTATCATTCCAGCATTCAAATGGCACTGTTTGAGGCTTTATACGGAAGAAAATGTCAATCGCCAATTGTGTGGCACGAGATCGGTCACTCGCAGACCATAGACACCGGTGCGTCAGGTACAATGTCTCCTCAATATGATAAGTTTCAATCTATTTTTAATTCTGGCATTATTCGCAACATCATAGTTGGCAACGGCACAACCATTCCGGTCCTTGGACAAGGAAACATAACCCTTCCACCACCGTTCCCATCCTTTAAACTAAATAATGTCTTATACGCACCTAACCTAGTTAAAAACCTTATTTCTGTACGTCGTTTTACAACTGATAATCACTTATCTGTTTAATTTGACCCATATGGTTTTACTGTGAAGGATCTCCAGACCAAGAAACCTATCCTACGGTGCAATAGCTCGGGGTATCTCTACACTCTCAGCCCGTCCAACATCACCAATCTCAACACTGCTTCCACTTATTCAGCTATCTCTCAAGACATTTGGCACCAAAGGCTCGGTCACCCAGGCCCAGCTATTTTACAAACTTTAAAAACCTCTCGTTCAATTTCTTGTGGTTCTTTGAATAAAAACGTTTGCACCGCTTGTATTTTTGAAAACACACTAGACTTCCTTTTGTTGCATCTAATACAAGTACTTTTCAACCATTTGATATTGTTCATAGTGATGTTTGGACATCTCCCATCCTTTCTAATGGGGGTCATCGTTATTATGTATTATTCTTGGACGATTACACAGACTTTTTATGGATCTACCCTATAGCTCACAAATCTGATGTTTTACCATGTTCACAAAATTCAACACCTTTATACAAACACAATTTGCCACTAAAATAAAACAATTCCAATGTGACAACGGACGAGAGTATGCCAACCACCAGTTTCAAACGTTTTGCCATATGCAAGGCATGCACTTCCATTTTTCGTGCCCTCACACATCCTCACGGAATGGTAAAGCCGAACGAAAAATACGAACCATAAATAACCTTATACGTACCCTCTTGGCCCACTCTTCCACACCAACCAATTTTTGGCAACATGCTCTCGAAACCGCAACCTACCTCTTAAATATCATACCAACCAAAATTCATAATTTTCAAACCCCCACCCAACGTCTATATCACTGCCTCCCGTCTTACGATCACCTTCGTGTGTTCGGGTGTATTTGCTATCCTCTTATTCCCCATACGACCATTCACAAACTTGCTTACCGTTCCTACCCTTGTGTGTTTCTCGGTTATCCCTCTAATCACCGAGGATACAAATGTCTCGACCTCACGACCCGTAAAATCACCATTAATCGACATGTTCTTTTTGATGAAACTGTTTTTCCTTTATCCAAAACCCATAAGCAAACACCTCAAACCTATAAATTTCTAGACGACCATATACACCCATATTTCCACCTCACCCCTACAATCTTACCAAACTACCCACCTAACCCATCGATAATTCCTTCCTAGCCCACTACACCACAAAGTCCTTCTCCACAGGCCACTTCCCCTACGGCCCAATTCACTCCACATCAGACTTCCTCATCCCCACACCCCACTCACCATTCGGCCCATTCCAGCCCGCTGTTCACCACCCCCAGGCTTCGGCCTCCAGCCCAACCACCCAACCGGCCCACCCTACACCCGTCACCTCTACCCCCCTCTCACCACATCAGACCCCCACCGGCCCAATACCGACTCCACCACCCTTAGCCCCCACCCGTACAATGCAAACCCGTGCCATGTCCGGTATCTCCAAACCGAAACATATTTTCAACCTTTCCACATCCTTCATCGTCCCTATACCCAAAAACCCCAAAGACGCCTTGTCTAACCCAGAATGGTTAAGTGTTATGCAGACCGATTTTAATGCTTTAATTAAAAACAAGAGTTGGGAACTTGTCCCGAGACACCCTGATATGCACATTATTCGTAGCATGTGGCTTTTTCGCCACAAATACAGGTCTTATGACACACTCGAAAGGTACAAGTCACGGCTTGTGTGTGATGGTAGGAATCAGGAGGTGGGTGTCGACTGTGGGGAAACCTTTAGTCCGGTTGTTAAACCGGCTACTATACGGACAGTTTTGACATTGGCCTTATCTCAGTCTTGGTCCGTTCATCAGTTGGATGTTACCAACGCTTTCCTCCATGGAAACCTTACCGAGACTGTCTATATGTATCAACCAATGGGGTTTCGACACCGAGACTATCCAGACCATGTGTGTCTTCTTAAAAAGTCACTTCATGGGCTTAAACAAGCAACAAGGGCGTGGTACCAAAGATTTACAGATTTTGTTACATCTATGGGTTTCTTGCAGAATCGGTGTGATAACTCTCTCTTCACATATCATCACGGGGGTGACATTGCGTATTTATTAATTTATGTTGATGATAGTATTCTCACTACTTCAACTGATTAGCTTAGAGTCAAACTCATGGGCTGCCTCACGGCTGAGTTTGCAATGAAAGATCTTGGACCTCTCAGCTATTTCTTGGGTATTACGGTTTCTCGCACTAATCACAAAATGTTTCTCTCGCAACAATCTTATGCATTGGACATTGTTAACCGCGCGGGTATGTCTAGTTGTAATCCGGTCGCTACCCCTGTGGATACATAACCAAAACTCGGTGCTCAATCGAGCGTTCCGTTTGATGACCCCACTTTATACCGCAGCCTTGCGGGCGCACTTCAGTATCTTACATTCACTAGGCCCGACATCAGTTATGCTGTTCAACAAATATGTATTCACATGCATAGTCCTAGCATCGAGCATTAGCAAGCCTTGAAGCGTATTATCCGATACATTCGTGGCACGGCGGAGTATGGTCTCACACTGTCTCCGTGTCATGATATTTCTCTCCGGGCCTATACTGATGCTGATTGGGCGGGGTGTCCGGATACCCGTCGTTCCACATCAGGATATTGTGTCTACATGGGACAAAATCTTTTATCTTGGTTATCAAAGCGACAGTCGACCGTTTCTCGCTCCAATGCCGAAGCAGAATACCGAGCGGTTGCCAACGTTGTTGCTGAAGTTTGTTGGCTTCGCAACCTTCTTCTAGAGTTGCGTCGACCTCTCTCCACAACTACGTTAGTGTATTGTGACAATATTAGTGCGATCTACCTACCTAGCAATCCGGTTCAGCATCAACGCACCAAACATATTGAACTTGACATTCATTTTGTGCGCGAACATGTACGACGTGGTTCTATTCGGATAATACATACCCCCACTTGTTTACAGATTGCTGACATCTTCACCAAAGGATTACCTGGCGTCTTATTTGATGACTTTCGCTCCAGTCTCAACATTCGCCCACCTCTTGTTTCGACTGCGGGGGTGTAATGGAATATAACTTATGTAATTATAGATAGGATCATATTATTAACTTTGTATTTATCTCTTCCCTAAAACATGGGATTGTATCTCGTATATAATGTAGTTATCAATGAGAGAGGAATTCAATTGAGCCATATCATTCTTCATTAAACTTTTACCTCTTATCATGCTTATTTGATTTGCCTATACAGAACAAGTTGGACCCACATCTGTAAAAAAATTAATACATTAACGAAACAAGCAACATTGAGGATTTTCATGTGGATTATTTGCTTGATGAACCATTTTTGGTGCTTCTACAGGTGAAGGGGTATGGTCCCAGATCTCGCACCAACATGGCCGCGAGTGACCATTACCCTTATCAAAAACCCCCCACCGGCAAGAACTCATCTGTGTCCGTGCGGGCACGTGCGAACACAGCTTTCGAATCCAATCTGTCAAGTGATGGGAAGACTTACCTTGTGTATGAAAATGGGTGTTACACATAGCGATGCGGCTTAGCACCACATCCTATGAACATTTTCGTCACGACAAGGGATCTAGATAACAGCAACCGTCACCACAAGTGGCGATGCGGCCTAGCACCGCATCCCGCATATGTCTTGACCAGAGCATGGACGCGGAAACAACAGCAGTTACCGCGAGCAGCGATGCGGCCCTGCACTGCATCCTGCCCACGAGGCAAGTGGGACTCACACCACAGAGCAAGTGGCGCCAATGACAGTTTCCTGTCAGCCCACATGTAAGCAACAGGCTGACACCGTAGTAGGACGTGGCGTCACCTCCATGACCGACAAGTCTGACACACCTGTATAGGGGCTGCGCGTTGTCAGTCTAGCCACTCAATTAGCCTCCTTCACTCCTGGGCTATAAATACCCATCCCGAACCAGGTTTGAGGTATCGCTTATCAACTCTCTCACACTGCTACTATCACACACTTTGCTTCTCAAGCAAATTACTGATTCTCACGCCGGAGAGTGGTAACAAGGAGCACCACCCATACCATCCTCCTTGTTACGAGTCAGGTGTGTTTCCCTTGTGCAGGAGACAGATGAGCGGACGATCCAGCCACCGATCCTCGAAAAGAAGGGATTAACCCTACTTGACGAGACAAGTGAATTAACCTCTCTTGGTTAACCACTGTTTCATCATTGGCGCCCACCGCTACTCTCAGCACTTAGATCCATCCCTTTCTTTTCTCAAAGATCATGCTGATCGTCAAAACAATACTACCGGGGAAAACCTCAACCCCGCAAACTTGGTACCTACGGGGAACATCACCCCAACACAACCAATCGGCCACATAGGCACATCCGCACAGGAGGCTCTCCCCCAGTGTTCATGCCAGATCTTTCACAGTACGGTTCTGTGATGCCCCCAGGAATGGATCTCCATACCTGGTACTACCAACAACAGACTACCCTTGCGGCAGCCTACAACAAAGCTTGCGCAGAGGCGCAAATACCTGGAGAACCCACACCTGCACCATACACACCTGCAACTCGTATCTTGCAATACGAGGATAGGGCACCCGCAAACCCGGCCTCCCGGGATAAAGGCGAAGAACGCGGATCCTCCTATTGCAGCGTCCGCACGCTCGAAGAGGACGACTCCACATATGGGTCCCGCCGTAGGGGCCCAATACAAAGCCGCCTGGGCCCACATGGCGACAATCGGCGACAATCAATAGCCAGCCGTGACTCTGGCATCCATAGCCGTCTGGGACCACAACCCCACAACGAGGGGAATGATCGCACTGACCTAGAAGACCGTACATACTACGAGGAGTCCCACTCGGCTAATAGCCGACCAGGAGGGTACAATTACATCCCTCCCACTTAACCCCGCACTACATATATCCGCGCTGCCAAGCGCAACCAAGCCCAACCCTATAGGCCGAAGTCCGCGGCCGAAAACTCCAAATTCATATCGAAGATCGCCCACGCCAAACTCACTACAAACAAACTCCCACCCACGATTGGGAAATACAGTGGTTCGTCCGATCCGGACGACCATCTGAATGTTTTTACCGGCGCTGGGTGCATGGGCAATTGGGACGAGGCCACATGGTGACATTTTCCCCCCAGACCCTCACTAGATTAGCGAGGGCCTGGTTTGATTCTTTGCCAATCGGATCCCTGGCTTCATTTGAACAATTGCAAGCAAAATTTCTTGCCCTTTTTTGCCAACAACGACGTCACAAACGCGACTCGATGGACGTCATGAACATCTGGCGCGGAGAAAACGAAAGCTTGGAATCTTTCGTTATCCGTTACAACAAAGAGTGCCTCGAGATTGGCGGGGTAGCAGATCAGATGGCCCGCAACCATTTCATCCGGGCCGTCAAAGACGATGAAATGGTCATGACCATCTCAGGCAAGGAGGGCTTGCCCGAAAAATGGGACGACATCATGGCGGCGGTCAAGACGTACGCCCAGACACAACGGTCTCTCAAACCGCACACGGGCAAAACGCAGCCCCAGGCGGAAGGTCAATCCTCCCGCCAAGACACCAAACGCAACAACAAGCGCAACCAGGATACATGGAATCGTGGCAGCGATTCCAAACCATACGTTCCGCGCGGATATCATCCTGACTCAAGGGCAACGATTAATGCCCAACGCGAACAGCAGGCATCCAAGAAGGAATCTCGGGACCGCAATTGGACCGAGATCAACAAATCGCCATGAGACGTCCTTCTTACGGATGCACAATTCTTGCGACCGGCCCAACCGATGAAGTCTAAGAAGAAGCAGGATCTCACTCTTTACTGTGAGTATCATAAAGACTCGGGCCACTCAACCAACAATTGCATCAGTCTCCGGTTGGAGATCGAGCGAGCCCTAATAGAGGGGAAGTGATGCGTGTGAAGTGTGTATATAAGTTTAAGTATATTTTAAGCCCTTTTTACACATTAGTCAAGTTTTAAATTTATAAAACACGATATTTTACTAACACCAAATACACATATGGGCAAGTGCACCCATCGTGAGCGTAGTATAGTGTTGGCAAGATACCGAGGTCGTCCAATGACACAAGAGCTTTTAGTACCGGTTTATCCTCAACGTCTAATCAAATCAAAAGTTTAGAAAAAAAGGTTTTAAACAAGAAAAAAAATAAAAACTAACTAAAATGCTGAAAAATAAAAATAAAAGAAAAACAGATAGACAAGATGAATCACTTGGCTCCGACTCGTGTTTAGCGTAACCTTTGATTATTTCTGCACTTTTGCACTATTTAAGAGATTATCTTAGTTATTGTAGTAGGCCCCTCTTTTGAATGTGACGTTACCCTCAACCCAGTAGTTTGAGTCAGCAAGGATACAATCCTAAAGGGTCGGATTATTGAAAGATAATTAATTAAGTTATTAATGCATATTATGGTAGGCCCCTCTTTTGAAGGTGACGTTACCCTCGGCTAAGTAGTCTGAGTCAGCAGGGATACAGTCCTAAGTAGCCGGGTTAAAGTATTAATAGTAGCTTACATATGAGGGGATCAAAGAGTTTGGACCCCCGCCATACAATACCGGTAGGTATTGAAGGAGGTCCTACTAAATTTGACCCAGGTCCTTGCAGGATCTATACACTGAACAAGGCAAGACTCTTACCAAACCATTCCCTTAACCCCCGACCAGGTAGCCAACATACCTCCATATAGACCGTGGAGATATGAATGGTGAAAATCTTTTATTTTATATAGACAGTAAAATAATGCCAAGACACCATGGATAAACGATAAGGAAGAATCACCTTCAACATAAGAAACTAGTTATTAAAGTCATTAATACAAAACCAAGTAAAAAGTGCGAAAAGATTAAAAATAAAAAGTATTACACTAGACACTTTATCTTCACCAAGTGATGTAAGAGACTTAGGCAAACATGGCCTTGATTGTCAAGAACTCTTACGATCAATCTTGGATCCCGAGACGACTCACACACTCTATGATGGACAATGGATGATGGTGGTGGATGATGGTGTTGTGATGGTGGTGGGTGGTGAGTGAAGTGTGAGAGAGGTGGTGTGCCAAGGGATGGTTTGCAAATGAGCCAAGCACCCCTATTTATAGCCTGAACAGTAGCTCGGGCACGGCCCCGTGTCCAGTGGGCACGGCCCCGTGTCCATCCTCTTCTCTGTCTTCATTAATTGCAGTTTGTCTGCATTAGTTGACCACGCCCCCGTGTCCCCTGGGCACGACCCCGTGTGCAGAAGCGTATCTGCACTATCAAGATTTGCCTGGATTCTACGAATCTTATAGTTGACCACGGCCCCATGTCCGCTGAGCACGGCCCCGTGGTGGGCGATGGAAGCTTCTACAACTTTGTCTTTTATGCTGACACTTGGGCACGCCCCCGTGTTCACTGAGCACGAGGCGTGTTCAGCCTTCTGTTCTCTTGTTTTGCTTGGGAAGATGCTTTCGGGGAGGTCGGGCATGCCACGTTTGTTCCTTTTCTTGTATTTATGTTAGATTTAGCTGCCTTTTTGCTTCTTTTGTTAATTTGAGCTCATTTAATCCTGAAAATACAAAAGGAAGAAAAAAGCACACTTTTTCCAACATTAGTACTAAAACATGGTTAGTTTTATGCCACAATTGATGTAATTTATATGTTGCATTTTGCACACATCAGGAAGCTACAACATCTGTTGACAGCCGCGCAGAAGCAAACCAAACGCATCACCCCCCCTGACGAGGGCACCTCCACAGGAAAAAAAGACCATGTATGTGGCCACAACCCACAAGATCCATGGGGTCCGTGGAAGGCCACGCAAGGCAGCAAGAAGAGGGGACAACGACTGGAAAGACGAACATGTCATTTTCCCCAAAGTCCGAGGCGGACTGCGCGACAGGCGCGCCATCGTAATCACCGGCTACCTAGCTCACTACTGCACGGAATGTCTATTTATCGACCCGGGCAGTACCTCTGACATCATCTATGAGCAGTGCTTCAACCAGTTTGATCAAGAAGATAAAGATCGGTTGCAGCCGGTAGACTACCCGTTGGCCGGATTCGCGGGGGAAACCGTATTCCCCCTGGGCCAAATCACATTCCCCGTGCGACTTACCAACGGTAAGCACACGCGGACCGAGTAGTTAAACTTCATGGTTTGTACCCCACACCTCCCGATATGACGTACTTCTCAGGCGGGAATCTCAGGGTGATTTTAACATGATCACGTCCGTCCCCCACTCTGCCATCAGTTTCCCAACCGAGACGGGGGTCACAATAATTTATGCCCGCAGAGAAGTAATGTCCACGGACGAACTGCGTCCGACCAAGACGGAAAGGCTCACCCCCAACACCGAACCAGAAAAATGGGTACTTAACGCAAGGTACCCCGAACAGACGGTGACATTGGGTCACGCCATGTTTAACAGCACAAGAGCGCGCCAGAAGCAACTCCTCTTCAGGAATCAAGACATCTTCGCATGGACACCCGCCGACATGACAGGTGTCCCACGTGAAGTCGCGCAACATTTCTTGAATACCCTACCAGGTATCAGGCCGGTGATCCAAGGCCAACGCCACCTTGGATCCGCAAAGAACGAGGCAATGAACGAGCAGGTCAAAGAACTGCTCTCCGCAGGCATCCTGCAGGAGGTCAAATACCAAACTTGGCTATCCAACCCAGTCATGGTAGAAAAAGCGACCGGGGGCTGGCGTATGTGCATTGATTACAAAGATCTCAACAAAGCCTACCCCAAAGATTGTTATGCACTTCCGGAGATCGACGAGAAAATCGATAACCTCGCCCCATTCCGATGGAAGTGTTTCCTCGATTGTTATAAAGGCTATCACCAAGTGCAGCTGGCAATCGAGGACGAAGATAAAACGACATTCCGCACCCCTACGAGGAATTACTGTTATACAAAATGTCGTTTGGGGTGCGCAACGCAGGCGCAACTTATCAAAAACTGATGAACGACACTTTTGGTAATCAAATCAGCAAAGGTGTCGAGATCTACATGGACGACCTAGTCTTCATGAGCATGGAGGAATATACAATGCTCACAGATATTGAATGAACATTCCAAACTCTGAGAAGCGTCAACATGAAGCTCAACCCAGGCAAATGCTCGTTTGGAATGGAAGAATGAAAATTCCTTGGATTCATCATCACCAAAGACGGATTCAAGGTCAAACCGGAAAAGGTACAGGCGATCGAGCGCATGCCATTGCCTTCCACAATAAAGGAGATGCAACGCCTAGCCGGCCGGCTAGCCGCGTTAAAAAAGGAACAGTTCCAATGGACCGCAGAGGCAGAAAACGCATTCTGGGGGATGAAAGAGTGTTTGATCCAACTCCCAACTCTCACTGCACCACGCAAGAAAGAGCCACTCATCCTGTACCTGTCTGCCGCAGACAACGCGGTGGGTGCGGTACTCATAGTGGAACGAGTGGGAGTTTAAACACCGATCTATTATGTCAGCAAAATGCTTAACGATCCAGAGACAAGATACTCCATCATGGAGAAGTTGGTACTCGCACTGGTACACACATCCAGACGGCTACGCTATTACTTTGCAGAACACGTCATCACCGTGTTAACCAACTACAGGATCGGGCAAATCCTCTCCAAGCCCGAAATCTCTGGGAGGCTAGCAAAATGGGCCATTGAACTGGGCGCACACACATTGATTTACAAACCGCGTCCAGCAATCAAAGGCCAGATTTTAGATGACTTCGCCGCGGAGGTACCGGCGAACCACATTCAAGAATGCGAAGACGAACAAACCCCTACGCCTCCACCGTCCTCATCAGACATCTGGGCACTATACACCGATGGTGCGTCCAACGAGGACGGTGCAGGTACAGGTCTGCGACTCGTAAGCCCTGATGGTCAAGAACAACCTGGACGCGGTTAAAGTCTTGCGCAAATGTTTCAACTGTCAACGACACGCACCAAAGACATTGCGCCCAAAGAACAACCTGGTCCCCGTCACCACCGCATGGCCTTTTCAAAAATGGGCAATCGACATGGTGGGACCCTTTCCAGACGCACTAGGTACGGTAAAGTTTATCATAGTGGCCGTCGACTATTTTGCCAAATGGGTAGAAGCAAAACCGCTAGCCTCTACCACCGCTATGATAACAAGTAAATTTGTCTGGGAACACATCATCTGCCGTTTCGGCTTACCAATGTGTATCTTAACCGATAACGGCACCAACTTCGCTGCCGATGATTTCTAAAACTAGCTGAAGGAACTAAACATTGAACATGTTTTCTCCTCAATGGCGCATCCACAAGAGAATGGCCAAGTTGAGAGCATCAATAAAAGTTTAGTCGAAGGCATAAAGGCATGGTTGGGAACAGCCAGGCGCGGCTGGGTCGATGAACTCCTAAGTATCCTATGGGCTCATAGGACTAACCCGAAGACAAGCCACCGTGAGACACCCTTCAGCCTAGTCTATGGCTCTGAGGCGGTGATCCCCGCTGAAATGGGTCTCTCTTCACCTCGAATGTTAGCTGTCAACAAAATTGACAACAGTGACGAGCGCAGGCTTGACTTGGACCTCTTAGAAGAAAGGCGTGAAAACCCAGCAATCAACGAGGCCAAGTACAAATCAAAACTTGAAAAGTACTACAAGGCGCGCGTCCGCATCTGCACATTCAATCCTGGAGATTATATCCTTCGCGACAATGAGGCTTCTAACGCAGAACGCCCAGGGAAACTTGCCCCCAAATGGGAAGGACCCTATCTTATCCAAGAGGTATTGGGCAAAGGCGCATACAAGCTGCAAACATTGGAAGGAGACCCTATCGCGAGAACATGGAATGCACAGCAACTTCGACGCTGTTACATGTAAGCTACGTTTACATTTTCTATGTAACCTACTGGCCCGCAGGCCACTTGTCAATAAATAAATAAACAACTCAATGCAATGTTGTTTATCCTTTCTATTACAAATGCGTGTTCCACTTTGCGGTATCTACAAAAACAGATTGGCAAAATCTTCATTCGTGATACACATACAAAGTGGCAACCACACACAAATATTGTAATAGGCCATCAAAGGCAAAACATCGATGTCTATCCGGCCGGATACATTCACGCGATGTTCCCAAAACCTAAAAAATAATTCCTACGCCCTAACGGGAATTGACTACTACTTACACAACAAAGGTGTACAGTATACTCAACTGCGCTCTACAGCCAACAGAGTCATTCATATACTTGCATATCACCTAGACATGCAAAAGGCAAATAATGACTTAGTATTATTTACATGCTCCTGGAACATTGGCCTTAAATAAACACTATTTCACCCACGCTCTCACAAAGACAAAGTAAATGTTCTTTACTTATACACTTTGAGCCACGCGTACTTGCATATCACCTAGACATGCAAATGGCAAATCTGGACTTAATGTTATTTACAAAAGGCCTTAAACATTGGCCTTATAAAACATTAACTCACATATGTTCAAAAGCAAGAAGTAAAAACACTTGTACACATTGAGCAAAAGGATAAAACTTTATATCCAAAAGATTTCTACACCTATGCGGTGCATAAGGAATTCTACATAAGTTTTTCTCTAACATTTACATCAAAAAGGAAGCTAAACAAGGCACACAAGCCAACCTAATCTGCCTTTGTACCACTGGTGCCCGCATCATTCTTCGCACCACCAGCAGCTTCACCCTCCTCTTTAGGACATTCATACAACAGCCGCAAACGGTCCACATAATCTTCCGCCTCCAAACATTTCTCAATATCTTCAATGGCGGAAATGGACAAGTTATTGTATGCATCCATGGCTGCGGCATACAAAGCTTCAGTATCTAAGCCATGGAACCCAGATCTTTCATCAGAAAATCTGCACTTGAAAAAGGGGTTCACATGGTCAATACACTCGTTGTAACTAGCCTTAAACCCAGCCTGCCGTGCACGATCCTTAAGCTCATTAACGGCAGTCGCGTTCTTAGGCGCGTCCAGAATGGTTCCTACAATCTTCAAAAATACAAGTACCAAGGTTAACAAAGGTAAACCTAAGGATGAGAAAGGCACCAGGTACTTACGTGCCCAATACCGTGGTCACGCATCCAATCACGATCTGCCTTAAGTTGATTTAGAGAGGTAGTCAAACCATCTCTGACCTTCGCAGCTTCCCTTGCCCGCGTCTCAGCTTCAGTTGCGTGGGCAGTGACCTCTTCAAGGATGGTCACCCGGTTTTGCACTTCTACCTATCAACAACAGACAATCAATTACACTTAAGAAACAAAGAAACAACTCAAGTATAGTCACAGTTTATACCTTGAGTTCCTCGACAGCTTTGTTCAGTTTACTGCGCTCAGCATCCGCCTCTTCAAGCACCTTAGCACCGCGTGCCTCCACCTCTTTTACAGCCGCTTCATCTTCGGCCTTTTCCTTCACTAAAGCAGCGTTTGCGGCATTGAGATTATTCAACTCCTGGCGAACACAGAAAAGTTTTTCATTCTCTCGAGCACAAGCTTCCCTCCAACCCTTGCGCTCATCAGAAAGCAATTTTGCAAGAGTACGAACCTGTTTAAGGCCGGAGGATGCAACCCAAGTCTCTGTCTGCTTCAGCTTCTCAAAAGCAGCTCTATCTTTTTTCAGCTGCTCCGCACCCTCCCGAGCAGCCTTCACCATAGCCTCAGCTTCAGCCCGCAGGGGAATGGTTTCCTCCTCTCTGCGACCCAAGGCATTGTAATCTTCCATAATTGCATTCGCAATTATGGAACTTCCAACAAGCATGGAAGACAACTGATTTACCCGATTCTCATGGGGCAAACCACGCGCCCGAAGAGTCTCAAAAGGGGTTCCCAAACCCTTCAAGATCTCCCTGCAGGCTGAGGGATCATTGGAAATGTCATCCCCTTGCATGACATTCCAAGGGAGGTGGTGGTAATCCAAACCCCGGTCCTTCGCATAAGAGCGGAAATAAAATTCCAATTCAGTCTCGCCAGGCTGAAAGGAAGGGTGATCTTCAACCCCCGTGCCCATGGCAGTCGAACCGGATGGCTTCTCAACAACGGGAGACTTCGGTTTCTCAGCAACAGGGGACTTCGGCTTCTCGCCCCCTGACCCTCAGCCTCATTAGGATCAATCAAGTTGTTGGACGAATCCAACGTATCAGCAATAGTTTCACCCGCGGGCTTCTTCGCGGTGTCCTTTGCATGAACAGATGGCGGAGTAACCATCTCAATAGAAGGACTTCTCCTATCCTCCTTCTGGACTTCCACGTCCGCCGCTTTTGGAGAAGACGGAGGAGTGGAAAACAAAGACACTGGTTCTTCCCGGGTTTCTACACAAAACAAAAAACATCTATCAGTTACAACTGCCAAAACACTTGTATTATATATTACCAACTTACCAGTCGTAACCGCAGGTGTTGGCTTCGGGATTGCGGTCCCCCGGGTTCTCCTCAACTTAGGAGCTATTTGCCTGCCGGCAACTTGGGCATCTCCTTTTCTTTTCTTATCATCAACAGGCTTAGTACCCGCTGATGATCCACCCGCAGCCGCAACACCACTTGGAACACCCAAACCCTCAAGGGTGTTAGACACTACCACGTAATCGTCGTATTTGTGTAAAAAAATACGAGAGATACCTGCCGCCTCCGGCACCAAAGGAGGAACAACAACCGGCCCGTGTGGTTTCTTCGGTTTGCGAAACCGCTTATCGCCCATCTTCTGCACGGGCTGTTTGGGAACACCCGCAGCAGCAGGGTCTCCCAGGGCCCCCAGATCTCCTGCGTGTTTCCAGTAAAAAACAATCATTAAGAACAAGTTGCTTAAAAACAATAACGGAGCTATAAACTACTATACCTTTGCCTCGCGGCAGCTCAGCCTCTAGCGCGTCCCGTTCAGGCAACCGGAAATTGTCACGAATGGTGCGGTTGAACCCTTCCTCACCATCCTCTCAAGCAACTACCGCAACTTCACCTTTGAAATCAGGACAAAATATTCTCCAAAGCGGAGCATCCTCTGACAACACATTTACAAAACTCAGTAACAAAAACAGGGAAGCAAAAAACCGCACAGGGAAAAAGACACTTACCACCATTTTTTTCCCGCACAACAGGATATGCTTTCCCGCTCATCCTGCCTAACATCATCCGCAGCTCCCACAACTGCTTATTATGCAACTTCACCCAACCAATGATCCACAAGTCCGGGAACCAATCCACCGTATCTGCTCTGGGGACACTAATGTTCTCTGTGATGATCAGTTTCGTTACGTTTCTAAACTACAACTTTGCAGTAATAGCAACAGCTTTAATGGAGAAGAACTTTGTCTTCCATTTTATCATGCCCTTCGGAGGGACCATCAGTTTGGGAGTATGATCTCGTTGACGGAAAGAGTAAAAACCCATCGACACTGACAACTGATAAAATCGCCAGAAATCTCTGACGATGGGCTCTATACCCAAAGCACGAAATGTATACTCGAAGTTTCGAACTCGAATCATCCCTAAAGGACTGAGTTGAGAAATGTGGAGTTTATACCACTCTAAAACGTCAGCCACAAAAACAGTCAGCGGCAATCGGAGATTACAATCTCTGAAAAAATCAGCAAACATCGTGACATACCCCGCCGGAGCATCACCGGCAGTGTCACCTTCTTGGGGATAGATAGCCCCATTCTCTGGTGGCATCTGGACATCCCTCATAAGCACCTCAAACGACGACCTTGACCATCTCATAACCGGCAAATTTTTGCCCGGAGCATTTACTACAGCCTCCTCCTTCGCCGCCACCGACGACGACGGTTCAGGGTTTTCAGTCGAAGTAGAATGTGGGTTCGATGGTTCAGCCATTGAGAAGAAGAAGATAGAAAATGTAAGATGAGTTCAGAAATTTTGACGAAATCTCACCGGAAAATCAAAGAGTTTGATCGGAGAAGACGAAGGAACCAACTTTCTCTCGCCGGAAAAATTTTTGAAATTTCGAACAAGTGAGGGGAAACCCCAAACGGTTTCCCCTTTTATACTCATCGCATTAAATGCCTCACAGAAACCGAACAGATGTGCTAAAAAAGAAGTGAGTTACGCGTCGCCACGTGTACAGCGACGGTTTTTCTGACGGTTACCACGCGTGCGTGGCCGCCCACGCGCCTGACATTACTAGACTTTTACACTTCCGCTACAGTGCAATAATTACCTTGGGCAGTGCAAACGTCCTTTCGTTTCAGCACATGCCAGGTAAATCCCACCAACTTCTACCAACCCGCACGTGCGGTCTACAACGTTTACAAAAAAACGACAAGTGAAGACAAATCTCATTTACGCGGCATGCGGTTTTTATGGTTTCTCAAACCATAACCTAGACCGCATGTCGTTTTTTACAAACCCCTCAAAATAGAAAAATATATATTTACACTATGTAAAGGGGAATAACCAACACCTTCATATATCCACTGCCACACGTGGAATATGCGGAGATGACACACATGAGCCAGCACAGGTGTGTCAGATACTCAGAACCAGCAATGTTCTTTGGACTGCGAAAACCACTTCTCAGGAACAGACAAACCGCATTACCTCAAAACTTCTTCAAGCTTCAAATCCCCCATGTCCGGTTCACAACCACGGAAGGGACGCAAACAGCTTCTCCATAGGGAAAGGATAAGTATGATGAGCGACCGCACATCAGCAACCCTGACTCCTGATCCTTTAAGAGCTACATCCAAGAGTAACACTCTTATAAAGTGAGTCCTTTGTTATAAACCGCAGACACTCATGAGTCGCTGCGGCGGAACGTAACTACGCGAACGGTAGCTACGGAAGATCCACGACTAAGTCATCACACGGATGAGCAAAACTACTTCAAGGAAAACTGCTCTACAACTCCGCGTGAAGGAAAGTGGCTACAGAACGAATGCGGACGAGTTTCACCCAGATTCCTAACCATCCGCGGTGATCTCATTGAGCAACAAGCCAAGCAACAGTGGTAACAAGTCTGCTTATGTCTTTGTTTACCCACCTATGGGCCGCATAGAATAAACAATGGTGGGCACTAACATGCCTATGACCATGTTTATTTTTCCATAGTTCAATTGAACGATTCACATTGTTCGACCAAACACGGCCAACAATGACGCAAACTTCCCCACATTGTTCGACCAATCATGGCCAACGATACAAGGGAACGAGGTAACCGCAAATGACGTGCGGTTACTTGAGAGCTAAACTGGAAGAAAACGAACACCCCACAAGGTAGGGATCATCGTTTCATGTCCAGTTGATAAACATAAAGAACCAGCAAGGCACTTAAAGTATTGCATCCGCAACCACAAAGGTTACACCTAGAGTTGCGGACACTGACATCTTCAGTCACCATCTCAAAGGTTGGTTCGGCACACCAACAAATGGCAACCAAACTTGATGACATCAGAAAAAGGTAGACCACACTACCGGATCAAAATTCTCGGTTGAGAATTTCGCATCAGACAGAAAATACTCACCGGTACGGAAGAGACGTCACAAGACTCTACCAGGTCCCCAGCTTGATTTACTTGAAGCAGGAGCCACCGGTCTGGCCTATAATCTTCTTTAACTTCCAAAGTACCCACTCGACCTCATAGTCCAGTATTCCTCCCACATGCAACTTGCTTGAGGAAACAACACTAGACTGGGGGACTTGAAGAGGTATGGTCCCAGATCTCGCACCAACATGGCCGCGAGTGACCATTACCCTTATCAAAAACCCCCCACCGACAAGAACTTATCTGTGTCCGTGCGGGCACGCGCGAACACAACAGTCGAATCCAATCTGTCAAGTGATGGGAAGACTTACCTTGTGTATGAAAATGGGTGTTACACATAGGGATGCGGCTTAGCACCGCATCCTATGAACATTTTCGTCATGAAAAGGGATCTAGATAACAGCAACAGTCACCACAAGTGGCGATGCGGCCTAGCACCGCATCCCGCACATGTCTTGACCAGAGCAAGGACGCGGAAACAACAACAGTTACCGCGAGCGGCGATGCGGCCCTACACTGCATCTTGCCCATGATGCAAGTGGGACTGACACCACAGAGCAAGTGGTGCCAATGACAGTTTCCTGTCAGCTCACACGTAAGCAACAGACTGACACCGCAGTAGGACGTGGCGTCACCTCCATGGCCGACAAGTCTGACACACCTGTGTAGGGGCTGCGCGTTGTCAATCTAGCCACTCAATTACCCTTCTTCACTCCTCGGCTATAAATACCCATCCCGGACCAGGTTTGAGGTATCGCTTATCAACTCTCTCACTACTGCTAGTATCACACACTTTGCTTCTCAAGCAAATTACTGATTCTCATGCCGGATAGTGGTAACAAGGAGCACCACCCACCCTATCCTCCTTGTTACGAGTCACGGTGTGTTTCCCTTGTGCAGGAGACAGATCAGTGGACGATCCAGCCACCGATCCTCGAAAAGAAGGGATTAACCCTACTTGACGAGACCAGTGAATTAACCTCTTGGTTAACCACTGTTTCATCAACCGGTGACTTCAAATTGATGGAAATACATTCCTTAAAGCAGATGAACTTATGATGTTTAGCCAAAACCCAGCTTTGACATTTTCGTAAGTATTCATTGTTTCTTATGCCACCAATCCAATAACTTGGAATACAATTCTTGATTCATTCGACAATGAATATATTTTCGAGGTAAACACATCATTACTTCAATTTGTTCTCTTATTTGGTTTTGATCATATCTGAAACTAATATTTTTTTATTTTTTAGTATTCAGAATTCAAAAGATGAAACTCATAAAGTGAGTGAAGTGAAAAACAATGATGTTGCTTTCACTTCAAACCAAGAGCAACTAGATTTAGCAATGGGTAACTTGGAAGGAACCCATGTCATGAAACAAGCCAACAACTCTCTGAAGGACATGGCACCAATATTGCCCACCTTAAAGCAAAGAGGATGCACATTTGCCAACAGGTACTGTAGAAATCTTATTTTATCTAGATGTGGAAATGCCGATCCATTTGCTTATGACAGGCCCGGTTTCTTATGAATGGGTCAATTTAGGCTATATATGTAATCCAGCATGACAGGTGAAAGATTTAGCTAAATAGAAAACGGGTTGGATGACTTAGAAGTCAACAAAAGTCTTCTTTTAAATTGTGCCATTCATACATTTAAACTATCCATGTAATTATATTTGCTATACATCAACGAAATTTAAGAATATATAAGAAAAGTGTTTGTGGATCAGCCCAACCCGTTTGAACATCTACTGGAATATGACCCGGTCAATCCGTTACCCAACCAAGTTATGTGTATTTTTCCCGATCAAACAACTAATTTACTTGTAAAATCAATAAATTTTTGGACACCGTTCTGCGCGTGTGCTAATAACCCTCGGTTTATGCAGCCCCTTTTTAGGTTGCGAAGAATACGTAAGAACTACTCGTGATTTCACATTTTAAGCCTGAATATTTAGGATTTTGGCTGCTATTGGTAGGAGTAGGATCAAGATTAGTTATTGGAATCTTGATGTAGGTAGGAAAAAAAGTGCCTTGTTTTGAAAATTCCATTCAGGCACATGCATATGATAATCATATTGCAGACGTTAGATTGAAATACATCTTGTAAATAAATCTTGTATGACAATACATTATTGTTGCAACAGTGAAGGAGAAGCGGTGGGTAGAATTCAAAGGGAAGTTGATTCCGCTTTCATTACAGGTAAGTCTGTACAACAAAATGGAATATTTATAGCAATTTGATGGTCTGAATCAAGAATGTAATGTTTGCGCCACCTGCACGTGAAGTTATTCCATATCTTGTGAACTATGTGAGACTTTTTTATTTATTAACGGTATAGTTATTTAATTCCAAAGAAATTAATCTTAATATATTAACAATAGTCCCTTGCTGGAATACTTGAATTTTTTTAAAGCAGATTATGAAAAGGTTAGGTTTTGTTACATACTTACAGCAGCTCCTAATTTAGTCCAATTAGGCGTCAATTTAAAATGGTGATCGGGTCGACCTTTTGACATCACAAGGGTCAAAGGTCTACCAAGTTTACATAGTCACATGTGTTTCTGATTTTTGGCTACGATCATTCGTGTTTCTTTTTTTTGTGTTAAGCATCGATCAGGTGTTGATCAACTACAACAACATCATTTACATTTTAGTTCACCGGCTCAATCGTCAAAATGGAAAAAAAAAAAAAGATGTGTCATGGGACTGAACCGACAAGTGTAGGCCCCACTAAGGGAGCTCCTAATATAATCCAATTAGGCGTCATTTTAAAATGGTGATCGGGTCGACCTTTCGACATCACACAGGTCAAAGGTCTACCAAGTTTACATAGTCACCTGTGTTTCTGATTTCTGGCTAAGATCATTCGTGTTGCTTTTTTTGTGTAAAGCATCGACCAGGTGTTGATCAATAACACCAACATCATTTACATTTTAGTTCACCTGCTCGATCATCAAAATGGAAAAAAAAAGATGTGTCATAGGACTGACCCGACAAGTGTGTGCCCCACTAAGGGTAATGGAGTAAGCGAAGTGAAGCAAGCAACATGGGTAAATTTTGAAAAACAACCTACTGATAATGGTAACCTGTGTTATGCCATTCCAGAGGATGCTAACTGAGGATGATAACTGGACTGACCAGTGCATTGACTTTGCAGTCAAAACATTTGCAAATGAAATCTTGTTTAATGGTCAGCCAAGTGGCGACTACAGGTGAAGTGATGGGCCGTGGGTTTCTCATTGATTAGTGAGGTAATTAGACTTTGATATCGTGTTTTGTATGTTAATTACTTCTATGAAAACTAATATATAAAGTTAAAAATAAAAAAAACATTACTTGTAAAAGACATTTTAAAGGGAAGAGCTTACTATGTGTGATTTGGATTTAAAAAATGTTTTTTTGGTTGCCATCGTTCGTGGTTAAATATCACACCCCAACCGATGGCGGAAACATCTGAGTGAGACGAAATAGATTGCTCGAGACTTCATAACACTAGTATTTGCGACAAGTATTTAAATATTGAATTTCATTTCATTTCTAAAGGGTCAATTACAAAATGGAAAACAATTACAACAACTTGAAATGAAAGAATTACATTACAATAAGAATATAAAATTTAAAATGAGTATCTAGGCATCCTACTATATTCCATGCATCATTAACATCATCATTAAACCTGTAACATGTTTCAAAAAGCATAGTTCAATACAACGTATTGGCGAGTACACTAGTTTTAGACACATAGCTTATGTATAAAAAAGAATTTCTCAATCCAACATACCAATTTGATATACAAGGTCAAACTATCATGCATAACTAAAAGTCAAACCCAAGTGTCCACAAGAATTATATGTGTCCCTCACCACAAAAGTGACGAGACTAAGTATGAATAATATGTGTCCCTCGATACCGAAGTAATCGAGACTATAAAGAATATAACTTAACAAAACCCCATCAGTTGGTGTGCTACTCCTATAACGCTATAATTGTTAAGGCGGGCTAACAAGTAGTATGAATTCTAGCATGAACCTAAGCATAACAAGGCATGTATAACGGATTGAGTGAATAAAGCATGTTTGTGTGAATCGTGCATTTTAACAAGTAAAACATGTTGCACGCAAAGCGTGTTAAAGCGAAAAGGGGTCAAGTGTACTCACAAAATTTCTAAGTCTTCCGATTATCCATGTATTGACGAGTTAATGAGAATAGGAAAATGAATGTGTTAGGTGATGGAGTTTATGGGGGTGTTTAGAATCGGAATTAGGAATTTAAAGTAGTGAAAGTATGTATATATGGAAGTAATATCTAACTTCTAAGAGTTTGTTTATGACACCATATCAAGTGGTTTCATGGGTCCCAAATTGCCTATTGGAATCATAACAAGTACTCTAGAATCTTTGATATGATAGCTTAGGTTTATGGTGATTAATCATGGTTTGATTAACACCACAAACTCAGCCATGTTTTTATATAATTGTAAATAGTTTATATAGTAATAATATATCCTAAAACTAAGTCCAAACATAGATTATCATGTATGTCAAGTATGGAGGTTTAACCTCTTGTGAATTCACCACTACACAAACCATCACAAGGATGATTCGGAGGGTCATGAACATCAAGGATTCACCACTACACAAATCACCACAAGGATGATTCGGATGGTCATGAATAATAAGGATTCACCACTACACAAATCATCAAAGTGATGACTCGGAGGGTCATGAATGTTTAAGGAAATGAAACTAACTAATTCAAGCTTAATTTAACAAGTATAAAAAGAATTTAAATGGGTGTTTGAACCCAAAACTTTGATGGAAATCCCCTAAATACAAACCCACAACCATAGACTAAGTTGTGAACTTGGTGGGAACAAGATTCCATCAAGTTTTCTATCAAAACATGAAGATTTAAAAAGATAAAAATGAGCATAATTTTATACACACTTTGGACCTCAAAAATGGTGAGGTTTCACCTTAGTTTGCCCAAGCAAACCTGTGAAAACCTTCCTAGAGGTTATCCAAGTGTTTTAGAAGAAAGAAACAAGAAGAAATAGAAGAAGAAATGAGTTAAACTCACTTGAAAAGGGCTGAATGTTTCTGATGTTGTTGTTGAAACTCAGTTGTGTTTAGGGAGTGTTTGAGAGTGTTTAAGTGTTGCAAAAAGTGGGAAAAGGATGGGGAAGTGTTCCTTATATAGGGAATGGTTTAGGGTTTCAATGGGTTGGGCTTTGGATGTGTTTAGTGGGCTGAATAACTCAAAACAAAAGAACTTAAGCGGGCTGTTAAGTCTGATCGCTAGCTGGACAACCTCTTTTTTTTTTAAAACAATAAGACATGTTTGAGGTGTATTTTATATAATTAACATGTTACCTAATGTTTAGTGTGCATGTAACATGTTATCAAGGCTTAGAAAGTGGATTAAACATGATTTAAAGTATGAACATTATGACAAGTAAATATGTTTTAATGTAAAAGAAACATGTGACGAGTAACAACAAGTATGTGTAACATATAAGGACGTGTCAAACAAGTGTAAGTCTCGTAATCGAATAATCAAGTGCTTTGCGTGTATGAAACGTTTAAGAATTACGAATTCGCAATCATTGTTTACGAGTTAAACTTATGTTTATGATAATTATGAACCATGTATCAAACTAACGTATGTATCAATGTGTAATCATGTATAAACGACGTATATTTCATATAAAGGATTCATTTCATTGCGATCAAAGTCTCGTATTTACAATAGCTTGAAACGAAATACGATTACAAAGGAAACGAGCTTCCAAAAATGGAAATACAAGACATGCTTTCTACATAGGGAAAGTTACGAAAAAGCAGGGTGTTACAGTCTCCCCTCCTTTAGGAAATTTCGTCCAGAAATTTATTCAAGAGAAAGACTTTGAAAAAGGCATTTTGGCTAAAAAGAATGATCGACTAAAATTGAGATTTCGAAGTTTGAGACTTGTTGGGAAGGATGTATAAATCGTTGAGGAACGAAAGGATGGGTTTGTGAAAAGAGTTTGTTCAAAATAAGTTTTGAGGCATTAATCATAAGTATAACGTGTATGTGTGTGTATAGGCAAAGTAAGCTTAAACAAGTTTAAATAATCCAAATGGAGAGGTATTTTAAAATATGCTATCTAAGAAAGAAAACTTTCGTATAAAATGGTATGCATTTTGATGAAAAGTGCGGTCGCTTCGTAGGCTGTAAGAAAGTTTTATTGGTTTCCAGAGAATCAATAAATCACATGTTTGTAGAAAATTGTTTATTAGCGAGAAACAAGTTAGGTATTTAATAAAACGGTTTTGGAGGTAACGGACAACTAAGTGTGATTGTGCATAAATAAAGGATGGAAGATATGTCACACCCCAATCGATGGCGGAAACATCGGAGTGAGACGAAGAAAGATTGCTCATCACACATAACGCTGATTGTGACAATAGAATTAAAAATAGATTGATTTCTTTCATAACGAAATGTTTCAATACATGGAACTTGAAATAAAACATGTTCAAAACAAGAAAAACAATACAACAAACAAGTACAAAAATTTATACCACATATTAAAGCCTAAAACGTCTATATATGTGTCTAGGCATCGTCACTACTTCAGTTTCATAACATCGTCATCATCAACCTGTAACATGTTAAAAAGTATAGTTCAATACAAATATGTATTGGCGAGTATACAAGTTTTCATACATAGCATAAAAAGATAAGTTTTAAATAATTCCACATGGCAAGCTATTGAAACAAGATAAACAATAAAATTGGCATGTGTTTAACTAATCAAACCAATGATGAAACGCAATAAGATCCTAACATAACCCAAAGTTGACAGGTGGTGTGTTAATCCTATAGCGCTATATATGTCAAGGATAGACTCGTACAAAGTTAATGATAAGTCTAACAAAAAACATATAACCCCAAGTTTAAAGTATCAAGTTACAAGTATGCATGCATGTATAAGGAATGTTTGTGCATTTAAGAATAAAGTTTAAGTGTAAGTTTATAGTTTAACATGTTACACCCCAAAAGGTGGTAAACAAAAAGGGGGTTCAAGTATATTCACAAAATTGCTAATTCTTCCGATTATCCAAGTGTTGACGAGTGAATGAGTTTAGGAGATTGAATGTATACGGTTTGGAGTTCAAGGTATGTGTAGAGTTGGAATTCGGAATTTAAAAGTATATGGAAAGCAAATATATGATAAAATAACCATCTAGCACATAACACTCGTTTTTGACACTATGAAACCCATGTGGGTTTGAATGTTTTCATGGGTTAAAGTACCCATTAGAATCGTAACGAGTACTATGTTCTTAGATGGTGTAACCTATCATTTGACAAGTAACCATTAGGTTATCATCAAAAGTTTGGTTACTATAAGTATTATATATTCTATAGAGTATATATTTATAAGTTCTAGTCCATTATCATACACGAATATCATAGAAGTCATGCATGAGGTAGGAAGATAAATCTTCCATTTAGGAACCTCTTATGTTTCACCAATACACAAGTTGTCATAAGACAACAAGGATGGTCATGAACTTACATTAAGGAATTGAAATACATATTTTCTAACTAAGAAAACATCAAGTGATGTGTGTATTTGTAGGTAGGGTAGCCCAAGCTATCCAAATAATCACATAACTTCAAGTGTAGGACTTGTTCATCACTTGAAGGTTAAAACCTTATTAAAACAGAAAGTTTTTGAGGATTAAACCTCTGGATTTACATGTTACAACCTTGTTTTTAAGCACACATAATCATAGTCTTGATTAGTGGCATAAGGACATAGGAATGTATGAAGAAAACATGAGTTTTCTTCCAAAACATGAAGATAAAAATGAGCAGAATTTAGGTGCACTTTAGAACACAAAAATGGTGAGGTTTCACCTTAGTTTGCCCAAGAAAACTTGTGAGAACCTTCCTAGAGGTTATCCAAGTGTTATAGAAGAAGAAACAAGAAGAAAATTGAAGTGGAAGTGAGTTAAAACTCATTTTTTATGGCTGGAACTTTAAAAAACGTGGCTGAAAGTCAGCTGAGTTTGGGAGGGTTTTTGAAGTGTTTGGAGGCTTGTAAAAGTGGAATAAGGAGTGGGGAAGTGCTTATTATATAGGGATGGGATTAGGGTTTCAATGGGTTGGGCTTTGGAAGTGTTTAGAAGGGGTTAAACCTTGAAACAAGCCCACAAAACCAACCCAATAAGGGCTGATTTACGCTAATAGGGGCTGCCATATATTATTTATTAATTTTTTTAAACATTATAATGTGCCATTTTGTTGTTTAAGTTATGCAATAATATGTAACAATGTTTTCCTTAACTCGTAATAAGGTATAACATAGAATAAAACATGATTTAACTAGGTAAAAAGTGTGATGTACAAGTATGTAATATGTTTGTAAGTGACAAGTATATGTCACATATTAGATGATTAATCATTGTGTAAATAAGCATATTATTAGGGGTTTTTAAGTATCAACAATTTAAGGACAAGCATGGACATGTATCGTAAATAAGTATCGTATGCGTATGAATTACGAATAAGGATTCGATGTACAATGAATTCGAACGTATGAGCATGTATGAATATGTAGAATGTAAATTTAAAGAAATACGAATTTTATTTATGAGCCAAGTCTTGGATTTTACAACGATTACAACGAAAAGACGATTACAAGAATACAAGATTTCCAAAAATAGCATTACAAGGCGAGCTTTCTAATTATGGAAAGTATGAAAAAGCAGAGCGTTACAAAATAGCTTTAAAAGCAAAAGTATTTTAGGTTTCTAACGTTTAAACCGATTGCTTGTAAACGAGGTTTGTATAAAAACCGAAGAATAACTGGGAACAACGGAGGTATAAGAGTGAACAAACGATCTAGTAGGTGAATGCGAGTACAAGAATGGTTTGAAGGTTGGATACAATGTGAATATGAGTGTTAAGAATAAGGTCTCGTCATGGATAATCGGATGTCACACATTTAGCAGTGCGTTTGTAAGTTATTAAAGTTTGTATATTAGGTCTAAATATAGTCTGCAAAACACCGAATTTCTCATGCCATGTTTTACGGAAGTTTGGTAACATGGTGAAAACACTTATATATAGGAAGTACCAGCGGTGTATCCACCATGTTTTAGCCATGTTACGTCTGTTTCGTTATTCCATGTCATGTTACGTTCCGTGTTTTACCATACACAGTAGTACACCCTATGATTCTCATGCGCCCATCATTATAATCCCGTGTGCACCCGCGATTATATTGATCGTCGCATGATCTGCATAGTTTATACTAGTTGTGTATGAAGCAGGGTATACATTAACTTTGAAAATAAAAATACGTGCGTATGAGAATGCATGTTTACGTTTTAGTATGTATCAGACCAACGTAAGCGAACCCCTGGGGTTACGTTCATGTATAGGTATGAATGTATAAATACGAGTATGAATAAGTATGTGTATGAGTATAAGTATGAGTATGCATATAAGTATGAGTATGCATATAAGTATGAGTAGAAGTATAAGCATGTATGGTGATGATTATGTATATAGTATAATTTGAATACAACGAATTCAAGCATAAAAAAAATCGAGGTGTTTTGAGTATGTAAAACGAATGATATGCGTGGGTTTATCGTGAATATCGACTAAAACGTGTACGATGATATGCATGTATAGTCGTTTGAATAACACGTTGCGTTTATCGAATTAAAATAGTTTGAGATTGACTTGAAATGTAGGATTAAGTTTGTGAATGCCAAAAGGATATAAAGTATCGTTTGGTTGTGTGAGATGTATTTTGTAAAAGAAAAAAGAAATGCTACTCTTGTTTCAAAAGAATTTACGTAAGTCGAAGATCGTCGGTTCTCATGATGTCTTCTTGCCCACGTGTTTTGAATTTGAAATTGTGTATTGAGCGGTGTAGGAAAAAGGTTTTTTGAAAACGACAAGTTCGCTTTATTAAGGTACTTTGTATCACAATATGAAGAGTTGTATTTTAGAGGCGTTTGCGAAAGCTTTGGTCCTTGAAAAAATATTTTAGCAAACTTGAACTTAGTGAGTTTGGAAAGGGTTTTGGCAAAATGATTTATGGATTTTGAAAAGGGTTTTAGCAACATGGACTTATAACATCTACAAGGTCCTATAAGGATGTGAGAAAAGTTTGTTAGGTTTTTTATTGAGAATAAATGTCTTTAGTATAGAATTGTAATGTGAGTGTGTTTCGCGATTACGTCGAGTATGAAATTTGTGGGCAAGAGATTCATTAGACCGATTAAGTTGATGGGTAGCATTTCATGAAGTTTTGAAATTCGCGTAATAAAACGTTCAAGGTATGATTGAAACTTTTGCATATGGGATTTAGTAAAATAAGTTGTAGGGTAAGGAATACGTTTGGTAAAACAATGAATTTTGAAATTTGCATAAGTAAGGATTCGACAAAATGATAAATGATTTAGATATAAAACTTGATTGTGTGGTTTGCATAACAAATGGATTTGGTAACGATCACCGAGGTAAGGGAACCACCCTAACCCGTTGGTGAGGTCATTTTAAGAAGGAAAGGAGCGGAGTTAATCGTCAAGGTAAGGAAGTCACTCCTATCTTGATGATATGTCTCCATTTTGAAATTACGAGAAATGTAAATCTAGTGGGTGACGTTTTTGAAATCATGTATGTGAATTACGTTTAAGTGTATGAAAAGGTTTTGTATGATGTGTATGTAGAAACGAAAATCTTGAAAATAATTTGAATTTTGAAAAGAATATGATTGCATTGTATAAGATTGATAATAGTAAAACGTCGGTTTGATTAAAACTTGGATTGTTACATGCATCATCAACATCATCATTAAACCTGCAACATGTTTCAAAAAGCATAGTTCAATACAACGTATTGGCGAGTACACTAGTTTTAGACACATAGCATATGTATAAAAAGAATTTCTCAATCAAACATAGCAATTTGATATACAAGGTCAAACTGTCATACATAACTAAAAGTCAAACCCTAGTGCCCACAAGAATTATAAGTGTCCCTCGCCACAAAAGTGACGAGACTAAGTATGAATAATATGTGTCCCTCGATACCGAAGTAATCGAGACAATAAAGAATTTAACTTAACAAAACCCCGTCGGGTGGTGTGCTACTCATATAGCGCTATAATTGTTAAGACGGGCTAACAAGTATTTCTCTTTTTGGAAGCTATAAAGAATAGTCATTCAATTAACCTCTCACTGGTCCCATGCAAATAGGACATGCAAGATGACCAGGTTACTGAGGTTGCAAATATTAAATGAGCCGAGCCCGAGCTTGTTTGGCTTATGAGAGTTAAAGCTCGAGCTCGGCTCGCGAGTAGTTTTTTAAGCTTGAGTTTGGCTTTGGCTCGACTTGTTTATTATTTATTAATTAATTCATATATATTTATCATTGTTTATAAAAATACATATAATTTTAATTTATTTATCATAATTATATAAAGAGTAAATTGCCATTTTAGTCCCTGAGTTTTGTCCAAATTTGCCATTTTGATCCAAATAGTTTTTTTTTGCATCTGGGTCCCTGACTTTTCTCTTTTGTTGCCATATTGATCACTTTGCCTAACTCCATCCAAAAACTCCATCTTTAACCAGGGGTATTTTGGGGATTTTCATTTTAAATGTTTTCAATTGCCATTTTGATCCAATTCCAAAAAATCAAAAAAATTCCAAAAATTCCAAAAAATTCTAAAAAATCATAAAAATTCTAAAAAATCCAAAAAATCCGTTTCGGCGCGAACCGTTTCGAACCCGAACCGTTTCGAGCTGAACCGTTTCGACGCGAACCGTTTCGACCCGTACCGTTTTGACCCGAACCGTTTCGAGCTAAACCGTTTCGACGTGAACCGTTTCGACCCGTACCGTTTCGAAGCCGAACCGTTTCGACCCGTACCGTTTTGACCCGAACCGTTTCGACCCGTACCTTTTCGAACCGAACCGTGCCGTTTCGACCCGTACCATTTCGACCCGTACCGTTTCGACAACCCGAATCGTTTCGACCCGTACCGTATCGAACCGAACCGTTTCGAGCTGAACCGTTTCGAACCCAAACCGTTTCGAGCTGAACCGTTTCGACCCGTACCGTTTCGAAGCCGAACCGTTTCGACCCGTACCGTTTCGAGCCGAACCGTTTCGACCCATACCGTTTCGAACCGAACCGTGCCGTTCCGACTCGTACGGGTAGAAACGGTACGGGTCGAAACGGCACGGTTCGATACGGCATGGTTCGGTTCGAAACGGTACGGGTCGAAACGGTTCGACTTGAAACGGTTCGGCTTCGAAACGGTACGGGTCGAAACGGTTCAGCTCGAAACGGTTCAGCTCGAAACGGTACGGGTCGAAACGGTACGGGTCGAAACGGTTCGGCTTCGAAACGGTACGGGTCGAAACGGATCACGTCGAAACGGTTCAGCTCGAAACGGTTCGGGTTCGAAACGGTTCAGCTCGAAACAGTTCGGTTCGATACGGTACGGGTCGAAACGGTTCGGCTTCGAAACGGTACGGGTCGAAACGGTTCGCGTCGAAACGGTTCATCTTCGAAACGGTACGGGTCGAAACGGTTCGCGCCGAAACGGATTTTTTGGATTTTTTATAATTTTTTGGATTTTTTTTAATTTTTATGATTTTTTAGAATTTTTATTATTTTTTAGAATTTTTTTGATTTTTTGGAATTTTTTTGATTTTTTGGAATTGGATCAAAATGGCAATTAAAAACATTTAAAATGAAAATCCCCAAAATACCCCTGGTTAAAGATGGAGTTTTTGGATGGAGTTAGGCAAAGTGATCAAAATGGCAACAAAAGGGAAAAGTCAGGGACCCAGATGCAAAAAAAAACTATTTGGATCAAAATGGAAAATTTGGACAAAACTCAGGGACTAAAATGGCAATTTACTCTCATTACAAATTACAAAAGTATTTAAAATTTGCCCTACATGTTTTTTTTTTTGAAATATATCCAAAATAGCATCTAAAGATACTAAACACGCCATAAGTTCATTACATTCTTACTCATTATATATAACTCTAATTTTCAACATTTCTAAGCATTGGGTGTTGTACCCTATGCTTTAGTTATTTACCATGCATCATAATGTTGTAAGCTATGTTTAATGAATGGTATGAGCTTTCTGTGGTTGTACATTAATTGTACAAACTACAAATCATGTGGTCACGTGTTTCTTCTGTGTTCATCATCAAAACATTGCCGGACATCCGCTTATTCCCGCCCGCCCACACCTCCGGTTCTACTCGAAAACCCTGAAATTGGATCAAACTGTTAATCGCCATGAAAGGCGACCGTCTATCTTTTATGATTGTGAGATTTTATCTGCATGCCCCTTCATTCTTCATTTAGGTTTTTGATTTTTGGGCTTTTTTGGGTCTCTTCGCATCCTACGATCACGACATCAGCTCTAGATCGATAATGTCTTATGAATTTAGGGGTTAGGGTTTGTAAGTTCTTTTCTAATTTTGATAGAGTTGAATTTAGGGGATAAATGATGGCTAGATTCTATGAGTAATTCCTATATTTCTATTCATAAGGCATCTTAATTCTCTGCTTTGGCTAATGAAACCATCAACAGGATGGTTGAATCAAGAAGCGAGCAACAAAAATAATCATCATGTAAGTGAATAATCGATTGAATCTGATTTGTTGTTGATTGTTTGCTTGAATTTACTTTGAGTTAAGTGTCCTGTCGTGCTATTATCAGTTTTGACTTTACAGAAGTCTTTGAGTCTTCTATTAGTGCATTCTTGAATTTCTAGCAATTATATTTGTGTGTAACGTTGTTAGGTTTGATCCTAACTTGATTAGCATCATCATGAATACCATTGTTGAATCTATGTAAAATACCATTGTAAAATCTATGTAAAGAGGTGGCTTTTAAAGGCCAGTTCTTAGGTTTTTAAGCTATGTTGGCTCGATGATGATGAGAGTATTCTTATTGAGAGCTATGGTTGTTTGATTACACAACGATGTCGTTGTTTTGTTCGGTGATGTTGATGCAAGCCTTTTTTTGGGTGATCCGAGGCTTAAGGATGTGCGGATAAAGGTCCTGAGCCAGCCGTTGGTCGGTGGCTATTTTGATACAGCCGTCTCTGGCGGAGACGGCTCCGGTTGTAGGTTATGTTGAATCGATGGTGATGAGGTTGTTCTCACAGAGAGCTATGTATGTCCCATGATAACAATGTTGTTGTCAACTGTAATTTTTTGAGGTGTGTCAGTCGGTCGTTGCCAGCGGCCATTTTTCAACGGCCATCCCTAGCAGTGGCGGCTACGGTTGTGGCGATCAAACAAACCACCTATGGTTGTGGCTTTGCCCTCTGTTGTCGCGTGGCGTGGCGGCTACGTTCGCAACCATGCTGACGTTTTAGATTTGATTTAAGGGCTATGATGAGAAATCTGAGCCCTCTTATTTACTTAGGGCTGTCCAAAAAGCTCGCAGCTCGGACCTCGCTCGAAGCTCACAGGGATTTAGCTCAGAAAAAGCTCGCTCGATATGACTCGGTTTGAAAGTGTGCCAAGCCAGCTCGGCTCGGTTAGAAAGTGAGCCAGCTCGGCTCGGCTCGTAACGAGCCGAATTGGCTCGGTTTGGCTACCTATTATTTGATCATCGTTGGAGATACTACTTAAGGCAGGTGGATTTTATATTTATGTTAATAGAAAGGACACCTGAATATCTGAAGTGCATGTACTTATTTTTACAGTTTGATCCGTGTATTGATATCTTAGCCATGTGGCATAGAAAGATATGTAGGAATTTGTATCGAGCGTTATATTTACGACTTTAGTGGTCAATATTAAGTTGATCTATTTTGGCAGGGTGTTGGCTCTACTGGTGCTGTTTTAACTGTGAAAAATGCTCTGTCTTCACCTCCTGTTCAGTCAGCGGTATGTTTGTCTTTCCTTGGTGTACTGGGGTGAGCCTCTAGCTTGTGGTTTTTTTTTATGGGTTAATAATAAAAATGGTGTTTTGTTTGCCAAACATGGCGGGTAATATATGTGGCCCCGGCCGCAACGCGGCGGGTGCTATTTCTAGTTGTTCCTAACACATATAATTTGCTCCATAAGTTCATAAAACAACACTAAACACTTCAACAAAATAAACAATAATGTTCAACCATAGCCCATAACTTTCAATTATATTTTTAAACATTCAAGCCCTAATATTAAAATGTTGATTACTTGTAACTAATTATTTAAACAAACACAGCTATAAATAAAACAACAAAATCATTTAACTAAAAGTCTAGAACAACAAAAAATTCAAAACAATATAAAAAGATTAAACACTTACACATCTATATCTTCTCCTAATCATCACATAAAACAAAATAAATAAATAAACAAACCATACTAGTTCTATATTGGAATTCTGACGTAATATGGGTCGGTCCAACCGGAATTTTGGTTTTTCCGGTAAAAAAAGCCACCAGGTCGTGAGCAGTGGCGTCAAGTCGCTGGAAGTTTTATTGGGGGCGGGATTTGGAAATGGAATGGGTGGATGGGTTTGGGTTATTTTATTTAGTTCAAATTTCTTTAGGTTGGGTTTGGGCTTGTGTTAATAAAAATTGATTGCAGATTGGGTTTTTATTGGATTAAATAATTAAGTGAATAAGTGGTTAATAATTATTTTTTTTCTAAGTGGGGCGGTTGAAAATTTTCAAGGGGTGCGGGTGAAAAATTCTAAGGGGTGCGGTCGGGATTTCCGACGAAAAATAACACTAAAAAAATATTTTTTCATGGGGTGCGCCCGCCCACCCTTGGCTTAGGGTGGGTACACCCCTGCTTATAAATGGTTTAACTCGTTTGCACCACCACGTAACAGTCTTCACATAAAAAAGTTCACGTACAAAGTGCCTTATCGTACAAAACGTACGAAAGACACGAAAAGGCTAAAAAAACACGGTGGCATTTTCCTAATTATTTACTCGTACAGTAATTATCAAAATTACTCTGCAAATGATCTTGTAGGGTAATTTTGTTCTTGTAGAGTAATTTTGCAAAATGTTCTTGTAGAGTAATTTTGTAGAGTATCATAATTACTCTACAAATGATCTTGTATTATAATTTTGATCTTGTATGGTAATTTTGTAAAGTATCATAATTACTCTACAAATGATTTTGTAGAGTAATTTGAATTGTATGTTGTTTGATACACTTGTAGAGTAATTTTGATACACTTATAGAGTAATTTTGATAATTACCATGCAAAAACAAAATTACTCTACAAGATACACTTTACAAAATTACTCTATAAGATCAAAATTACTCTACAAGATAATTTGTAAAGTAATTTTGATAATTACTCTACGAGTAAATAATTACAAAAATGTCACCGCGTTTTTTCAGCAAAACCTTCAGTTCGTACGTTTTGTACGTTAAAATTATTTGTATTTGATCTTTTACCTTGATAATCAACACTCGCATTGATGTATAAATAAAAGAAACTAGTAAAGAACCCCGCGCTTCGCGGCGGGTAACTGTCTTTCATTATCATATTCATAATAATAATTCTTAAAACAACATATAACTTGCAAAGAAAAGTCACTAAAAGCAAACGAATCGAGAAAAATCCTAAATCTATTTCGTATTTTGAAAACTGGTCATTACTATACTATACTGATAATCACCGATACCAATGCTACTCCTAGGTTTGATCCTTTTTGTCCCTTAATTTTACCCAACTTGAGTGGCAGCCAAATAACCTGCAATACAACATTACCCTTTTAGCACCTTCGTTAGTTGATTAATTATAATATTAACATCACTATAAATAAGCATGAAGAAATGCTCATTCTATAGAATACTTACACATAACATGCATGTATCATAATTATTATACCATGAAGTTTCTCAGTTTATAAAGCTGCAAGTCAAATGCAACTTTCAAAATGATATATAATAATAATATTTGTGTAATCTAACTTAAGTAGTAAATTATAATTAGAGGCTAAAATAAAATTTTATGAACTCCCCTATCATACATGAACACTTCAACAATTAAACACAATCTGCATAAAAATTCAAGTGTATTAATATCAGAAGCAGCTTAAATAACTAACCTTCTATCCATGAGGCCACTGACCACTCCGAGCCAACTATCTTGGCAGACCTAACCATGATGTGAAACCCTGCATTAAAAAAATTACATGCTGTCATTTTTTCTATCCAAATTGACCCATTTGATCATTTGTTAATTCTTGTGTTTTCATGCTAATATCTTTATGTTCTCTTTCAGAATCAAGAACTCTGAATTCTTGATTTTACTTTTACTTTTACTTTTGTACAAAACATCTCAATGAGAAGATACAAAGTTAAAAGTTCAATCCAACAATGTATACTTCAAATCGCCTCATGTCCATCTTTTATTAAATAAATAGTGGTCAAACCAAACTAATCACCGGCACACATAAAAAAGTCTAATAAAACACAGTTTACTTCTCAATTATACATCCAAATCAAAATGATATAGTCACCGTCACCACCTGAGCGTCATCGTAGAACACCACATCAAACACCGTCATACATCAAATCGACCCAATAAGCTACACTCATCCGAAGAAATAGAGCAGCGAATGTCAAGTCTAAGTGTCTAACCTCGTCCGTTAGAATACGTACCTGGTTTGGCAGGATCGGCTTCCAATGTTGCGGGAGATCAACCACAATCGCCGTCGTCACTGTGTTTGCGGTGAAACCCTAACTGCGTGGCCATTGCATGTCGTCGGAACATCGTCTTGAAGCCAGATAAGCTATGGGATACCGGCCTAAACCCTAGTTCCAGTTTTCATCGCTGCCGCCGGTCGCCCTTGTACACCACCTGGACCATGGGAATAGAACCATCGTCGCTTGTACCGCGGAACCGACATCACTGATGAAACCTCGTCCTCCGGTCAGCGAGTTGTGGTAGTGTACGCACCGGCTTGTGATGTCACTGCCTGCGCGCCGACTTGTGTTGTCACTGCTTATGCGCCGCCATGTCTCTGCCGTAAGAATTGGTGGCTAGCCCCTAATTCTCAGTCTCTGGCCCCCTTTCTTTACCGTATTCTCTATCTCTCTCTTAAGCAGATGGCTGTTGGTGATAGGTCCTTGTACTGTTCAAAGTGTTACTGTTCAAAACTTTCAATTTTTAATATGTAGTATAATTTATAATATCAACACTCGCATTGATGTATAAATGCCACTAAGAATTTATTCATTATTTATAAAAAAAACATATAAAAATAGTTTAATAAAACAATACGCAAGGAGGTGTTTCTTTTCCTAAATAACAATCACTGTTGGTGCATGAGAATATGAGTACTGAAATAATTAATGTGGGCTAGCTCACTTAGTTAAGTATTTTACCTTTTAGGCTGGTGGGTTTGGTCTAGATCAATCACATGGGGATGGTCCACCACATAGACGGCTACGTCATCAACTATAGGTGATAAGCCCCAACGGATAGGCTAAGGGTGTGGAGAATGAGCCTCATCACTATATACAAGATGTATGTATGTGTGCGTGTGGGATAAGAAAGAGGAGGACTGTCGGCACCAGCAATGGAGGGATGATGAGGATGGGACTGGGATTGAGGGGGTGCGGACGTGCCCCGACGACCCACGAGTCCCCCATAGCGGATAGCCTTAGTAGGAGATCTCAAGTTTAATACTAAATACACAGTAATTTTAAGATATTTGGAGTAGAGTAAGAGTAATGCAAATTTAAAGTTGTAGACGCTTATCTACAATTCACCGTTCACATGTAGCGAAAACACGAGCTATATTAGTGATCTGGTTGAATATTCACTTCACTACCACTTGGAATCCTATCGGTCGAGAATTCAAAGGGCTAGTTTACAAAATATAAAGTCATAGTATGAATTCTTATTTTGTCATATTCTTCATACTCTAAATTAAAGGGGATCCAAAGGAACTCCTTGACGTGGTTGCATGATTATCTAGAGATGTCATTCAACTATTTTGTATCCGGTTCGATGCACTTGCTTCTTGATTGTATCCCCACTTCCATCCATTGAATCATTTAATTTATACTTTAATTGCAATTTAACCCCACATCTTTTATTAGTTGTATCATTAAACCCTTAAGAAAATCACATTCATATATTCCCTTCATTTATTCCAACCATTGCTTTCTAAACTTTGTGATTGCGATTCTAAAGTTATTATAATAGGTTTTGTACGTTATTGACGCATTCAATCATTATCTTTAGTTTTATAATAATGAGAAAATAATCGAATATTGAAAATAAAGTAAGTGGTTGTATCAATATAAACATTTTTTAGAGTAAAAGTAGAATCTCCTTTTCCATGCTTTTGATGACATCTTTTTAAATAGTTGTATGATTTTGATTTGAATTTTACCAATATAGTAACCATATGGGTGAGAATGTGAAATGTATGGGTGATGATGTAATGCTTTAGCCTAGTGTCTTATTAGTCTAAAACATATATTTGGTGATGAATAAAATGTTATTAAAACCCACAAACATTTATCTTTACATGTCAAAACCAATAATTTTAAAAGCAATCCAAGTACCAAGGCCAACTCCTTATCAAACATAATTCACAAAACCCTAACATTGTTACCTCACAAAGTACATGCAATTCATTTGAAATTGAGAGTTGCTTTCATTACTTGTACAATGTAGTATTTTTTAATTGGAAAAAATGTATGCATTGGCTATTCGTATATGGGAATTAATATATTGAAACTACGTGTCACTTACCAAATCTGAGTCTTGGCCAGGGCCGGCTCGGGGTGGGCGGGAGGACCATCGGCCAGGGTCTGATATTTCGGAGGGGACACTATTTTTAGAAAAAAACCCGATATGTATACGTAAAAATTTCTTTTTTAATAGGGTATACCTATACAAACACAACATAGGCCCATGGGCGAAGTATAGAAGGGGCCGGGGGGGGGGGGGGGACCTCCCGAACTTTTCGCTTAGTAGTGTTCCATATATAGTTTTCATATAGAAATTTTTGGGCATATACGTTTTCGACCCCCCCCCCCACCCTCGTCATTCGGGTCAAGCTTCGCCACTGCATAGGCCCACTTACAAAACTATTCTTATGTTTTAGATTAGTTATTAGCCCATTAACATTATGTTTAGACCTTTATTGAGCCAAATAACCAATTTCGTTAAAGCATAAGGACATGTTTTTTAGAGCTCGAAGAGTGTACACGAATTCTCAAGACCGGCCTGGTCCTGGCGATAAAAAAGATTCATTGAATGTCTTTCGGTGAAGGTAAGACATGTCGGTAACCAATCAATTAAGGTCTATGGAAAAATCATGCATTGTAAAGATCCAATCAACTTTGTCAACACATCACCGACAACCTTTTTACGGACGGATTTCACAAGCAAATCATCGTGTCAATATCACTACGGATCTTCAATGAACGGAATGTCAATGTTCTTTTTGTCTTTGATAGTTGTTTTAATTAAAAATTACACAAATAACAAATGTTTTCATTTTTTTCATAAATGGAAATAAAACATTACAATTTATAAAATATTTAATTACGTTTGTGCAAATTATTTATAAACTAAGAAACTAACTAAACAAGAACACGGTTATCCGATGATTACCGTATATAACACATAACATATGTAGAAAGGACCACGAAGGTAAAATCTCCTAGTGATGCAACAACCAAGATCACATATGATGACATGCTAGGGAACGTGAGTGGTCCAAAAGTCAGTTTCCTTCGTCCTCCAACACTATGTTCCCGTAGTTGTGAGTCATCAACATGTCTAGCGTTGGGCTCGGTATTTACGTGTATTTCTTCATTGAGCTCAACATACAATTTTACATGGTTTACCGAAAAAAGAAAAAAAATTAAAGGATTATGTTGGAATGTTTGATTAAGAAACAAGAACTTATGAACACATAATTCAAAATCAAAACACATTCCAATTGATAAGAAGAATTAGAGTTTATTGCCCATTGAATTCGTAAATGATTCACTAGCTTAAAGATAACTAACTAATCTTTGAGTGATTTAAAAATATACCTTTACAATAACATACTTCAAATATAGATCATACCTTTATCTAATCTTTACAATAACTACTTACTACTGTAGGTAAGTTGTTACTATAAAGAGCAACTTACCTACAGTAGTAAGTTGTTATTAGACAATGATAGATAGAGCCTAGACTCCTTGTAGAAGTGTCATGTTCTATCCTAAGTCTACCGGGGTTTTCGTCCCACTGCGTGTTACACCAGAGAGTGTTCAACTCTTGTGGTGGCACAACGTCTGTCAAGTGGCAGTTGACGGTACGGTTTCCCGGGGGAACGCCCAAGCCAAACTCTGAAGCCAACGTGGGCCTGCTTAAGACAACCTAGTTTGGCCAAAGTGGGGCAATAAGACTTTCCAATTTGAGAAGTGTGGTAACCTAACAAAAGAAAGTCGTCATTCCGAAAATATAGATATGATATTTTGTCTGCAATAGGCACCTGACTTCAACATTACCACCCATCAGTAGAAACGTGTTATCAACATCATCTTGTTCATCACCAAAACACCTATTAGTGTAAAGTGTAAACATGTTCCATCAACATAAACTTCATCCATCGGTAACAAGGGACAAACTTTAATGATTGTGTACGATAAGATTATTTTATTTGATAATAGAGTAAATTACGATTTTGACCTCTATGATTATATCACTTTTACCTTTTTAGCCCAACTTTTTTTTT
The DNA here is from genome assembly GCA_030545235.1 of Helianthus tuberosus. Taxonomy (NCBI): domain Eukaryota; kingdom Viridiplantae; phylum Streptophyta; class Magnoliopsida; order Asterales; family Asteraceae; genus Helianthus; species Helianthus tuberosus. The sequence goes on from CM060437.1 coordinate 71,975,012, forward strand.
AACATTTGAACCCCCAACGTCTTTTCTTCTAACCATTTTGGCCCCTAACACTAAACTCATCCATTAAGTGTTAGAGGCCAAAATGGTTAGAAAAAAGACGTTAGGGGCCAAAAAAGGTTAAAAAAAAGACGTTGGGGCTCTGATATTAAAAAAATTCTTTTTTGGGCTAAAAGGATAAAAATGACATAACCACAGGGGTCAAAATCGTAATTTACTCTTAATAATATACACACATGTAAATAATGATGCAACAGATAAAAAAACAAAGGTATTTTTGTCTTTCTAAAGTATCAGGTTTATGGGTTGTGGTCGAGTTTTTATGTAAACAAAGCGTTGCATAGTAGGTCTACCTCTCTAGGAGTTTTTACATATTAATCACCATAGCAGAAAAATAAATAGTTAGATAATGATAACTGTCGAAAAGAGAATCGATATCATGGGAAGATTGGAAGTGTTTTAATGTGGATTGATTGTCGTATGCTGTTTTTGTCTTTTGTTCCTTTTCGGGCTGTTCGTTTCTGTTTGAGCCAGCTTCTTACTGGTTGGTGTATGCTTTTATCGTTGAAGTAATAAGATTGGTTTTGTTGGTAGTTAAAAAAAAAGATAATGATATAGATATCAAATAATAAGATAATAATTATTTGTCAACCAACTAAATTTTAATGTTTACAAAACAATCTTGTGTTAGTTACTTGTACATTATGAAGTAAAAGTTGTACATTGTTAAATGAATCTTAAATTTTCACCCAACTATAGAAAAAAAAACATCCTAAAGTAAATCCCACAAAGATTTTATCTTGGAGTATGAATAAAGATGGATATGTTGATAAAAGGAATTGGTTTCACCACAATAGGTTAAGTGAGATTGATGCATTCTCTTGATACCAAAATGGGAATTGCAACTTTTGTGTCAAATCCCTTTCTATTGATCTCTCACTGATTCACACTTTTCTTCAAGTCACCATCTCTTTTATCTTTAGTGACACTTGAGGACAACTAGTAACTATCAACAACCAAAAGAAAACAAGATGAGGGCTTAAAGGCCAACCAAACTTGCTTACTATCTAACTTGGAGTTTTATAGGGAGGACCCATCTAAAACAGTGTCATTTGATCATTCGAAACCACTCGTGTGAGGGTCGCCATAATTCCTTAAATAATGAAACAACATTCGTTTGGTATCAATTAATGCGTAGCGATAGGATTTCCCATACTTGTACATAGGCGTACGGACTAAACGTGGACCATTTTAGACGACATTATTGTTGTACACATAATGGAAAATCATAACTGAAGTGAATAATGGAGTTTTCGTTGTTTTTATTGTCATGGCGTCCACATACTAATAGACAAAACCGATGGGTGAGTTGGGGGGATCAATAGAAAAATATAATACATGTATTTAATGTTAGCATTTCTTTGTAGTGTTACTTTATATTCCTGTTGTGATAAAGAATGATTGCATTCCTCAAGGGGAGGATGCACTCATAAATAGATTCATAAAATACAATTAGGGTACAAAAGAATAAGCAAAAATACACTAAACACCCTATACTATATTATATTTTAACATCCCCGCAAACGAAACGTAGGAGGACAAATGCCAAGCTTGTCTTGGAATAATTCAAATTGATAACGAGAGAGGCTCTTGGTGAATATGTCCGCAACCTGGAGCTTGGTTGGAATGAAGCAGGTGGAAAGCTTCCCAGAGGCAACCAATTCCCTGATGAAATGGTAATCGAGGTCAATGTGTTTAGACCTTTTATTTGAGACTGGGTTTTGGCTGAGAAAGAAGGCACTTTTGCTGTCACAAAGGTGTGTGGGCCGATCAGGAGGAAGAGCATGAAGCTCATGAAGGAAATGAGAAATCCATACTAACTCAGCGGCGGTGCTAGCCATAGCACGGTACTCAGACTCACAGCTGGAGCGTGAGACTGTGGATTGCTTTTTAGCACTCCAAGAGACAAGATACCCTCCCAGGAAAACAGAGTAACCAAAGATGGAACATCTCGTGTTTAGGCATTTGGCCCAGTAAGCATCAGAGTAACCAACAATACTGATTTGAGTGGGACAGGAGAGCGTAAGTCCAAAGGCGACTGTCCCTTTGACATATCGAAGTAAGCGTTTAACATTAATGAAGTGCTTAATGGTAGGATGTTGTAAGAACTGACTCACTTGATTTGCTGCATGTGAGATGTGTGGTCTGGTGATGGTAAGGTACTGAAGAGCACCAACTAGGGATCGATACACAGATGGATCCCTATAAGGAACCCCATCTTTGACAAACGAAGCATCAGGGGATAACGGAGTGTGAGTGGGTTTACAATTGAGAAGGCCGGCATGATCCATAATATCATGAGCATATTTAGTTTGGCTAAAAAATAACCCGTTTGGTGTGTAGGCCAAGTCAAGTCCCAAAAAATAATTTAATTTACTGAGGTCCTTAATGGCAAATACCCTGTGAAGACGATATATGAACTTGGAAATCACAGTCTCTTGGTTGCCAGTGAGAATTAAATCATCAACATAAACGAGAAGGTACATAACACACTTATCACGTTTGAAGACAAACAATGAGGTATCGGCTCGACTACATGAGAACCCATCATCAATAAGGAAGGAACTTAACCTGTGAAACCAGGCTCTAGGTGCTTGTTTGATACCATATAACGCCTTGTTCAGACATCACACATGATCGGGAAACCAAGAATCAACGAACCCAGGTGGTTGTTCCATAAATATAGTTTCATTGATCTGGCCATGTAAAAATGCATTGTTTAAATCAAACTGATGTAACTTCCAATTAACTGCAATGGAAAACACAATATTCCCCCGTTTGAGTACCTACACCGCTTCACCCTCACTTCCACTAGCTACAGCCTCAGGATCCTCACCAGTCTTGCTTGCCTCTGCCTTTTCCGCCTTCCCAGCCTCTGTTTGGCAGGATTAACCTTCCCTCCAAGCTTCGCCACGACCGCCTGCCGTTTCTACAGATCCAAGCCTTGACCTCAAATCCTTCATCTTTAGCCTCCTCACACATATCTATTTTGGCTTGGAAAATGCCGAGAACGACTGATCTTTTGGCATAATCAACAAGTTGCTCCAATTGCTTCTGGTGCATTTCCTAAAGACCCCGATGTTCCTTCCTCACCGACTCCAATGGAAGACGAAGCTCCTCTGAATGGCTCTTCCTATATTTAGCAAGTTTGGCCATGTCATCTATCTTTTCAGAGAGTGCCACAATCTTCTTCTCGGCCTCTTCAAGGTTGGTAAAGAGCTTAGAAAGACCCTGCTAATTAACAGGATATTGGTACATTTTGAGGATCCCAAAATGTTTTAAGGATCCTGAATTTATTTTACTTACCACACTTTGTACAGACTGAAGCTTTATGCTGACTTCAACAAGTTCAAGGTTGTTGAAAGCTTCTAGGTCAACAACTTTAGGGGCCTTTCGCTTCTTACCATTAGATGCCTTCCTTGAACTTGGGAGCAGAGGGAGCATGATCTTCTTTTTTAATAGAGATGTCTCTGGAGACGTAGCTAAGGATCCCAGAGAGATCAAACTGACCAGCAACATTCTGGTTTCCTGCATAAAACAAGTTCTATTAGGATCCTATACATACAAAAACAAAGCTAATAAATAAGCTCAGCTGAAGACATGATTGATTCAGAGAAGTGGGAGTCGAGGCTAGCTTCTTTGAGGGCAGGATCTAGCTGGAAGGTCCTCTCCGCATCAGGTAGTGCTAACAAGCTTATGATTTTTGCTTCTATATCCTATGTTGCAGGTGCTTGGCTGCTAAAATCAAAAGCTGCATGAGAACATGACCACGAAGTAGAATTTGGTTCTCTAGTCTTTGTTATTATGTTTATTTTTCTGAACTAAAGGGGGTTGGTCGGGTTTGATTCTAAACATGAAGCAGGAGGTGTCATGCGTTTTAAGCTCATAGACTTGGCAAGTTCAGGAGCGCTGATGTCTAGGTAGTGGGCCTGGTTCAGCTTGTCGAGGACATAGAGAATCCTCCACAGCATGGGCATCACTTGAGAATAGCAGATTTTAGTGGCTTAAAAGAACTTATTCACAAATGGTGAAAATGGAAAGGTAAACCCAATGCTAAAAGGGTAAAACAGAAAGCACACCTATAGATCGAAAACAAGATTGGCTTTGGAGTGGGGATGGAAGGCTCGAATCACGGCATTCTCAGAGAGAACACTGGATGCTTTCTGTTGATCCCAAATTTCATGCTCAAAGACTTAATATGGCAAGCAGATTTCAACAAATAGGAAAATATTGTGTGGAACTAGAAATCAAACTTTGAAGAAAAACTTATAGAATTTTCAAGTATATTGATGACTTTGAATAACAAAGTTATTGACTGTTACAAATGAATGCTTAAAGAATTCTGTGTGAAGGGTAATGGAGTTTGTGGTGTGTGTATTAAATACTTAGCTCAATTTATTTAACCTTCTGGGTTGACATCTCGATTTATAGAGAGTCTGGATCATGAATAAACATTTGTTTATTCATGCACTTGCTCTGCACAAAGTAGCTTTTTGGAATATTCATTGAATCCGTTATTGTCAACTTGCTACTTTTCAGTTGTGTCAGGGTTTATCTTCAAGGCAAGTTGGTTCATCATAAATTCTGATGACCAACTTACCAGAATTCTAATGAAATTAATCATCAGAAATTCTGATGATCAGACTTACCAGATTCTGATGATAAATACCAGATTTATCATCAGACTTATCGGAATGGTCTTTTCCAATCGTCTTATTTGTCTTGATCACTTCCTAATACTTAGTTGAAGATATGTCTTTGATTTCTTCTTTTCCTGTTATCATGTAGGCACCTTTTTGTTGATCTTTCTTGATTGTGTCTTTAGATAAGGATCAGGTTGATCATCTTTTTCTTCAATACTCACATAAAATTTTCCTAACAATTTCCCCCTAAGTATTGTAAGAAAAATAAACTATCTGATAACAAATGAACATAATTCAGAAAATTCCTAACAATACAATCAAAGTTTGCAAAAGTACAAAGCCTTTGTTTAAAAAACAGATTACAGAATGAAATAACATGAAATTCAAAATGTCTTCAAAACGGTTTCACAGGCTTGTGTAGATATCATACATTCCTTTGTACCAGATTTTAGCATGTATCCATTCATCAATTATTTCTTCAATTTCTTTGCTCAGCAATTCTTTATCTTTCCCCTTCTCTTGAAGTTGTTTCTGCTTCTTGTTCATACATTCCCTGATGTATCTCAGTGTTTGATTGGAGTATTTGCAGATATCAACTGTTCTGAAGAATGCTTTGTTGCCTTCAATATCTCTGAACACAACCGAGAGTCCTGCTTGTTCAAGGATATCTCCAGTTCTGGCTTGTTTCCAGCTCTCTGGGGATTGATGTGTCTGGTGGAGGGATGTGGACTTTCTTCTAATAAACATAGTCATAATTAATGCATCGATCAAAATCAGTAAAAGCTATTCTTTCAAACAGCTTGACTCCTGCTTTTGAGATGTTGCTGAGTGCTTTTTGACAAATTTGCTGTTGTTTTTGTTTTCATCATATGTTTTCTTTAGAAAAAGAATGTCCAGTGGATGCAGCTTGTCTGCTAGATCTCCATAAGTTATCTTCATTTTAGTTCCATCGTTTATTAGGAGAGTGTATTTGTTCCGTTCAAAATATCCTCCAGCCCCATCTTTGAATCTGTCATCATCCACTTTAAGAACTCTTATTATTGGATTATCAAGAGTTCTGTGGATGCTTCTTCGACCTCTTTCAAGTCTTTCTAACCTCCAGTCCTACTCACTGGACTATGTGGCCTGTCCAGTTTGTCTTCTTCTGTCCAATAGTACTCCTTGAGGTTTTGCTTAGGAAACATCATCACATCCTTGTCAATTTCTTGAACAAGGATTGTGTTACCTTCAGGAGTCTTTTTCTGTACAATCTTTGGCTTCTTTGAAGAAGAAGTTGCTGATTCTGACCATTTTCTCTTTTCACTGTATCCCCTGATGTGGTTGGCCTTGAACTAGACTGAGGGACAACAATATTTAAATCAGAGATAGTTTTGCGTGTAGCTTCATACCTTTTTATCATCTCTTCATTTGATACTGTTGGAGGGGGACCCATTGATGAGGTTCCAGTTTGACTTGCAGGTGTGACACTAGGTTGCTGTCTGATGATCTTTGGGATTTCCAGATGAGAGGCTTCTTTGGGAATGGGAGTCATGAGCTCACGAATGTCTACTTGTGCCAATCAGGCAACATTGTAATGCATCATTTTCATGGAGATTGGACATCTCCCATGAGTTGAGCATTTCTGGTTTCTTCATTTAGTGCAGCCCATTCTTTGACCAATTTTTCAAGGGCATCTGTGATGCTGTTGTTGCTGGCCCTTAAAATACTGATCTCCTCCAAAACCTTGTTAGAACTAATTGATTGTCTTTATTCCACATCATTCTTCAGTTGAGACTTGATCTTCTCCATCTTTGTGAATACTTTCTAAAAATATGCTGAAGGATTGTTGGTTTCTGATGACTTACTTGGCTGTTGTTGCGGAATCTTCAAGGTTTCAGTGTTTTTCTTTGTTTGTACTTTGATGAGTTCCACTGATTCTGTCAAAGTCTTCATTTCTGACCTTTAAATTTTTATTGCTGATAACAGCAAGTCAAGCTTTTCTTCAACTGGATTCTTTTCTTTGTAAACTTCAAATACATCATCTAAATCTTGTAAAGTTGTTCAGATGATATAACTAGAGTTTCTTGGACATTAGGAACAACAGATGTTCCATCTAACTTACCAGAAGCAGACACATCTGCACTGTTTTAGAGGTTTCTGGTGCATCCTTAGATTTACCAGAAGTTCCTCCACCAGGCATGTGAAACAAATTCTCATCCTGGATTTCCTTGAATCATTTCAGTGAATGATTCTCCACAAGTTGATTGGAAAAACAGATTTTCCTTAGCCAGATTTCCTTGATCAATTTCCTGATCTCTATCTGTTGCTTCTAAAGTAGGTAATTCCATGTTTCTTTCTTCAAAAGTCTCAGCAACAAAAATTGATATAAATCTTGGATAGGGTGGATGTGAAGAGATTCTACAATTTCTAGTGAGAATTGACCTCTTCATCAGATTAAAACTTTCAGTTCCATAATCAAGTTTGTACCCAGTGATGAGTCCATACATGATTAATAGAATTGACTGATTAATCTGATCAGTTGCTCCAATTTTTTAGGTGAGACATTTGTTACAAGTCTCCATCATGACCTGCCAGAAAGCTGGTAGTTCATTTCTTCTGAAATCACCAATCTTGGTGATTTTTCACTTGTATCCCAGCTCCACAAAGAAGCTTATTAGATCCTCCTTTTTGAGGGTTTCAATGTAAACATCAAAGATAGGGAGTTCAAGTCATTGCCTGATTCTTGCAGGGGTTATTGTCACAGAGACATTTTCCCATAGGTGTGTAGTGACTTGCTCTATCCCATCTTCTTTGAAGATTCTGATAAACTGTTGCAAAATCTTCTCCGGTACTTCTCTTATTTTGGTCATTGCCTGAGAGATTGGACATCTCATCATAAATTCAACCAAAATTTGACATTTTTATCATATTCGGAGTGCTCTGTATTCATCAGCAAGTTGTTTTCTTTCATTGCTAAGAACTGACTCTCTTTAATGAAAGGAACATCATGCTCAAAAATTGGAACATTTAGATATACTTCGGCCATTGTTGATTTTGAAGGTAAGGGATTGATTGTGAGAATTTTTGGCTTTTGTTTCTTCTGAAATCACCAATCTTGGTGATTTTTCTCTTGTATCCCAGCTCCACAAAGAAGCTTATTAGATCCTCCTTTTTTAGGGTTTCAATGTAATCATCAAAGATAGGGAGTTCAAGTCATTGCCTGATTCTTGCAGGGGTTATTGTCACAGAGACATTTTCCCATAGGTGTGTATTGACTTGCTCTGTCCCATCTTCTTTGAAGGTTATGATAAACTGCTGCAGAATCTTCTCCGGTACTTCTCTTATTTTGGTCATTGCCTGAAAGATTGGACATCTCATCATAAATTCAACCAAAATTTGACATTTTTCATCATATTCGGAGTGCTCTGTATTCATCAGCAAGTTGTTTTCTTTCATTGCTAAGAAATGACTCTCTTTAATGAAAGGAACATCATGCTCAAAAATTGGAACATTTAGATTTACTTCGACCATTGTTGATTTTGAAGGTAATGGATTGATTGTGAGAATTTTTTGCTTTTGAAAACGAGAGGGTTTTTAGGGTTTAGGCTTGTGAGGATGAAGGTGAGTGAAGTGAAGTTTGCTAAGATTGTGTATTTATAGTTGAAGGTTTAGCAAAGATTATGAGGTGGTTAGTGTTTATGGGAGTTGAGGGGATATAGAACGTGGGGTGTAATGACGGTTAATGGGTCATTAATTACCTTTATAATCGTTAGATCGTGGGTATCAAGGTAAATTAATGGGGATTATCCATGCAACGTGGGTTTAATCATGTCTTCTCAACTTTTATTCTTCAATTTCTCAAACATTCTTTTGATTGGAGAATGGATGTGATTGGAGAATACTAACAAGCATGTGTTACCTTTTTCCTTTTGTGGGACCCATTTTCAACCAATGGTCCAATAATCTACCTTGTGTAAGTTGATATTCTTCCCCCTTTTGAAAGTCAAAAATTCTTTCTGATGATGTCATCAGAAAATATATCCCATATTTCTGATGTATTGTAACATGATTTGCTGATGTTTTTATTTGAATCTCATCAGATTTGAAAGTTCCCCCTGGATAGAGTGTTCCTGTTTTTTTAGATGAGAGGGAAAGAGTAAAGACCAGAGATATCACTTACATATGCTTTTTGGGTAGAAGTCCAAGTCTTTTGTTCTTTTCTTCAAGGAATATTTTGTGAAAAAATTTGAAAAGATGATTGATGCTATATTGTTTTCTAAAATTTTCACATAATTGTTGTCTCATTTCATTGTTATCATTCCTTTTTGAAGATTAACTGTCCAGATTTTTCTGATTTTTCAACATTTTTGAGCAAAAATAAATTTATCAGATTTGGAAGTTATTTTATCAGATTTTACTAGATTTCAACTTTATGTTATCAGAAACTTGAAGTTTTGTGTTAAATGTTTTGTTTCTGATAAACACAAGTTGCTTTGTGTTTTTAACTCCCTTTTACCATATGTTTTTTACCTTTTTGTTTTTCCTTCCTCCTAATAAAATCAACAGAACGCAAGTATGTAAAGACATAATATGAACTTTTACTAAGTTTAACCAAAAAAAAAAAACTTCAAATAACAACAAAAACAAACTACATCTCATCTTCTCCATAGATAAGCTCAGCAAACAGCTAGTGGTGTGTCTCCAAACCTGTATTGTTGGCAGTTGGTACAAGCAGATATTACTTATATTTTGTTGAAGTACCACCTCAGCTCTGGGATACCATGCAGGAATACCTCCAAACCCTAGCTGGCTAGTAATTACCCTAATCATGAAACGAGGATAAACTAAAAATGGCCTGCTAGACCACAGGTTGCTGGTAAGATCTTTCATAAGATAATGAGAGAAATTATAAGGAACATCCTGTACAATGGCATGTACATGTTCCATCAACCTGTAGGAGATCTCATGGTAGTTTATAATTTTTTTGAATAACAAATTCCCAGCCGAGTCACCAGATACTGCCATGGTTGATGAAGTCGGACTTGGAGATTGGTCTGTTTGGATTCTCCACATTATACCCCATTTGAGTTAGGGTATCATCAATTTGTTCTCTGGTGAAGGTGAGAACATTGTTGTTATCATTGAGGTTTAGAACCTCTCTGATAACACACTCAGTGAGGATGTTTGGTTTCCCCAGCACATAACTTCCTATGGAAGTTAACCTCCCCTCACGAAGTAGGAGTCTTGCATTCTTTCAGAATTGTTGCAAGATCTCTGGGTAGACCACAATGTGGGCTGACAAGGCATAGGCCAAGGGAGTTTGCATGAGCATGTTGAGGATGATTTGGCATCCTTCCCATGCTGGACATCAAAGCTTGTCCGGATCCTTAGGTTGTGATGTGGGTAACGTGGTAGTGGAAAGAAGTCAGGAAGGATTTTAGCCATTTTTGGTGTGTGAGACATGAAAGAAGATGAAGATATTTTAAGGGTTTTTCAGGTAAGTGAAAGTGACTGGTTCAGTTCCAAGTGGTTGACATTTATAGTGAAAGTGAAGCTTGTCTTAAATGTGATCTACCTACTTAGATTTTGTTATCTCTATTTTCTTTGTTATTTAATTTTGTCTGTCAGAAAACAAAGAGAATTTTAAGAGATAATATATCCTGCATTAATGGTCTAGGCAGCCAACTACTGATAATTATCATTATGAGCTGCCCAGATGTCATTTCTTTCTCTCTTAATGTTGATGAGTAAGCAATGAATGTAGGAGAGAGAGCAAACAACCATTAATGTTTTTCCAGAATTTTTTTCTTTCATGACGTGATCTACCCTATTCTAAAGAGATAAAATTTTAATTTACAATTAAAGAAAATAAAAGAATACAGATATAAATGAATAAGATTTATAAAAACGATGAGAAATGATGATTACATATGGACTATTTTCATGCACGTGAAAAGAATTTTTTTTTTTTTTGACATTTCAAGCTTCATCATAAATTCTGTAGACTTGGTCAATTTCTGGTGATTCATCAGATTTTCTGGTGACTTTTGAGTTTTCTGATAGATTATCAAAATTTGTACCAAAAATCTGATCAGCTGATTGTATATCGGATTTTTCTTCATTTTGTGACAAAATTTTGTTGGTTTGTTCAATTTTCATGTTGACCATTCCTAATTTGCTGATCAAGAAGTTATGTCTATTTTCATCTAAAGGTTTAGTGAAAATATCAGCAAATTGGTTTTCAGTTGGGACAAAATACATTTCTATGTTACCTTTCTCAACATGATCTTTGATGAAGTGATATCTGACATCAATGTGTTTTGTCCTTGAGTGATGCACTGGATTTGATGTTATCGCAATTGCACTCATAGAATCACATAGAATTGGAATTTTTGTCAGATTCACTCCATAATCTCTTAGCTGAGTTTGTATCCACAGAACTTGTGAACAACAACTTGCTGTTGCTACATATTGTGATTGATGTGGCTACACAGTTTTGCTTTTTGCTTACCCAACATACTAACTTTTCTCCCAACATTTGATAGGCACCAGATGTGCTTTTTCTGTCAAGTTTGTATCATGCATAATCTGCATCTGTGTATGTAATTAGTTCTAAATTTGTATTTTTAGGATACCACAAACCAAGATCTGATGTTCCTTTGAGATATTTAAAAACTCTTTTAATAGCTTTCATGTGGGACTCTTTAGGATTGCATTGATATCTTGCCAGAAAACAGGTGGAAAACATTATATCTGGTCTACTGGCTGTTAAGTATAAGAATGATCCTATCATTCCCCTGTAAGTTTTTATATCAACTGGTTTTCCTTCTGCATCAGAATCAAGTTTGTTTCCAGTGGCCATGGGAGTTCATGAAGATGAACAGTTTTCAAATGAATACTTTTCAAAATTGTCCTGACATATTATGATTGACTCAAAAATATGCCATCACTTTGTTGTTTTACTTGTAATCCAAGAAAAAAGCTTAATTCACCCATCATGCTCATTTCAAAGTGACTGGTCATTAAATTTTCAAACTTTTTACAAAATTTCTCATTTGTTGATCCAAATATGATGTCGCCAACATAGATTTGGACCAACAGTGTGTGCCCTTTGTGTGATTTCAGAAATAGGGTTGTGTCAATTGTACCTTTGGTAAAGCCAGATTTGATTAAGAAATTTGACAAGGTTTCATACCATGCTCTTGGAGCTTGATTCAACCCATACAAGGCTTTGTTTAGTTTGTAAACATGTTTTGAAAATTGAGAATCAACAAAGCCTTCTGGTTGTTGCACATATACTTGTTCTTCAATCTTACCATTCAGAATGCAGATTTTACATCCATCTGATAAACTTTGATGTTGTTTGAGGAAGCATAAGCAAGGAATATTCTTACAGCTTCAAGCCTGGCAACTGGTGCAAAGGTTTCATCATAATCTATACCTTCTTGTTGACATTAACCTTTGACCACCAGCCTTGCTTTGTTCCTTGTTATTATGCCTTGTTCATCAGATTTGTTTCTGAATACCCATTTTAATCCAATGACTGATTTGTCAGTTGGTTTGGGTACCAGATCCCTCACTTGACTCTTTTCAAATTGGGCAAGCTCTTCTTGCATTGCTTGTACCCAATCTGAGTCATTCAGTGCTTCTTTAACAGATTTTGGCTCTATTATGCTTAAGAATCCAGCATATAGGCATTCATGTGCTGTTGCAGATCTTCTCTTAACACCTTCTTCAGGGTCACCAATAATGTCTGCTTGTGAGTGTCCCATGATCCATCTTAAATTGTTGTGTGAACTTGTCCTTCCTGATGGATTTGAAACTTCCCCTTGATCTATGACCTCCGTGTTGTTAAGAGGATCAAATTTCTGTTGTTCAATTTGATTTTCTGGTGAATTCCCAGAATTCTGATCATTTTGTACATTTTCTGATTGTGAGGGCGTTGTAGGACCGTTTACGACTCCCGTACGATTGCGAACGACACGTCCGACGTGCGGAATCCGTGCACGTGCGTGAACCAGACACAAGAACATAATATAATCGTGATTCTATTGAATATTCGACAATATACAAGCACCTTGAATCATCTTTTGCAACTTTCTCTCTCTAGACTCTCTCTCTAAGCTCCAAGCTCTCCAAATGATGAAAATGGAAAAAGTCCTAAAAAGAAACTATAAGCTTCCTACTTATAGGGCTCTCATAAGGAGTGTTTCCTTATTTACAAAATTGCCATTGCCCTATATTTATCACTAATAAACCTAGTTTCATTCTGTTTTCTGCTACGTTCTGGATTGACGAAGGCGATAGACATTCGTGCACTCACAGACTCCCCCTTGGATATTGCCGCAGTCAATCTCGTAGCATCTTGTCTTTTCACTCTCTCTGAGTATTTTTGAAGCTTTGACTTCTTCAGCAACCAAAGACTCCCTCTTGCTTGAACAGACTCCCCGTGGATCTGTCTTCGGCTTCAGTTGCTCCCCCTTTCGGTAGACTCTTTCTTTAGGCTCCCCCTTTCGTTAAGCTTCCGTGCTTTTGGGATCTACACCTGGTATTCCGGATACAAGCTCCCCCTTGCGTTGAGCTCGTCTTCAGACTCCCACTTAGAATCAGCTACCGGGATCGTAATCTGGTACAACATCTGCAAATTTCAAGAATTCAACAGTGAAAGCATTTTGAACATTCATGATTGAAAACCTGGCTCTAAGCAGAAATAAAACAATATGAATTTTTCCAGAATTAACTTGGCTTTCTCCCCCTATCAAATGACTTTATATATTTGACTGTTTAAGAATCCAAATCCCTCACAGTTAATCACCCAAGTCCAATTTAATGACCTTGGAGATAACACAAACTGTTTTTTTTCTTCATATATATTTGATTTTAAAACTACAAGTTTCAAATTAATGAACTTGTTTATTTTCCAGAAACACGTTCAACATGCTTAGATTTTGAAACTCAGCATTCAGACATCGGTTGTCGAAAATAAAGTAGAATCAAAATCTTTTTGTATTTTTCTAAAATATAAAGCAATAAACAAATATTTACAAACATATTTACAGACAATAATTTTGTTTGAGTTCATGTTAGAGGATCATATCAGTTTGTGATAAATCACTAGCACCGTTGAGCTATAAACACTTTAAGTTCTAAACGATTCACTTAGATTGTCAGTATACTGATCCACTTAAATTTTCACACAAAGTTCAACTGATTCGAGATACGAGATTAGTGTTTTAAGGACTCAACTTATTCGCATGTCCCACCTTAGAATATACTCCCGTATCAAAATTCCCTAGATTCAGTCTTACAGGTGAGTATACCAATTTGATATATGTACTCTGGGTTAATGCGAGACCTTGAGAGCTCAGGTTTGAACTACCGTTCAGTTAAAGAGATAAAGGCTCGACTTTAGGTGTGTTCCCTTTAGAGAATCTTTTCTTCAACTGCAATGGATACATTTCTTTCAATATTTTTCAATTTTTATGCAGAGGGTAAGCTTTTAAAAGCGCATAAAGTATTACACGAGGTCTAGGCCATTGCTTCCGCAATATCAGAAGACCAGGCATAATACCCCAGATATCAAACAGTATAAAGACCTAGTATCTCAGAATCAGGCAATCTCTCAAACAAGATTTCGGGGGTTACCCATATATCCGAGAAATGTTCCCCACGACATAAGCAAGTATTTGATATTTAGGTTTATATCTCGAAAACAATCTATTAAGCGTGTAAAAACCTACTGGCATATCATCAGTGAGACCGTTTATCACATTTTATCTTTCCATTTCTTTAGCGTACTGTGATTGTCTACAGATGTACTATCATTTCCTCTTTTTACACAAAACTCATTTTGATTTTCTATTGTTTTTGGCTTTATCAAATTTTCTAATGTTTTTGGATTTTCTGACAACGCTTACTCCCCCTAAAAAACATTTAAAGAAAATTTGACAACCTGATACTGATAGCTTTGTCTCGCCATCCATTTTCTGCTTTACATGCTCTGTTTTACAGAAAGTATACCCTCATGATTTACAAACACATTGATATTTTACAGTTTGAAAAACCGTTTTTCAATCTTGTGAAATTAATCATGTTTGTTCCGCCGTGAGGGTTTCGGCATATTCACTCAACATATTTTCGTAATTTTAGAATTTTGACGAAATTTAAAAGCAAACATATTTTTGGTTTTTAAATTTTTAGGGTTTTTGAAATATGGTTTATTTTATGTACAGAAATGAACAAACTCCCTGTTTAACAGTCGTAGGGACCAGCTGCCTCCTCCTCTCGTGCCAGGCTGCTCCGATACTCCTTTAGTTGACATTCAGTTTTCTTCAGGAGTACCTGCACATTTACACAACTCAATTACTTGAACAATTTAGCCCAGGTCTATTTGACCTTAGGCATTTCAACACAAAATGATTTATTCAATGATGGAAAATCTTTGTCATTTTGTACAAAGACTTTTTCATCTCTGACTTCAGCTTTTTCATCATTCACAGAAGTCACTTGTTTCTTAACCACCCAGTTTTGTCCTTTTGAAGCACTCCTTTTGTAAAATCGTGACTCGTTTTGATTAATTTGATTTTGAACAACAACTTTTGGTTTCCAAAACTGGTTTGGTTTTGTCATATTAACCGATGTTTGGCAACTTTGTGTTGTTCTGAATCTGGGTGTGTGAGAATTCCAGGTTTGTCTTGAATCAAACCTAGTCTGGTTTAATTTCCAAGTTTGATTCGAAGCAAACTTGTTTGTGTTGTATCTCCAAGTTTGTTTTGAATCAAATCTGGTAGACCTTTGTTTCACATCCTCAGATTTCTGTTTTTCAACATCAACGGGCTTTGGGTTTGGACACTTGCGTGCAAGATGTCTTGTTTGATCACATTTAAAACAAGTTTTCCTCGAAACATCTTTAGCATGTTGTTGTTTCTTTTTCTGAGCATAGAACTCTTCATTAGACTGTCGTCTAAATTGGAGTTCTTTCTTTTCTTCCGAACTTGTTCCATGAACAAAGTTCATCTTTTTCTGAAAATTTGGTTTTTCAAACTTATTCTTTTGGTTTTGTTTCTTTTATAACCCAACCCCGCCTTCATGTTCTTCTTTTATAGCTTTGTTTATTATAAAAAGATTTCTTGCTCACTTTTCCGGCATATTTTGCAATTTCAGACTTTTCGATTTCTACCAGTTTGAAAACTTTTTTGATCTTATCCGAAATCACATTTTGAAGTGGGACTTCAATATCTGAGAGTAATTTGTCCGATCCAATCGTGGTATAAACCAATCCTTTTGAATCATCATTCACAACTTTCTCAGATTTTGAATGTTTAAGATAACTATCATGAAAACTTCCCTCATTTTCATCCTGTGACTCAGACTTATCTGTTTTGGTTGACTCCTCTGACAAAACGCTTTCAACAACCTTACCAACCACCTCTGAATCATCAAGATCATCAGATTTGGTGTAAGTCACATCGATGTTGGCGGGTAATTGGTCAACCATGTTCAAACCTTTTGCCACCTTTTCTTCATCATAAAACGTGTAATTTCCTCTCAATGGTGGTGGCACCTGATGATATTCTGAACCAATACCTTTTTTATTCTTTTCAGAATCTTTGTCATCTGGTGTGATGTTGAAAATACGTCCGAGAATGTACGAAGAACTATGATAACTTTGAAGTTTTGTAACAATCTTTTCTTTTTCAGCCAAAACTTGTTTGAGTTTAGCAACTTCATCAATACATTTATTTAACTCCTGTTGCTTTTCTTCATACTTGATCTCATAAAGTCTTGTTGTTTTTAAGTTTTCTGATAATCTTTCATCCATACATTTGACTTGTTTCTTCAAAGTATCATAAGCTTCTTGTACTCTATGACTTGACCATTTCATTTTATCATACTCTTTCTGTAAATCTTGAATATTATTATCCTTTTGAACACAATCATTACATTTTGCTAAACACTTTTGTTTTAATATTTCATTTTCTTTTTCAAAATCTTGACATTTAAGTGTTAGTTTTTCAATTTTTTTGTTTCAAAACTTCTTCATTATCAATCATTTCTTTACCTTTTGTTTTGAAAACAGTTGCGATTTTATTTAATTCAATATCTCTTGATTTTAACTTTTCGTCTTTCTCAGTACAGGCTTTGCACGTTTCTATGCATTTCATGCACTTGTCTTCAGTTTTATCAACATTTTCATCATTATTTAATAACTCAGAAGATTTAGTTAGAATTTTTACCTCAGTTTCATTTGGCACCTTTGATTCTTCTGTTTTCAACTTCTGATCTTCTTCATTCTTTTGTTGGTTCTCATCAGCATCTCATGCGGTTTTCTTCACCTCTTCAACCAGCTTCTCAATCTCTTCTTCTTTCTTCTTTTTCAACTCCATCACTTTTGGTAGACTTGCATAAAAAACTTCCTTTAAACGTTTAAATAGATTAGCTTCATAATTTTTCTCTGATAGCCTCCTTGTATGAAACGTGTCACAATCTGGAAATACATCTGTTGCTGCATCGATATCCACCTTCTTAGGATCAACCACTGGATTACCTTATGGATCCAAATAGCATTCTCTTTCAGCATCCATCTTTTTGCTCTTTGTGCTTCCTTAAAAGGAGCATATAACTTTTTGATTTCAAATCGAGCATACTCTCTCTGCCATCGTTTATCATCTACAAGTTCAGCTATGAAAGCAAATCCAACATAATCTTCTTCTGGAAGAATTTTGCTCCAGTCATAACCTTCGTCGTCCTGAATAACTACTAGAGCCCTCGACTTTTCTTTTGACGATCCTTCATTGATTTGTCTTTGATTCACCTTTGATGACTCGTTGTTGCGATGATATATTGCTTTCTGATAATAATCATCTTTAAATGGATTCACAGCTTCATTAGTTTGCTTGTTTGTGCACTCTCTCTTGAAGTGCCCTTTCTGTTTGCACTTGAAACAGGTAACCTTCGACTTGTCGAATCCCAGTTTTGTATCAGCAGCTCCCAAACAAGATCTTCCAGTGATTTCCATAAATCGTTGTGCTCTCCTCATAATGCTAGCCATGCACCATTTTATATCTATCAGCTCCATCTCCTCTGGATCGATCTGGTCATAATCTTCCTTTGTCATATTCGGGTTTCCAACCTTACCCGTGACCAGGCTTTCGTACGATTCCAGGACAGATGCTAAAAACACCATTTGTTGCTTGGCAGCTTCTGCATTCAGACTTTTAGAAATTTTCAAATCTATGGCGATATTGCATTGAACTATGTTTGGATTTGACGAATTTGAAGCAAATGAATGATAACCCAAATCTTTTGAAAAACTATGTTGAGATGAATCCTTTGAACTTCCAGTACTAAATGTTGTCATTAACGCTTGATTAATCATGCTTCTTCTGTAGTATAGATCGACATTTTGCTGATACTGTTGATTTGCCATTTTATTCTACTTTTGTATTTCCAATTCATGGCCTTCAAGCTTCTCAATTAACCAATCAAGGGTCATTTTGTTCATATCATTGATGTTTTTGAGTATCATGACATAGTTTGAGCAATCGTTTTCATTTGGAAGTGCTTCAATCAACCTGTCAATGATCACTTCATTATCTTTGGAAACACCAAACCTCTCCAGTTGAGTTTAAGATGGCAAAATCTTTCAATCATTTGACGGACGATTTCATCTCTCATGCATGTAAACAAATCAAATTCTTTTTCAATAACGATCGTTTGTTTTTTGACAATTTCATTACCACCCGTACATTTTTTCTCTAAGGCTTCCCACAAACCTTTTGAAGTGTTTTCATCATCAAGTAGTGAAATAATATCGTCTCGAACAGATTGATATAACAGTGCAATCATCTTTTGTTCAGAACACATGTTTTTTACTTCTTTATCAGTGAATTCTTCAGTTGTCAATAAAATTCCACCTTGTTTTATTGGTTCTTTATATCCTAACTTCAACATTAACCAACTATCATAAGCGATGCTTTAACCCAACCCTCAAATCATTTTTTCCACCAATTATAGTCCTCGATATTCATTAATCTCAGTGGTTTTTGTTGGTTTCCGTACACGTTATCGTAATTCAGACCATCCGAAATCGTTTTCGAAATGCTTCTTGTATCTGACTTTGTTTCGGAAGATTTGGAAGTGAATGCATTGTAGAACGTGTTGTAAAATTCTTCAGCCATGATGGTTCATTTTTTGTTTTTCTCCTTCGTGTATTGAACCTTGAGTTTTCACCTCGTTTATCACCTGCAGAAAAATAAACAAACGTTCAGTTTAAACAATCAGTCACTTGGATCGGATGAATAACCGATCTGATGAGGTTAATGAAAGTCAAACAGATGGCTTTGATCGGATCGCTTCGATCGGATGAAGATCTGGTCGGATCACTTTGTCAAATACACACTTCGTCCGGATAGTCGTTCGAATGGATGATAATCCGAGACCTGACAATGAGATAGTGGGCTCCTCAAATGACAATGGATCAGATGACTTTTTAAATGTGCACCCGGATTGTCGTTCGGTCGGAGGACCGTTCGAGTGAAGTAATAGAACTATAAGTCCTCCGATCGGATCACTTTTTATCCTCCGATCGGATCACTTTTTAGTCGTCCGATCGGATCACTTTTTAGTCACTTGGATCGGATGAATAACCGATCTGATGAGGTCAATGAAAGTCAAACAGATGGCTTTGATCGGATCGCTTCGATCGGATGAAGATCTGGTCGGATCACTTTGTCAAATACACACTTCGTCCGGATAGTCGTTCGAATGGATGATAATCCGAGACCTGACAATGAGATAGTGGGCTCCTCAAATGACAATGGATCAGATGACTTTTTAAATGTGCACCCGGATTGTCGATCGGTCGGAGGACCGTTCGAGTGAAGTAATAGAACTATAAGTCCTCCGATCGGATCACTTTTTATCCTCCGATCGGATCACTTTTTAGTCGTCCGATCGGATCACTTGTTGAATAAATGATTCGTCAAGCAATGTTCATCGCCATAAGAAATTTGTCACTCAATGTTCGTCGCCAGAAGATAATGTTCGTAAACAAGTGCTCGAAGGTTCATCGTTTTGAAAGGTTCGTCAATGTTCGTAAAGTACTAAAGGTTTGTCAAACAACTAAAATGTTCGTCACTCCAATGTTTGTCATTGTTCGTCTGAAAACACCGAGATTCGTCAAGGTTCACCCGGATACTCGTTCGGTCGGAGGACCATCCTGGTGTTGTTAAAGTAATTTTGAGTCCTCCGATCGGATGACTTCTTTATTTGATCGAATGACAATCTGGGACCTTGCAAAGACACAATATCAAAGGACTTATGTCCGGATGGTCATCCGATTGGATGGCCATCCGGGTGGATACAAGAACAGTAACAGTGACGAACAACATAATTTTTTCGAACAGAAAATCTTCAATTTCTCACAAACCACTTGGAATTTAGACCTGAAAATTTGTAGGCTTGTAAAATGATGATTTTCAAACAATATATCAAAAATTCAGCCAATTTTAACCTTGAAAACCTTGTTAATTTTGCGTTTTTCTGTTGAAAAGTGAAGAAAATGAGTAGAGGAAGAAATTTCACAAATCTGATGCGAATTGTAATCTGAATCTGATGAATTCTTGTGAATTCTTATGAGTTTGATCCGTGCAATCGAGCTCCTGCTCTGATACCACTTGTGAGCGCGTTGTAGGACCGTTTACGACTCCCGTACGATTGCGAACGACACGTGCGACATGCGGAATCCGTGCACGTGCGTGGACCGGACACAAGAACATAATATAATCATGATTCTATTAAATATTCGACAATATACAAGCACCTTGAATCACCTTTTGCAACTTTCTCTCTCTAGACTCTCTCTCTAAGCTCCAAGCTCTCCAAATGATGAAAATGGCAAAAGTTCTAAAACGAAACTATAAGCCTCCTATTTATAGGGCTCTCATAATGAGTGTTTCCTTATTTACAAAATTACCATTGCCCTATATTTATCACAATAAAACCTATTTTCATTCTGTTTTCTGCTACGTTCTGGATTGACGAAGGCGATAGACATTCGTGCACTCACACTGATGGTGGTTCTAGATCATCTGCAGGGTTAGTACATGATATGGTTTTATTTGAAATGGTTTGCATGTGGTCATGTTCTAAAAGTTCTTTAGTTAATTTGTTAAGAAGATCTTCAGAATTGTCTGGTTGTTTTGATAAGCTTATATCTTGTAAAATTTCATCTGAAATCTTTGTTTCTGATGAATCATCAAATGACACATATAAGCTCTCTCTTATTGTCCTTGTGTTTAAAAGAAAGATTCTGTAAGCTTTAGAGGACAATGAGTAACCTAGAAAAATTCCTTTTTCAGCTTTTCTGTCAGATTTTTTCAGACTATCAAAATCATTGAAGATAAAACAATTACAACCAAAGGTGTGTAAAAATTTGATGTTTGGGATCCTTTGGTTGATAATGTTGTAAGGAGTTTTCTGATGTCTCTTGTTGATGATAGATCTGTTTTGTGTAAAACATGCATTTGCAATTCCTTCAGCCCAAAAGTAAGTGGGCAATCTGGCATAGGCAAGCATTGTTCTTGCTGCCTCTACTAGGGTCCTATTTCTTCTTTCAACAACTCCATTCTATTGTGGAGTTCTAGGAGCAGAAAAGTCATGAGAAATTCCTTTGCTTACAAGGAAAGTCTCAAGTTTTGCATTCTTAAATTATGTTCCATTGTCAGATCTGATCCTTCTTACAAGTAATTTCAACAGATTTTTAGTTTTTCTGATTAAATTAATGATTAGATCTGGGGTTTCACTCTTTTTCCTGAGAAACTCAACCCAAGTGTACCTGGAGTAATCATTTACAATGACTAATATGTATTTCTTTCCAGAAAAACTTGCTGTTTGTAAAGGTGCACAAATTTCCATGTGTAAAAGTTCTAAATTTTCAGAAATTGATGGTTTAGAAATTGTTTTATGTGAGCCTCTTTTTGATTTTCCAAGCTCACATGCTTCACACATTTTATCCTTTTTGGATGAAATGAAAGGTAAACCTTTTACCAAATTTTTGCTTGCTAGTTGGTTTAGAGTTTTAAAGTTTAAGTGTGCCAATCTTTTGTACCACAACCAGCTATTTCCTTTATTTTCTGTTGAAAATAAGCATAATTTAGGATGCTCAATTTCTTCTCTAAAGTCAAAGTAATAGATGGAATTTCTTATTCTTTTGCCACTTAAATATACCTTGTTGTCATCTATACCAACAAGTAAACATTTTTCAGGTAAGAAAGTTACCTAGAAGCCTCTGTCACAAAATTTCCCACAGCTTAGTAGGTTATTTCAAACCTTCAACGTAGGCAACCTTTTTAATGGTTAATGATCCATATTGTATGGTACCATAACCCATGGTTATTCCCCTAACCCCATTTCCAAAATTTACAAATTTACCCAGTTTTTCTTGATAATTACCGAGTAAGCTCCTATCCCCTGTCATGTGCTTGGAGCTCACAGAGTCGCAGTACCAGATCTGCTGCACATGACGGTCCTGAATGATAAGGTTAGAGAGTTTTTGGTACCCAAACTTGTTTGGGTACTTTTTCTGATGAAAATTTACTAGAGATTTCTTCATTAGGAGAACAGTTCTCATCAGAACTTATGCTTAAAGCTGAGCCATTTGCAGATTGATTTTCTTTGGAGAGATCGTGTTGAATCAGATTCAGTATTTCAACACACATACAACTTGTTTTGTCTATTTGTTTAGACAAATGTGATTGTGATGGAAGATTTTTGTATTTTTGAAATTTGGGATGTGTTTTTGGTTTTTCAGATAATTTCAGTATTTCATCCATTTTCAAGCAAACTCAGTATGACAGAAATAGTTTATCAGAACTGCTTGATTTGCAAGAGTCAGCATCAGAATCAGATATAATTTTATAAGAACAGTTTTCTAATGCCTTTACAAAGGTAGTAGGATTTCTGATATTTGTCTTTACATATCCTAGTCCTTCACCTCTGTTCTTTGGTGTTACTTCAATAAAGTGTATGAACTCTTTGGCTTGTTGAAAACCTTTTACATTGATCTCATTATCTTGATTTTTTTTTGTAAAGATCTTTTCTTTCTTATTCATAAAATTCAATTTTGGCATCTTCTGTTAAATTTGGATCAATCAATAATTGATTTTCAATTTTGACTTTGTTGAGCAACTTTTGCAGATCATCAGATTTTGTGTTTTCAAATGACTGTTTGTTTTGTAAAACCACAAAATCTTTCATTACTTTGTTCAGTTGTTCTAAATCATTGTTGTCTGAACTTACTTTGGGTTCTGATGTATTAGGAAACTTTATTGTATTTGTTGTTGAAAATCGTTAAGGTTAATTAGAATTAATTTCGTCAACGCGAACCGACTGATGAACCGTCCCAGAAGCACTAAATATGAAGACCGACAAAGAAAAAATCAAGCTTCTAATTCTTTGATTAAAAGATCACAACAAGGTTACAAGACTTCAAAATGTTAGCGGGACATTATGAAGTTAACACAATACAAATTCAAAAAGAATTGTGTTCATAAATTAATGTATCTTATGAACACATTAAATATCTTTTCTTATGAAAAAGGTTTCATAAGAAAAAGAAAAGCATTCAACAGAAAAGAAAAGAAATCTTTTCTTATGAAAAAAATCTTTCATAAGAAAAGAAATAGAATATCTTAATATGTGAAGATTTAATCAGAAAAGAAAAAGGCAAGTTGGTGGCAAAAAGAAGATAAGCCACATTAAATAATGGATGGCACACAAACCAACATCCTATCAACCAATCACATTTGAGATAGGCACATGGAAATCTCTATAAATACATAATTCCTTCGTAGGAATTATGTGTGTCTTTTGAAGTAAATTTTACATATAGAGTTTTTATGTGAGTTTACCCACTGGTTTGGCCCAGGAGGTGACATTAAAGATTCGAGTTTATTCTCGGATTGACCCCTTCTTCTTTGTTTGATTCCGCCAAACAAAGATTAGTTCTTAAGTTCATAGAATGATTTATTTATTTTATAAGAGTTAATCATTGAAGAAAACTCACTCTCACTGTCTCTACTTTTATTCTTTGAATGTTTACATACTTCACAAACACCCGTCTCTACGATTGAAGAAAGTTGAATCATTCGAACAGGATCAGAAAAGTTGAC
Source organism: Helianthus tuberosus (assembly GCA_030545235.1). Classification (NCBI taxonomy): domain Eukaryota; kingdom Viridiplantae; phylum Streptophyta; class Magnoliopsida; order Asterales; family Asteraceae; genus Helianthus; species Helianthus tuberosus. The sequence goes on from CM060437.1 coordinate 71,998,863, forward strand.
AAACAAGTGGTATCAGGGCAGATTGGATAAATTATTTCCAAGATCTCTTGCTCCTGTAATAGAGACGTGTACTCACGATCTGCCAAAGTTTCAAAGAAAAATCTCTTTTTGCAGATCTAAAAAAACTAAGGTATGTAGAAGAGTTATTATTTTTTTCTGTTATTTTCATTACTATTATTATTTCTTTATTACTATTATTATTATTATTATTATCTCTATTATTTTTTTTTTCTAGTATAAAAAGGGGGGGGGGGGGGCAGAAAAAGGATATGAAAACACAAAAAAAGGAGCTAAAACAAAGATAAATGAACTTTAGTTTATAAGAAAGAAAAATTTTGACATCGAGAAAGAAAGTTTCTAATAAAACAAAGTCCATTCGTATCTTATCGGATGAAATAACTCCAAATTCTGGTCAGTTAATCTTCAAAAAGGAATGATAATGATAAAAAGAGATAAAAACTGTGTGATACTTTAGAAAACATACAGATGACTATTATTCTTTAAAATGTTTTCACAAAATATTTCTTGAAGAAAAGAAAAGTACTTAGACTTCCACCAGAAAAACATGTGTAAGTAATATCTCCGATCTCTACTCACTACTCATTCCCTCTCATAAAAAAAATCTGATGCGTTTATTCAGATTTTCTGATGAATTTATTATAATTTCTGGTTAAAAAAAACCCTCAGATTTCTGATGAGGTCATCAGAATTTCTGATGATGTCATCACATTTTCTGGTAAAAAAATCAAATTTTAGATGGGTTCATCATATTTCCATTAGATTCCATCAGATTCTCTGATCCAAAAAAAAAAACCTCGATGGTTCAAGATCATTTTTTATAGTCTTGCATGGTTGGTAATTTTTTGAAGCCTCATCAATAGATACCCTAAACACTTATCCTATATTGGATAGAAGATACTTATATCCTATGTGTGCCGGATATAAGATATAATGCATAGATTTAGGTGGAATTACAAATCGAGGTGAAGAATTATAACAAGGAATGAAATATAATCAGATGATCATCCAGAATAAGTTGGACATGTGCCAAATAAACTTTCATGCCAATCTACTGAAGATACAGTCAACGAATATCACTAAAAATGTGCCTACATGATAACTTGACAAGAAGAAAAGAAAGATACATCTTTAACAAGTTTATTTGTTATTTCTAAGTATAAATGCATTGTTTGTATTTTCAACAACAAATAGGGGGTGATTGTTAGAAAACTTTATTGTATTTGTTGTTGAAAATCGTTAAGGTTACTTTGAATTAATTATGTCAACGTGAACCGACTGATGAACCGTCCCAAATGAACTATTATGAAGACTGAGAAAGAAAAAATCAAGCTTCTAATTCTTTGATTAAAAGATCACGACAAGGTTACAAGCCTTCACAATGTTAGCGGGACATTATGAAGTTTGACAAATTCAAAGAATTGTCTTCATAAGATAATGTATCTTATGAACACATTAAATATCTTTTCTTATGAAAAAGGTTTCATAAGAAAGAAAAAAAAACTTTCAACAGAAAAGAAAATGAATCTTTTCTTATGAAAAAAAGCTTTCATAAGAAAAGAAATAGAATATCTCAATATGTGAAGATTTCATCAGAAAAGAAAAAGGAAAGTTGGTGACAAAAAGAAGATAAGCCACATTAAATAATGGATGGGCACACAAACCAACATCCTATCAACCAATCACATTTGAGATAGGCACCTGGAAATCTGTATAAATACATAATTCCTTCGTAGGAATTATGTGTGTCTTTTGAAGTAAATTTTACATATAGATTTTTTAAGTGAGTTTACCCCCTGGTTTGGCCCAGGGGGTGACATTCAAGATTCAAGTTTATTCTCGTATCGACCCCTTCTTCTTTGTTTGATTCCGCCAAACAAAGATTAATTCTTATGTTCATAGAATGATTCATTTATTTTATAAGAGTTAATCATTGAAGAAATCTCACTCCCACTGTCTCTATTTTTATTCTTTGAATGTATATATACTTCACAAACACCCGTCTCTACGATTGAAGAAAGTTGAATCATTTGAACAGGATCAGAAAAAGGGACCAACATGATGAACTGGAGCACTCCTCAGAAGTTGCAGCCATTAAACAAACATGTACCTGCTATTGAACTCACTTTTCTGTTGTTTTCTTTTAGCTTCTTCAAGCTTCTTCTCATAGTAGGCTACATCCTTTAACTTCTTGTTTTTGCATTCAGATGCATAATGCCCCTTTTGTTTGCATCTATAGCAAACAATTTCTGCCTTTCCTTTTTCCCTTGATTTACCTTCCATCCTCCCCCTATCACTCTTCTGGTACTTGCCACTTCCACCTCTCAATCTTTGCACAAATGTTTTTGTGAGCAAAGCTATTGCCTCTGCAAAGGCTGAAAAATCTAATGAAGCATCAAAATTTTCTGTGTTTTGGCAGTGAGAGGGTTGTGGATCTGAGATTGGAACTCTTTGTATATTTGAAACAAGAGCAATAGGTCCAGCTTTGTTGTTTGAGTTTTCATAAATTTCTTCCTCTCTTGGGACAAGGATGCTATAAAGATCATGCAAGTTCGTGTTCCCTAATTCAAGGGTGGATGCCAAGGTCATAGTGAGACTTCTCCACTCTCTTGTCACTGCATCAAGAAACTTTACATTCTTTTCATCGTTAGATTTCTCAAAACCAAACTTTTTAAGTTCATTCAAAAGTTTAGTAAACCTATTATATGTTTCTGAAAGTGTCTCACTTTGGAGACTTTTAAATCTTTCATATGAAGAAACACAATTTGTTCTCTTGTTTCTTTTCATTCTCTCTCCTCCTTCACAAAGATTTTCCAGTTGATCTTATATCTCCTTAGCAGATGCACATGCATCTACTAGTGAGAATATGTAATTTGAAAGTGCCATAATCAAGAGTGATTTGGCCCTTTCATCAACTGCAACAAGATCCTTATCTTCTTGGTTCCAATGTATTTCATTTTTAGGAGCCAAAGAGATAGGAATAGCTGGTGTGAGCTCAGTTGCTGGAACAGCAGGAATTTCAACAGTGGGTTTATGTGGGCCTTTCACAATGGATTGAAACAGTGCTCGATCATGTCCATTAAGGAAATTGATCATCCTGATTTTCCATTGGGGGTACTCCTCTCTGACCAAATTCGGAGGCTTTAACATAGATCCAATGTTAAAAGCATTGTTCCAAGTTTGAAAGTTTGCCATATTTAGTATAAGAGATTGTTATAAAAAATATGAGCAGTTTGTTATTTTTGAAAATGATTTATTCAGACTGCTCCGATACCAATTGTTGATCCCAGATTTGATGCTCAAAGACTTAATATGGTAAGTAGATTTCTACAAATAGGAAAATATTGTGCGGAACTAAAAATCAAACTTTCAAGAAACAACTTACGGAATTTTCAAGTATATTGATGACTTTGAATAACAAAGTTATTGACTGTTACAAATGAATGCTTAAAAAATCCTGTGTGAAGGGTAATGGAGTTTGTAGTGTGTGTATTAAATGCCTAGCTCAACTCATTTAACCTTCTGGGTTGACATCTCTATTTATAGAGAGTCTGGATCATGAATAAACATTTGTTTATTCATGCATTTGCTCTGCACAAAGTAACTTTTTGGCATATTCATTGAATCCGTTATTGTCAACTTGCTACTTTTCAGTTGTGTCAAGGCTTATCTTCAAGACAAGTTGGTTCATCAGAAATTCTGATGACCAACTTACCAGAATTCCGATAAAATTGATCATCAGAAATTCTGATGACCAGACTTACCAGATTCTGATGATAAATACAAGATTTAACTTACTAAACACTGCCTTGGATTGAAGAGAGCGCTTGAGAAATTAGCCTGAACAGTTAACGGTAGCATAAACGATGAGCGGCGCGTAAAACGATGCAAGTGTACCAAGTATCGGATGGTAATCCGATCGGATGGCAATCCAATAGGATGGCCAGTCGATCGGGTAGCAATCCGTTCGGATGGTCACCCGATGGGATGGCCATTCGATTGGATTGACACCTCGTTTTGTGAGGATGTGTTTGTGTATGATGGTTTGTACTTTGAATTTTTTGTTGTAGCATTTTAAAAATAAAGAAGTATCTCTACCCTTCAGGTCGGTCGATCGAATGGTCGTTCGATCGGACGACGATCCGATTGGCGAGGCTTCTTAGTTTGAGAACAAGTTCACAGCAGGACGGTCACTCAATCGGATGGCTATCCGATCGGGTGGCAATCCATTAGTTACTGATGATCTTTGAAAATTGATTCAAGTACCCAAGTCCCAGACGTCACTCGATTGGATGGTCGTTCGATTGGGTGGCAATCCGATCAGACGGCAATCTGTTCGACGTTCAGAACCTTGATTTTGTTGAAGTTTTCCAGTGTTGAACGAGACGTTATGATAACTTGCTTAAACAACAGGAACCCCATCTTCGACCCAAGTGACCCGATCGAACATAAACCATGCTAGTCCGGCCGGTTCACTGTTCGAGACGGTTGTTTATGTTTAAACCCGAAATCAGTTATCTCTCAGGTTGAGTTCGGATCTTGAAGTAACCCATCACTAAGAACGAGTAGAAGATCAGGACGAGCTCCGATTCTATCGGTTTTGAGTGCATTGAGTGTAAAAGAGTTGAAAGAAAGTTGGAAAACCTTCTTTCAATCCTTTTTACCATGAATCTGTGTAGATCTATGCGAAACATTGTTTAATCTTGTGGAAATCCTTTAGATCTAAGTTGTTCTTGGTGGAATGAAGCCAAACACTGAAGTTCATAAGAACTCCATGATGACATTATCCTAGAACACCTCAAATCCGGTGATTTCACGGTTAAAAGTTGAGATTCAAAGGTGAAAATGATGACAATCCGATCGGATGGCAATCCGATCGGATGGCCACTCGATCGGTTGGCCACTCGATCCTAGTGTTCGGCGCGACGAGTTTTGTCATTTCGATTCGCGTGTTGAGCATTGCGATGCGATTTGAGTGAGCGATGCGATAGTATTTCCCATCAGTTACACAAATAACATAACTACTATATCTAACATACAATCACTATAATTAACTTGCGTTTAGCGTTTGCGATGCGACAGATTGCGATTGCGATTAACACCTCAACATAAACATAACATGCACAAGTAACACATAAATAACACACACACGTAAAACAATATCCACAACACATAATTCGAGTTGCGGTGCGATAGCGATAAGCGATAAATCGATTAGACATGCGATTAAATAGCGATTAAACCTCGGTTATTAATAGATACTCCACATAATACAACTAAAGCAAATAAATTAATAAATTCGATTACAAGTCAAAGAAGTCAAAACAGTAGTTGAGCAAGGAGTGACAGATCGCAATTAGCAATCTTTTCTTCCTTTGACTTCAATATTTGACCTTGAGTTTGACTTTCGAAACACGGGGTGTTACAGCCTCCCCTACTTAAGGGAATTTCGTCCCAAAATTAGGCTTTAGCCATAAACAATTGCGGGTACTTCGCTTTCATGTCTCTTTCGAGTTCCCAGGTAAACTTGGTACCGCGTTTGCCTTCCCAGCGAACCTTCACAATGGGAATGCTAGAGCGTCTGAGCACCTTGGTTTCTCGTCCCACGCTCTCGACAGGCTTTTCCACGAAGTGTAATGTTTCGTCCACTTTCAAGTCCTCAAGAGGGACATGTAATTCTTGGTCGGCCAGACACTTTCTGAGGTTCGAAACGTGGAAAGTCGGGTGGACGTTACTCAGTTCCTCTGGTAGTTCGAGTCTGTAGGCCACTTTTTCAATCCTTTCCAGAATCTTAAAGGGTCCAACATATCGAGGCGCGAGCTTTCCTTTCTTGCCAAATCTGACCACCCCCTTCCAAGGTGCAACCTTTAGGAGTACGTGATCGCCAACGTCAAATTCAAGGGGCTTGCGGCGTCTATCAGCGTAACTTTTCTGTCGGCTCCGAGCTTTCAACAGATTGTCTCGAATTTGGAGGATTTTATCTGTCGTTTCTTGCAACAGCTCAGGACCGGTAATTTGCGCGTCTCCGATCTCGTGCCATATAATAGGCGATCGACATTTCCTTCCATATAGAGCCTCAAATGGTACCATTTGTATGCTAGAATGATAACTGTTATTGTACGAGAATTCTACCAAAGGTAAGTACGCGTCCCAATTACCACCGAAATCTATGACACACGAACGGAGCATGTCTTCAAGGGTACGAATCGTTCTTTCAGTCTGACCGTCGGTTTGGGGATGGGAAGCGGTACTTAGATTAAGAGTAGTACCGAGAGCAGATTGAAATGTTTCCCAAAAATGCGAGGTAAACCGACCATCGAGGTCGGAGATGATATTGCGAGGCGTCCCATATCTACTAATGATCTCGTTGGTGTAGATTCGGGATAATCTTTCTACCTTATAGTCTTCTCGTATTGGCAGGAAGTGAGCTGACTTGGTTAAACGGTCAACCACAACTCAAATGCTATCATGACCAGATTAGGTACGCGGAAGTTTTGTTATGAAGTCCATAGCTACACTCTCCCATTTCCACATCGGGATCTCGGGTTGAACGAGTAAGCCAGAGGGTCTTTGATGCTCAGCCTTAACCTTGGAACAGGTCAGGCATTTCGAAACATAGATTGCGATATCCTTCTTCATGCCCGGCCACCAGTACTTGTAGCGCATGTCCTGGTACATCTTGTCAGCACCGGGATGAATGGAATATCGAGATTTGTGGGCTTCGTCCATCAGAAGTTGTCGCAAGTTCGTACGCTTGGAAATCCAGATTTGATCCAACTAATGAAAAATACCATTCGACTTATTCTCGAGTTGGGCGCCATCGTTTAGAATTCTTTCATTCTTCAAAGTTCGCTCGGTAAAACAAGCATGCTGCGTGTCACGAATGAGAGCTTCGAGATGAATTGGGCTTGAGAATTACGAACGATAAGCATGTAGCTTCGTCAACTGAGAGCATCGGCCATGATGTTTGCTTTGCCTGGATGGTAACGGATCTCACAGTCGTAATCGTTGAGCAGTTCTACCCACCGACGTTGACGCATATTCAGTTCCTTCTGGTCAAAGATATGTTGCAGGCTCCTATGATCGGTGAAGATCATACACCTGGTACCATAAAGGTAGTGTCGCCAAATATTTAACGCAAAAACAACTGCGCCAAGATCAAGGTCGTGTGTGGTGTAGTTCTTCTCGTGGATCTTGAGCTGTCGAGAAGCGTACGCGAAAACCTTGTCTCGTTGCATAAGAACACAACCAAGACCAAGGTTCGAGGCATCGCAATAAACTATGAAGTTGTCGTTTCCGTCGGGCAATGAGAGCACGGGAGCATTGCAAAGCATTGCCTTGAGAGCTTGAAAGGCTTCCTCCTGTTTAGTTACCCAAACAAAAGGGTTATCCTTATGCGTAAGAGAGGTAAGCGGCACTGCGAACTTAGAAAAACCCTCGATAAAACGGCGATAATAGCCTGCCAGTCCCAGAAATGAACGGACTTCAGACGGATTCTTGGGTGTAACCCAGCTCTTAACTGCTTCGATCTTCCCAGGGTCAACGTGGATACCTTGACTATTGACAATGTGACCCAAGAATTGGACCTCCTCTAGCCAGAATTCACACTTGGAGAATTTGGCGTAGAGACGCTTTCCTTGGAGTAACTCAAGAACCAAACGTAGGTGTTGCGAGTGTTCGGCTATTGACTTGGAATAGATCAGGATATCATCGATGAATACGATTACGAAGCGATCAAGGAAGGGTTTGCACACTCGATTCATTAAATCCATGAAGACTGCGGGAGCGTTGGTCAAACCAAAAGGCATGACAACGAACTCATAGTGACCATAGCGGGTTCGAAATGCGGTTTTGGGTATATCCTCCTCTTGAATGCGTAATTGATGATAACCTGAGCGTAGAGCGACCTTAGAAAAACACGTAGCACCTTGTAGCTGATTAAACAAATCATCGATTCGGGGCAAGGGATAGCGATTCTTAATGGTTAACTTATTCAACTCCCTATAGTCGATGCACATCCTGAACGAACCATCCTTCTTTTTGACGAAAAGGACAGGCGCGCCCCATAGAGAGGTGCTAGGGCGAATGAAGCCTTTGTCAAGAAGTTCCTGGAGCTGACTCGAGAGTTCGCGTATTTCAGAAGGAGCGAGACGATACGGCGCTTTAGCAACAAGGTTGGCTCCAGGAATGAGGTCGATTCGGAAATCGGTATCACGAGCGGGCGGTAACCCGGGTAGATCATCGGGAAAAACGTTAGGAAATTCACAAACAACTGGGACTTGATCCACCTCCTTAACTTCCTTTTTCTCCGCTACTACAATGTGCGCCAAGAAAGCTTGGTATTCCTTGCGGAGATACCTGCTAGCCTGGACACACGACATGAGTTGGAGTTTCTTCGACGCGACTTCACCATAAACACACAATTGATCACCATTAGCGAGCGAGAATCGAATCATCTTGTCGAAGCATACAACTTCAGCATGGTTTTCACGAAGAAAGTCCATGCCTACTATGTCGTCAAAACTACCGAGCTGCATCAGAATAAGATCGATAGGAAAGACGTGATTGTTGAGTTCGAGAGTACAATCACGGAGAACAGAATTGACAGCGATGGTTCTTCCGGTGGTAACTTCAACATCGAACGTCGAGGGGAGATGAGCGCGCTTACGATTGAGGAGCTTTTCGAATTCCAACGATACAAAACTGTTATCTGTCCCAGTATCAAATAAACACGAAGCATAAATACCATTCACAAGGAACGTACCATTGACCACGTTGTTATCGGCTTGAGCTTGTCGGACATTGATGTTGAAAGTACGTCCGCGTGCTGCTGGTTGTTGCTGCTGTTGCTGAGGCTGCTGCTGTTGTGGCTCTTGCTTGATCACTCGGTTCGGGCACATGTTAGCGAAGTGGTTGGGATCACCACACGCATAGCAAGCTCTAGCATTGACCGCGGGTGCATGAGCCGCTTGATGGCCTTGAGGAGGAGTAAATAGAGCTTGTTGAGCAGGAGCTTGACCTTGGGTTGGAGCAGGGTTTTGACGTGGGCCTGTTTGGCAGTTGGCGGTGAAATGGCCGTACATGTTGCAATGGGCACAGTATCTGAAGGCGATTCCCACTGGGTGGTGGTAGGTACAAGTAGGGCAAGCTGGGTGAGGACCAGTATACGCATGCTTTGCCGGTGGTGCGCTGGTAACCGGGGCTGCTACTTGGCGGTCTTGATGTTGCTGAGGAGCTGGAACAGCCTGAAGTGGGGCAGCATTGGTCACAGCACAGTTCTTGTTGCTGGAACTGCTGTTGTTCTTTCTCTTGCGTCTCGAGAGCTTGGATGACTGAGGAGCGGCAGTGGTTTCAGCGGTTGAAGGAGTAGTAGCTTGATGCAGATTCTTGGGATCTTTATCCCAGACACCAGACTTGACTCGCTTGTCGTTGATCTCAGCAGCGAGCAAGTAGGTTTCTTCAATCGTCGTCGTCTTTGCTGCTTGGATGAAATCAACCACGCAATCCGGAAGAGCACGGATATACTTCTTGATGGCGATTTCGGGCGTCTTGACTTGGCCCGGACAGATTATACTCAACTTCTTGAAGCGCGCAGTCAAACCAGCGTTGTCACCTTCTTTCTGCTTAATGTGCCAGAATTCATCCTCCAGCTTTTGGCGCTCATGGGGAGGGTAAAACTCTTCCATCATCACGTCCTTCAACTCATCCCATGATAGCCCGTAAGCTGCATCATTTCGGCATTTGTTTCTCTCGGCTGTCCACCAGTCTAAAGCGCGGGACTGGAAGATGCCAGTTGCGTTGAAAGTACGGAGATTGTCAGGACAGCCACTCTGACGCAGGGTGACTTCGATAGAATCAAACCATTGGAACATGGCCGTAGGACCGTCTTCACCAGTAAACTCTTTCGGTCCGCAGGCTTTGAACTGTTTAAAGCTAAAAGAAACTTTGGGAGTATCGGTCCTGGACTCTTTAGAAGATTTGCTTGCATTCTCATGAAGTTCACTGACAATCTGAGGAATAACTTTCGCCATCTGTTTAGCAACCATAGAGGCGAGGCGTTTATCTGCCTGTTTTCGACGCGCAGCTTGGGTAGCGCGAGATCCAGATGACGACATTGTCTGCATCAGACAGCGCCATAGGACTCAAAACACTATTCGATTATTCCTAGTATAGTCTAGCGATTCACCATAAAGCTCAGGAACACAATCATTCATATAAGCACATAAACACATAAGCACGCAATCACGTAGGGCACAGAAACACATAGGCACGTAAGGCACAGAAGCACATAAGGCAGTCAGAATACAGAAACCTAGCTATATGTTGCACGTATTTCCTATCCTTCACAACACGTATAGCGATTACAAGTATCGAGCAGCAATTATGAGTATCGAGCAGCGATTGCGATTAATGACCAACGATTTGTTAGCGATTGTATAGTGTGTTACATGATAAGTGGAGCGAGAAGCGTTAGATCAAAACCAGTAATATCTCAATACGCTAACAAATAGGCATAAAGCCACATAAAATCGATAAATCACAGAGTTGGCGGCAGCAAAGCCAGAATTGAAACACATAAAATTCGAGGATAGATTGTCTTGGGTGCGATAGACGTTGACTACCCAAAGTGGTTCGACTATTCACAAGGACTTTAAGGGCACACTTTGGCCTTCGGAACTGTGCTCTTGCTTAGATTCGAGCGATCGGCACGCATCCTTCTAGTCTTAGTGTGACCTCAAGTCGTTTGGAGTCCGTCGAGACTTTAGTGAGTGTTTTATAAAATCACATTTGAGAGTAGAACGAGTCATCAAGGTTCGGGTTTCACCCCTGACTTAGTGACTACATTCCTGTTTTGGGTGAAGAAATCACGAGATAGGCAAGGAGATATGCGTCGAAGTATGGATTTCACTCCTGATTCAACGCAAATTCTCTTGTTCTTTTATAAAAATAGCAATCTGAACGAGTAATTTGGTCGAGAGTTTGCGGTTTTCACACTTATTCTTAACCAGATCATTCGTTTGTGTGTGTAATCAGCCTTAGGAAAGGCTGATCTTACGCGGAACTGTAGTATGCGATGCTCACGCAAGTGTGTAGTGTACAGCGAATTCGAGCGAGAAATAGCAAGTAAGCTCGTACCAAACCCCTACTGAGCATGCACAAGTCGGTATGCTGGTACTTAGACTATAGACTAGGTCGTTCTAAGACATCGACCCGGACTAGGTCAAGTCTTGCCTAATTCCCTATAGTTATGGCTCTGATACCAATCTGTCACACCCCAACCGATGACGGAAACATCGGGGCATGGCACTGAGCGAAACAGATTGTTCATGAGAAATTCCATAACAACTACATTACCAGATAGTTAATATTATGTCCCATACCATAACCGATCAAGCAAATTAAGTTATTACAGACCTTGATATTTCAAAAACAATAACATGTTTCGACAACTCAGATTTAAATAAATTGTTCGTTTGTTTCTAGACTCTTCCTAACTCGATTCCACATAGCAAGCATCCTAAGCACCTATCACATACGTTAAAATAGGGTCAATACACATAGTGTAAAGGTGAGCATACAAGTTTGATATAGCATAATAGAGTCCGAAATCATTTACGCATAACCAGCATGTACAACGTATAATGTGAAGCATGTAAGTTATCGACAAAGATCCTATCAATACCAATGAATGCGAGTTGACTATGAATAGCGAGTGCGCATCACATGTTCACCATTGTGAACACGTGAAGTAATTGTCCTTAACAACCCCTGAGTAAACAGGTGCTGAGTGCAAACTATAGTACTATCATTGCTAAGGCAGGTAGACAGCAATCAATGTGTTAACATAACAGACAGGCATTCATAGAGTTACGTATAACATGCATTAATAGTCAACGTATTGTAACCACCTTGGTTTTCACACTTGTATTTGTTTTGACTTGCATTGTAACAATTACCATATCTGGAATGAAACCTATTTGATCCTACTTGCTTTGTGCTCATACCAATACAAACACGTGAAACAATTTCAAATTTGTTGAGTTTTTATGCTATTAAACACGGTTACATAAACTATAAAGGTTTATTGTGACTACTAGTTGAGGGACCTATTTGACATTCTTTGAAACCTGCTAGGAATCTATTACTTTTTAAGTCCAAGGACTAAATTGTCATTTTTGAAACTATTTTAACTGAATAGTCTAACCGGGTTAACTTTCTTATAAAGGTTTTCTTCTTTAAACACTAACTCAGTTAGTGGATTTAACTGAACAGTACAGGGACCATTTATGTTAACTTTTCGAAAGTTCAGGGACTATTTTTGTACAAACTGAAACTACAGGGACCAAAGTGTAAATATTACAAAAATCGGATAAAAAGGGAGTCCTTCTGTATCGGACCGGCCCCTGCCGGGTTTCGAACTTGTGACCTCTCGGTTGTAAACGCAACGCCGTAACCAGTTTATCCTCCTGATAGGAGCTGATAGATTATAGATTTTAATTCATATATATACTATTTAGGATTTTAATATTTTTAATTAAAATAAATTCTGAAACAAAAAGGATTAAAACCATCGAACCGGTCACCAGGGAAGGATCGAACCCGCGACACCCCGCACAAAAAGCAACTACGTGACCGGTCGGGCTAAGCCCTCATCCGGTTATTTTATGAGATTGTATTATATTTATAAACACTTTAGATTTAAATAATATATTTCAAATCGCACAAACAGGTTGTCGGACTTAGATCAAACCCCACTAATCTTTGTTTAATTGATCCGAAATCATCCCCACCATGTTCCCAACCCAATTGCCAACCCATTGAACCACTTATTCGACATAATTCCGTGCCAAACCGACTATAATCGAACTTTTTATAAAAAAATAAAAGTGGATCAATTCCACTGATTTTTGTCGAATCTGAGATCGAATTGGACCCCTATATAAGTTCCTCAGACCTCCATTAAACTCGTACACCATTCAAACTCACTTAAACAGCTCGAAAACACTGGAATTCGAACCTGCAACTCTCGCCGGAACTGTCACTCGCCGGATTTAGTCGATACGCCGTTCCAGACGATACCGGTTTGTTTTTATTGTTTCAATTAGTTCATTTATGCTTATACAATGTTTCCCCAAAGTTAATTTGGATATAAACCGGATTTGATCGAGAATTGAAGTTGTTGACTTTTCTGTTGACTTGAATTGGGAAGATGACCAGAATTGTTTTCAATATTTATTTTAAACTTAAACACAAACCACCAGGCCTAGCCCAGTGGTTGTGTGTGTGCTTGCCTTCAGTACAGACCCGGGTTCGAACCCAGGGGTCTGCAACATTTTTTTTAAAACTTATTTATTGATACTTTAACCGTTTTAATTCATTTTATTTATTTAAAATGATTCCAATGCCATAATAATTAATTTAAATCAGTGATATTCAAGTTTAATAATTAAAAATGTTATTTTTAATTATTCAGATTTAATATAATTATTTGATAATTAGTTATGTAATTATCATATTAATTACCATTTAAATAAAAACACTACCGAATCCCATAGATTTAGGATTTCCAATTATCCAATTAAACATTATTGTTGATACATATTCCATATTGTTGCATGTTCAATCAATTAGAGTGACGTAGAATCTTATTTCCAAGAACTCTCACATTTGCATAATTGTTTGGACTTACTCGCAATCAAGGTGCGTTCATGCTCCCCCTTTTCTTTTAACTGTTTTCAGTTTTATAACTTCGGGGGTGAAGTACATGTTACTAAATGTTTACAGACAAGTGAGTTCATGTCCCCCTTTTTCCTTAACTGTTTTCAGTTTTATACTTCGGGGAGGAATACATGTTACAACTATTACAGACATTTTTATACATGGTATGGTTAGCTTAAGGAAGGTTTACTACTAGACTGTGAAGGGTGGGCACAACACTTAAGGCCATTAATCCTCGTCGTAGGACCGAGGGACGTGAGTGGTAGATCTATTTGGGTGTAGCGAGCCCACACCCATGAGGCCGGGGCGGCCCATAGAGGTGACTATGTCTTCCAGCCGGAAGCCCGGTACAAATTTGCTAGGTTTGAGTACTTCGTGCACCATTTTCACACAAACCATTGGCTTTGCAACCCATTGGTGATCTCTTTTTTTTCCTTAATTACTACATACCAGGGACATTTATATACACAAGACATATTATAAAGGCTTATACACACAGACTTACACATGAACTCGCTCAACTTTTTGTTGATTTTTCAAATTACATGTATTTCAGGGAACTAGCGAATCTGGCAGGGTATGCATGTGTCTAGCTGCGTTGAATAAAAGATGTCATCTAGAGTTGTGGAGTTTGAGAGGTGTAACCTATTCCTGGACGGGTTACATATCTCTAAACCTCGTCTTATCTAAAGTCTTTTGGTGTCTTATGAAAACGTTTAAAACAAGTTATGGTTTGTAACTTATTTCAAGTGTCGATGTTTCTAAACAATGATGTTGTGATATTTTCTCACTTAAATTAATGGATGTACATCTCGTATTTTTTTTATCATATAGCATTGTTATGATTGTTGCTATGGTATTAAGAAGTCACACCAAATAAACCACGCTTCCGCAAAAGCCAGGGTGTGACAGCTTGGTATCAGAGCCTCGATCATAGCGAACTAGGATTCTTTCTCGAGTCTAGACTATGATCATCAGGGCTCTCACGAAAACATTTTTACATTGCATATACAAGTTTCCAGATCCAGGGTACAAACGTTTCTTTACAAACATGTGTTTCTCATGTCAGACATGTAGTAACTGGAAGGGTTAAGTATCGGTAGTTGAGAACTCCTGTCTAGGCTGGCATTCGTACAAATCCAAATAAAAGGACCTATTGCCTACCTGGGGACTATCAATGAGAGTACCGATACCTATTAGGCCAAAGCATGTCAAAAAGTTTTGTTTTTGAGTCAGTCTTTATTTAACCATTTTTACAAGTTTTTAACATACCGCTTCCTACACATCAAGTTTTAGAGACTGAGGGAGGTTCAGTCTTAGAGACTGAGGGGTCAATCTTAGAGATTGGGAAGGTTCAGTCTTAGAGACCAAGGAGTTAGTCTGAGAAACTAGGGAGTTCAGTCTAAGAGACTGGGTGGGATAGTCTGGGGAAGACTAGGATGATTACTTGCTTACATTGATTATGACTTACATGCGTTGTTGGATTATTTATTTTGCGTTATGATATGAGATATTATGAGTTATTGTGTTATTACATATGCATATTACTTACTTACTATACTTACTATGACCGGACCAATATGATCTTTCTTTTAGAAGATGCCTCCACGACGAGACACACGTTTGCCTACCACTGAGGCAGAATTACAGGAACGTATTTCAAAGGCAATAGCAGATTATGAGGCCTCGCGCGCCGAAACAAGCAGGAATAACTCAAATAACAACAACAACAACAACAACCCATCCAATGGCTATACCTACGTTGTACTATTATCAATTTTATACGATACAATCCCCTCTTTTTCAAAGTTCAAAATTTTCTCGAGACCATACATTTTCAAATTCAAATTTTCAAACTAGCTGCAGTAAATTGTTTTAGAACGGATCATGGAAGCCTTAACCGATCGTATGGTGTAAGCCGAAATTTCCTTATCTATATAAGAAACTCACTACTCGAGCTAATCTACACAAGAACTACAATAATTCAACACATACCCAAACTTCTCTTAGTTCAACAAAACCCAATATTCCAATGACAAATTTCCCAGCAGCATATGCTGAATCTTCAAGTACAGCAGAAATTCATCCATTCCTTCGGTTTACTGATTTACCCAATCGAGAGAGGTATCAAAAACTCAAGCATCATGAAGTTTTTACTATTAGCGGTATTGATTGGCATCGAATGGGAATGTTTGATCCCAGTGGTTTACTGGCAGGATTACTACCACCTAATACGCCCTGGCGCCGTTTCTTCGACATCCTAGAACCATCATACGATGAACTAGTATATGAGTTCTTGTCCACTTTCTATTACAACTATAATAAAGGTCTTACCAATGAATCCATCATTTTCGACTTTGTGGGCAACCTCATACTATGTCATTAACAGAATTCGCAGTTCATCTGGGCATATATACAGATGAAGAAGTTAAACAACCCATTTTTACGGAGGCATCAACCTCTTTTTTCTCCGCAGAAATGGCAGAATATTGGCGATGCCATTCATCAAAAGAATGGTGTGGCAACAATAATTCTATGAACTTCACAGACCCTCGTTATCGATATATGCACCGTGTTTTAGCCAACACTATCACGGGGCGCAAGTATAATCAACAAAGGGTTAGATCAACCGAACTTTTCCATCTGCATAGTATTTTTGAGCAAGTTCCTTGTAATATTGCCCACGAGCTTGCTACATATTTTTTTAGTCAACAATCAAATCCTCTGAGAAGTCTCATAGGAGGGTCTTACATTACAAAAATAGCAAAATCATTAGGTGTCTTAAGTGATCAGATTATCCAAGGATTATCTCCACCAAAGGCACCTGGGATTGTAAATTTTCACACCGTTAGGCTAACCTCTGTTCATATTTATACACCAACTCAACCATTCCAGTCGGAGGGAGCTCCAGTTATCTTTGAAAGTACATCCACTCAAAATTTACAACAATCATTGTTGCAGTTTCCTCAACCGTCTTTTTATCGATTTGATCGCAACCACAGCTGCCACACATACAAGAACATATTACAACTAACCTATCCCAACCATTAACACCAAACGTCTTACAAAACTCCTCACCGTTAGTTTTCGAGGAGGATCCAACGATGCAAGAAACTTTGTTTGATGAAAACATGATGATCCCAGAACAGTTAGCATCGGAATCATTCTTGCAATCACCATTACAGCCACAGTTTTTCCAGTCGCTATTAAACGAAGTAGAACAACAACTGCCACCAACTGATATAGCAGGCCCAAGTACGGTGCCTCAAATGAACCTACCTCCAGAATCAATGGGAGTCGAAGTGACTAGGTTAAACGATCAGGTTCGAAATTTGTCTCAACAAATAAAATGGCTGACAGAAAGAAATAAATGGTTGGAAGACATGCTAGGACAATTAGCTGCTCAGATGCAACTGACTCTACCACCTCCACCACCTTTTAGTTCTGAGTCTGAATTTGATTCATTACATGATTTATTTCAAATGTAAATTGTTCACATCATAATACACTATCAAAATTTTTTACAAATTTAGTATAACAAAGTGATATACAAAACAACCTCTATACACTCAATGATGCTCATAGATTCTTCAAAAACTATCAACACCACAAGATGCTCTAGAAACAAACTTCTTACTTATCTTTTCAATCATTACAATTACATTCTACGGTCTCTTTTGAATAAATTTCGGGACGAAATTTCCTAAACTATGGGAGATTGTAACCACCTTGGTTTTCACACTTGTATTTTTTTTTACTTGCATTGTAACAATTACCATATCGGGAATGAAACCTATTTCATCCTACTTGCTTTGTGCTCATACAGATACAAACACGTGAAACAATTTCAAATTTGTTGAGTTTTTATGCTACTAACACGGTTACATAAACTATAAAGGTTTATTGTGACTACTTGTGAAACTACTAGTTGAGGGATCTATTTGACATTCTTTGAAACCTGCTAGGAATCTATTACTTTTTAAGTCCAAGGACTAAATTGTCATTTTTGAAACTATTTTAACTGAATATTCTAACCGGGTTAACTTTCTTATAAATGTTTTCTTCTTTAAACACGAACTCAGTTAGTGGATTTAACTGAACAGTACAGGGACCATTTATGTTAACTTTTTGAAAGTTCAGGGACTATTTTTGTACAAACTGAAACTACAGGGACCAAAGTGTAAATATTACAAAAATCAGATAAAAAGGGGGTCCTTCTGTATCGGACCGGCCCCTGCCGGGTTTCGAACTTGTGACCTCTCGATTGTAAACGCAACGCCGTAACCAGTTTATCCTCCTGATAGGAGCTGATAGATTATAGATTTTAATTCATATATATACTATTTAGGATTTTAATATTTTTAATTAAAATAAATTCTGAAACAAAAAGGATTAAAACCATCGAACCGGTCACCAGGGAAGGATCGAACCCGCGACACCCCGCACAAAAAGCAACTACGTGACCGGTCGGGCTAAGCCCTCATCCGGTTATTTTATGAGATTGTATTATATTATATTTATAAACACTTTAGATTTAAATAATATATTTCAAATCGCACAAACCAGTTGTCGGACTTAGATCAAACCCCACTAATCTTTGTTTAATTGATCCGGAATCATCCCCACCATGTTCCCAACCCAATTGCCAACCCATTGAACCACTTACTCGACATAATTTCGTGCCAAACCGACTATAATCGAACTTTTTATAAAAAAATAAAAGTGGATCAATTCCACTGATTTTTGTCGAATCTGAGATCGAATTGGACCCCTATATAAGTTCCTCAGACCTCCATTAAACTCGTACACCATTCAAACTTACTTAAACAGCTCGAAAACACTGGAATTCGAACCTACAACTCTCGCCGGAACTGTCACTCGCCGGATTTAGTCGATACGCCGTTCCAGACGATACCGGTTCGTTTTTATTGTTTCAATTAGTTCATTTATGCTTATACAATGTTTCCCCAAAGTTAATTTGGATATAAACCGGATTTGATCGAGAATTGATGTTTTTGACTTTTATGTTGACTTGAATTGGGGAAGATGACCAGAATTGTTTTCAATATTTATTTTAAACTTAAACACAAACCACCAGGCCTAGCCCAGTGGTTGTGTGTGTTCTTGCCTTCAGTACAGACCCGGGTTCTAACCCAGGGGTCTGCAACATTTTTTTTAAAACTTATTTATTGATACTTTAACCGTTTTAATTCATTTTATTTATTTAAAATGATTCCAAGGCCATAATAATTAATTTAAATCAGTGATATTCAAGTTTAATAATTAAAAATGTTATTTTTAATTATTCAGATTTAATATAATTATTTGATAATTAGTTATGTAATTATCATATTAATTACCATTTAAATAAAAACACTACCGAATCCCATAGATTTAGGATTTCCAATTATCCAATTAAACATTATTGTTGATACATATTCCATATTGTTGCATGTTCAATCAATTAGAGTGACGTAGAATCTTATTTCCAAGAACTCTCACATTTGCATACTTGTTTGGACTTACTCGCAATCAAGGTGAGTTCATGCTCCCCCTTTTCTTTTAACTGTTTTCAGTTTTATAACTTCGGGGGTGAAGTACATGTTACTAAATGTTTACAGACAAGTGAGTTCATGTCCCCCTTTTTCCTTAATTGTTTTCAGTTTTATACTTCGGGGGGGGGGGGGGGGGGGAAATACATGTTATAACTATTACAGACATTTTTATACATGGTACGGTTAGCTTAAGGAAGGTTTACTACTAGACTTTGAAGGGTGGGCACAACACTTAAGGCCATTAATCCTCGGCGTAGGACCGAGGGACATGAGTGATAGATCTATTTGGGTGTAGGGAGCCCACACCCATGAGGCCAGGGCGGCCCATAGAGGTGACTATGTCTTCCAGCCGGAAGCCCGATACAAATTTGCTAGGTTTGAGTACTTCCTGCACCATTTTCACACAAACCATTGGCTTTGCAACCCATTGGTGATCTCTTTTTTTCCTTAATTGCTACATACCAGGGACATTTATATACACAAGACATATTTTAAAGGCTTATACACACAGACTTACACATGAACTCGCTCAACTGTTTGTTGATTTTTCAAATTACATGTATTTCAGGGAACTAGCGGATCTGGCAGGGTATGCATGTGTCTAGCTGCGTTGAATAAAAGATGTCATCCAGAGTTGTGGAGTTTGAGAGGTGTAACCAATTCCTGGACGGGTTACATATCTCTAAACCTCGTCTTATCTAAAGTCTTTTGGTGTCTTATGAAAACGTTTTAAACAAGTTATGGTTTGTAACTTATTTCAAGTGTCGATGTTTCTAAACAATGATGTTGTGATATTTTCTCACTTAAATTAATGGATGTACATCTCGTATTTTTTTTATCATATAGCATTGTTATGATTGTTGCTATGGTATTAAGAAGTCACACCAAATAAACCACGCTTCCGCAAAAGCCAGGGTGTGACACGTATAAATAGTGTTTGCATTGTGTGTTCAATGTGATTTAGAATAAGTAACGTATGTAACACGCAAAAGTGCATAAAGCAAAAAGGGATCGAGTATACTCACAGATAGCGTTTAACTTAATAAACACTGCCTTGGATTGAAGGGAGCGCTTGAGAAATTAGCCTGAATAGTTCACGGTAGCATAAACGATGAGCGGAGCGTAAAAAGATTCAAGTGTACCAAGTATCGGATGGCCATTCGATCGGGTGGCAATCCATTCGGATGGTCACCCGATCGGATGGCCATTCGATTGGATTGACACCTCGTTTGGTGAGGATGTGTTTGTGTATGTGTATGATGGTTTGTACTTTGAAGTTTTCGTTGTAGCATTTTAAAAATAGAGAAGTATCTCTACCCTTCAGGTCGGTCGATCGAACGGCGATCTGATTGGCGAGGCTTCTTAGTTTGAGAACAAGTTCACAACAGGATGGTCACTCGATTGGATGGCTATCCGATCGGGTGGCAATCCGTTAGTTACTGATGATCTTTGAAAATTGAATCAAGTACCCAAGTCCCAGACGTCCCACGATCGGATGGTCGTTCGATCGGGTGGCAATCCGATCGGACGACAATCCGTTCGACGTTCAGAACCTTGGAAAGTTTGAATAAAAAGTTTAAGTGTTGAACCAAGTGTGACCAGATCGGATGGCCGGTCGATCGGATGGCAATCCGATCGGACAGCAATCCGTCCCAACGACCATGATCGTCTTGACACTTGATTTTGTTGAAGTTTTGTAGTGTTGAACGAGACGTTATGATAACTTGTTTAAACAACAGGAACCCCATATTTGACCCAAGTGACCCGATCGAACAGGAACCACCCCAGTCCGGCTGGTTCACGGTTCGAGACGGTTGTTTATGTTCAAACCCGAAATCAGTTATCTCTCGGATAGAGTTCGGATCTTGAACTAACCCGTCACTAAGAACGAGTAGAAGATCAGGACGAGCTCCGATTCTATCAGTTTTGAGTGCATTGAGTGTAAAAGAGTTGAAAGAAAGTTGGAAAACCTTCTTTCAATCCTTTTTACCATGAATCTGTGTAGATCTATGCGAAACATTGTTTAATCTTGTGGAAATCCTTCAGATCTAAGTTGCTCTTGGTGGAATGAAGCCAAACACTGAAGTTCATAAGAACTCCATGATGACATCATCCTAGAACACCTCAAATCCGGTGATTTCACGGTTAAAAGTTGAGATTCAAAGGTGAAAATGATGAAGAAATGTGTGTAGATCATAGAAGTACAAGATTTAGGTTGGAAACTTACAAGAATCGAGAGAAATCGAGAGAAATAAGGGCTGGAGGTCGGCTGGTCGAACAAGGGAGCTGTTGATGTGACAGGTGGGTATTTATAGGGTTTCCCAAAAAGGAAAGTGGGTGAAAGTGGCTGGTCGATCGGGTGGCAATCTGATCGGGTGGCAACCCGATCGGGTGACAACTCGATCAGATGACAATCCGATCGGATGGCCACTCGATCCTAGTGTTCGGCGTGATGAGTTTTGTCGTTTCGATTCGTGTGTTGAGCGTTGCGATGCGATTTGAGCGAGCGATGCGATAGTATTTCCCATAAGTTACACAAATAACATAACTACTATATCTAACATAAAATCACTATAATTAACTAGCGTTTAGCGTTTGCGATTCGATTGCGATGCGATACGATAGATTGCGATTGCGATTAACACCTCAACATAAACATAACATGCATAAGTAACACATAAATAGCACTCACATGTAAAACAATATCCACAACACATAATTCGAGTTGCGGTGCCCGATAGCGATAAGCGATAAATCGATTAGACATGCGATTAAATAGCGATTAAACCTCGATTATTAATAGATACTACACATAATACAACTAAAGAAAATAAATTGTCACACCCCGATATTTCCACGTATTACCGGTGGGCCCGGTGGGGATTATCGTGATGTAGTTGATATCATCATAGTCAAATAATCACAGTTCAGTGCACAGCGGAAGTCTAAAGTAAAAATATTACAAACCGATTCGAAAGTAACATAAGTATTTCAAACGGAATGTAAAAAGGATCCACAGGCGGATCAAAACAAAAGAAGATAATTGTTCAACAGATTTTTAAGCATCTAAAGCTTGCAAGACTCTTTATTGATACTAGGAGTAGCCAGCTCATTTCGCTTAGTACCTGCACTTAACCTTTTTGGAAAATATGTCAGTTTACACTGATAAATACAATTAACCGACTCTTTTGAAAAGTGTTTAAGAAAATTGATTTAAATGCACAGGGCACAAATATTCTTTTATAATTTGGGATAAATATTTAAAATAATCTTGTAAAAGAATTATATGTTTGTTATACGTTCAGTAACCCGGGTTAAATACCGGGTTAAAGATTAATAGACACACTACATAATATAACCTACGGCGAGTTATTCTCGAACAAGCAGGTATATCATTTTACATACGCACCGACAGGTGTATGCCTACACCCCGTGCTTAAGTCGTGGCAATTTCAATGAATGAGCCAAGGATATCCAGGACATGGTCATTAACCCCCCAAAGGCTTAAAACAAACAAAACAGATTAAACGGGTTATCTCAATGATTTAACCTTCATACGATTAAAAATTCAATACCCGACCAAGCGGTATTTTATATACCGTAAAGGGAAAATAAGTTAAAAGTATTTACCTGAGCAAAAATAAGATTTAATCTCAGCCGTACACAATCAGCAAGTGCAAATATCTTTTACTGGTCTCCTAAATCTGGAACGAAGGATTTAATAACCTATTAGATTCCTAACGGGTCTTACTTAAGTTTAAACTTAGACCAGTTAGTTTTAAAGAAAGGTATACGGTTCAAAACGCAAGATTAAGCGAAGACCGGATTAGAATGTGATTTAGACCCAACAAGTATGAAGACTTGTATAATATGGGTAAACTAAATACATTCTGCATTTTGAGGTGAAAATGATAAGGTTTGACCCGTTTCGGTCAATTTATGCAAACTAGTTACATAAACCGTACCGAACGCGAAAAAATGCATAATGGGTAACCAAATGAGTCATGAACAGGTTCCCTAAGTTAATATGCTTAAATGTGCTACGATATCAGTAGGATACCTTCCATTATGCCCAAAACGAATTTAAAATCAATTTAAGCCCCGTAGGGGTATTTTGGTCATTTTAAATATTATAAAAGAAGTTAAATGACAATCTGAGGTTCTGGTCTAAAATGATCAGTAAAAATATTTATTTTAGTAGGTTATATCAGTAAGATATTGCATATTTGTGAAATTTATTATTTATGGCCAAACTATGCACCGAAAGGGCATTTTGGTCATTTCACATAAGCTTTAAGGGTCAAATTGGGAAATCTGATTTCAAAACTTTTATTATGTTAATGTATTAAAATTTACTTATAATATCAGTAGGTAATGGTTCTTAAATGTTAAACATAGTTTTAACCCATACTATGTGTTTAAACGCGTAAAAAGTCGGTTTTAGGCGATTTTCAGGTTATATAAGGAAAGCTGAGATTTTTATTAGTCCAGAAGGCTTAAAATATTTTATTTAACATATGAAATCGGTAGAAAAATATTTGGTATCAAAATGTTATGTAAAACTCATTTTATTAGTAAAAAGGGTATAACCGTCAATTACCGAATCAAAGCAAGAACCCCATGTTATGATCAGTTTAAAAATTAATAAAAATCTCCAAAAATCCCAAATATTATATTACATCAGTGGGTAGAAAGTTTGGTGTCAAAATTTGGGTTTATGACAAAAATGCCGTTTAATTAATAAAAAGGCTTCAATTTACGATATTGAGCATAACTCCTAATTTAGACCTCAAACTGATGTCAAATTTTTAGGACTTGTTTATAAATCAGTAATAAAGGTTTTTGTCCTCTCACATTTCCAAAAATCTTGTTTTAATATCAAAAGGGCATAATGGTCAAATTTTAAGCAATTAACGGAAACATGCAATGAACTAGGATTTCTAAGGAACCAAGTTGTATAACTTCAGAGGGTTATACTAACCTATAATATGGTCCTAAAGGAACCCTAAGGCATATCTAAACTAAGCTAAATCGGGTCAGAACTGAAAGTCAAAGCAAAAGTCTACTTTTGCGACTTTCGGTTCCTAACCGAGCCTAAACTCAGAATTGTCGGGTTGAACATGCTTAGACATGTTCTTACATTATTTACCAAGTTATTTTAGTGTTAAAACATGTCTCATAACTTCTACATTATCAGTTATGAATTTATTTGCAAAACTAGCTTCTGTTGACTTTTTAATATTAAGTTAGACCCGACAATTGACCAAGTTAGAGTGATAATCAGTGGGTGCCCTTTTAAGGGTTTATTACCCACATAATTACCAACTCCTAGCCACTTTCAATTCGAATAATGGCTGGACCATTAGTGATTAATCACTAAGTCAAAGCTTAATTACGATGGCTTTGACTTTTGGTCATTAGACCAATAAAACTTGAACTTAAGGAGTTAAGAACACTTACAATGGTCCTTAGCACGAATTTGGAACCTAAGAAAACTTGCTTGAACTCCAGAAAGCTCCAGAGAGAGTGTTGTGAATAATTTTTGTGAATGTGCAAATGAACTAGCAAACAAAGGCCCTTATGTGGGATTTCAAACTTCACAAGATCATTCCACAAAACCCTACAACTGATTTCTGATGATTCCAGGTGTCCCCTATGCATGAAATACTTTTGGCTCAGCTCCTGGAATCGAAAAATGGCATGCAAATGTGGTGTAACCTAACTAACCTGCAGCTGTGCAGATTTTTCTGCATCTGACACTCTTACGCGGCCCGCGTAAGAGTTGTCTATGGCCTACGCGGCTTGCGTCAAGGGCAGAATCCGGTCACCAACTTTCAGATATTGCAATTTCAGTCCCTGGTCCCTCTAAACTTGTTTTAACTTTCGTTTATTGCACTTTTAACCCCCAAACTTGACTTTTAAGAGTCTTGAGTCTTTAAACATTTATCAATAAGCTTGCGGTTAGTTAAGAGGTCACCCTAACGGTCTTGAAATGCAACATTAACGTATTTAACCCTTATTACTTGTAATTGCCACTTTGATTATTTATGTGCGTCGAAACTTCACGAAAATAATATCCGATATTCTTGGAAGTATAGGGAAGTATTACAAGGTCTCGGAAATGTTAAAAGGTCACTCAGAGGTAACTTTAAACATGTTGACACATTTAACCCTCATGCTTTGTAAACCTTTCAATTTTAAGCACAACGACTTTCTAAGTTCGAAATTTTATTCAATAAAGAATACGAACGTCGTATGAGGTCAATCAGAGGCACAAGAATGGCATGTTGACACTTTGGATCCCTTTACTTGCATATTTACATCGTTTGACAACTTTAGTCCCTCATAATCAAATCCTTACACGTTTAAAGTCCATGACACGTGTCTTTATTACATTGGTCATGATTTTACGAGGTGTTACATAAATAAATAAATTCGATTACAAGTCAAAGAAGTCAAAACAGTAGTTGAGCAAGGAGTGACAGATCGCAATTAGCAATCTTTTCTTCCTTTGACTTCAATCTTTGACTTTGACTTTCGAAACACGAGGTGTTACAAGTCAAATCACATGGGTAAACGAGTCAAAATCTATCTCCAAATCTCTTTCACATATTTTCATTTAAATTGTGAATTTTTGAAAATTTCACAACTGTTAGATAACATCCATAAAATTTGAGGACAATTGTTATGGGTAGAATTTCATACTCAGGATCCTGATGTCTTAAGCATACTCCGGTATCCTAATATGGCTACGGATCCTGAGTGTCGGTAATGTTTGGTTTGTCTCTTTTAGGGAATATTCGTAGGGATATCCCATGCCAACGGCTAGAAGATGGATAATTCCTGAAATAGTGCAAAGTAAGTTGGAGAAAACGTGTGGAAAAGAGTATGGTGGCTTGCAACAGTCACTTGCCCAGTCCTCTGAGGATCCTGGGAGAATCAGACTTCAAGTTAGGATTTTTTTAACATGTTTACTATAAATAGCTTGATCTGATTATTTTAGGGATAAATTTTCACACACTAAAACCTCATTGTACTCTCTACAAGTCCTATAACACATAGAATTCGATCGATCAAAGCTCACCATTGTAATTTCTTTCAAGTTTGTAATAGATCGGAGCTAGGTAGTTGCCAACTCCCGGGATTTTTGTGTCGACGATCATCTCTTGCAGATGTCAAGGGGTTTTCCCTGTAACAAATTGTTTGTGTTCATATTTGTTTACTACATTTAACCTTAGTTCATCACATTTCAACTGTTTATTAAATCAACAAACATAAAAGCTATTTTCTAAACCAGGGATCATGACTCTTACTCCAGGATACTCAATGGCAAACTTATTATGTTCTGAAGCATTCTCTCTCACTTTCTCAATTTGGTTGTTAAAAATGATCTTACCAGTTTTTAATTAAAACATATGTCAAATGTGTAACTAAATCTAACATTGTTATAAATAAATAAAAAACTCTAGTATATATTTTCCCCGTGCAGTAAAACTTACTTGTAATAAATATTAATAAATGCAACATATTTGTCATTTTCATGAACTTAGAAATACAATGTGAAAGGATGAAAGTACGTATATTTTTAAGTTAAAAGAAAAAGATAATAAAATAAAAATATGAAATTACTTTTAGAAAAAAATTAGACATAGCATAACAACATATGTGATGAAAAAGATCATTATTCTTAATGTTTATATACTCTTATGTTAACGTGAGAACAAATTTGACAATAATGTCTACTTTATATTTTCGTATTTTCTATGATAGTGGCCTTCTTTCGTGTACCAACTTAACGTTTGTGCATCATCAAAAAACATTCGTTTTAACCTAAACCATTTAATATATCTACTCGTACTTCCATTTTATTAGTTAGTGTATCCAAGTGTCTTTTTGGTGTCCATAATCGTTAGCGTGCATCCATATGTATGGTGTATCATTCTTCAACCAATTTACTACAAGCTAGTATACCTTTTGAGATAGTTAAAAAATGAAAAACATATCTGTATAATGTAGCCAATACAGCTTTGAACTTCTAGTATAGCATGTTTCGCAGCATGGTGATAATTCTAAAATAAAGGTTTAACATCATTCACAATTTCACATGATTAGTTCGATCCAAATTATTATTAATATCTGTTAATATGAAAACCAAATGAATAGTGTTTGGGGTTTTTAGTAATTTTCTTGCTACGTGTCGCCTTCTTCAACACGTGGCAAAGCATCCCTCTGTTTTGACCTCACAAAAGAGAAGAGAGAGAAAGGAAAGGGGCCAGTGAGAGAAAGGTTCTTGGAAGAAAGAGGGAGAGTGGCGGAGGAGGTGGACGACGGCGGCGAGCGGACGGCGACGAGAGTGGCAGATCTACATCTATGGCTTCCACAACAGAATCACCTTCAGGGGTCACCTTCAGTTGCGGAACTAGCCCAAAAGTTTAGGGTATCTCAATTTTTTTTTTTTGGATCAGGGGTATCCTTTATATAACAATGACGGAGTTGAGGGGTATTTTTACACTACGGATACAGAGTTGATTGGTATTTTTACACTACAAAGACGGGGTTTAGCCGTAGCCCGTGCTATCCCTGCTGTCACATTAGCTTCGCCCCTGGTCACCTTCACATCTTTTGCATCACCAGATTCTAAATTAGGTGTTTCCTTATCATGCAATTTTCATATTGGATCTGACAAATATGGATTTTTCATCACAAGATTCTAAATCGTCAAGTTTCGTTTAGGTTTACAACTTCATCTTTGTTTGTTGCAGCCACATGAAACCATCGCGGAAAGTAGTTGAATACGAACGTGATGATGAACAGAGTTGTATAATGAATAGTATTTGATTTTTTGATCATAAATACCTCTAGTATCATTTCAACTAGGTTTATGCTATGCCCGCGTTACGGGGCACTAAGCCAAATATTCTTCAGTTTGATAATATGTATGTCTGTGTTTCGGATACTTGTACATACTTCTCATAACACAATCTTAATAAAGTATAATGTAGCCAACACAACTTTGAACTTCTAGTGTAGCATGTTTCTCAGTATGGTGATAATTCTAAAAGAAAGGTTTAACATCATTCACAATTTCACATGATTAGTTCGATATAGATTGATAATTTGATCATGAATACCTCTAGTATTATTTCGCGTTGCGGGGCGGTAAGCCAAATATTTCTTAATTTGATAACATGTACAACTGTGTTTCAAGTACTTTTACATACCACTCATAACACAATCTCAATAAAAATTACATTAAGACATAGATAAAAATACAGTCGTTAAAGAATTTTTTTTACTAAGTTTAGTAATTGCAAACGGTCACTATTTCCCCATGTTGATTCGTCACAGTAGCAAGGGGAAAATGCTAAAAGATGAAATACTAAAAGGAATAAAAATATAAAGACTAAACATGTATACTACGAAAGTTTAAGCAGATGGACTAAACACGCATTTACACAAAGTTAACCAATTAAAAATAAAGCTTTTTAACAACAGAGGAGCTAAAATCATATATTATCAAAGTTAAAGGTTTAAAAGGTAAAATATAAAATATTTAAAACAAAAGAAAGATAACAACCAATGAATAAGTGATAGTTGCCTAACACTATTCTTGATCATGCTCTTTAAAGGGAACTAGGAATTTCTCAACGCGCGTTGCGCCGGGAAACCGCATACAAATTAAATTGGTAAAGACTAGTATAAAGCTACAAGATATAAATGTATAAAACAACAAAACACTAAATAAAATGTAAGAAATATAAGAAAACTATGCGAATGTAGATAAAATATCCTGCGTGTTGCAACGACACGTCAAGTCGTATATTAAACTCGAGTAGGGCTGTCCAAACTGATCGACGATCGAGGATCCCTCGACGATCACTCGAAAAATGCCCGAAAAAATGCTCTTTCGATTCCCGCTCAATTTGTAAATGAGCCGCTCGGCTCGGTTCGATTTGAAAACGAGCAAAGCATGAGAAAAGGTCCGCTCGCTCATCGATCGCTCGGTTTCGCTCGAATTATTTTTATTAAATAATTAATATATATGTATTATAGATTTTAAAGATTTATATATATATATATATAGTTATATAGATAAGTAGCCCAAGAAAAATTAAAAGCCCAAGAAACATACTAGTCCAACTCAATACCAAAACCTAACCCTAATTCCTAAAAATTCAAATCAGCAACTGTAACACCTCGTAAAATCACGTCCAATGTTGTATTGACACGTGTAATAAACCCTAATAAAGTCAAACATTGAATTTAAGGGACTAATTTTTTGAAAAATCGAAAACTTTGATTATGAAAGGACTGGAAGTGTTAGCATACCTAGAATAAGTTTTTAAATAACCTCGTACGGTATTTATATTCACAAATGAGCCGCTTGTTGATCGAGAGTAGCCGTTCGCGTAATTAATTGAAAGTTTGCGCAATGAAGGGTTAAAAGCGTCAACATGTTAATTCTTACCTCTGAGTGACCTTTTAACAAACCGGGAGCTTCATGATATTTGATTATACTCTCGAGAATGCCAAATATTGGCCGTCTAAGGTTTTTATGCCTATAAGTAAAGTTACGCGCAACTTTGCAAGTTAGAGGGGCTAAAAGTGTCAATATGTTTAATTATACCTTTGAAGGACCTTTTAGCGAACCCGAAGTATCGTGATATTTAATAATACTTTCAAGAATGCCTAATATGGATTAGATGAGGCTTCAATGCTATTAAATGATGAGATGCGCAAGTTTGCGCAATAGAGGGACCTAAAGCGTCAACTTTTGAATCTACGCCTTTTGGTGACATTTAAGTGAACGGGAGCGTAGTAATATTTAAGTATATGCTTAGGAATGATCAATTTGGGCCATGGAAGGCTTGGATATCATTAAACGGCACTTCGCGCTATTTTGCGCAATTAAAGGACTAATTCCGTCAAACTGCAAAAGTATACCTATTCGTAGGGTATCGAACCTTCCGGAATATGACCATAAGTTAAACATACCCTATTTATCTTTTAT
Source organism: Helianthus tuberosus (assembly GCA_030545235.1). Taxonomy (NCBI): domain Eukaryota; kingdom Viridiplantae; phylum Streptophyta; class Magnoliopsida; order Asterales; family Asteraceae; genus Helianthus; species Helianthus tuberosus. The sequence continues at coordinate 72,029,166 of CM060437.1, forward strand.
ATAGCTTAGATATAGGCTTGGAGGTGTTTGGTGCGCAAAAATAAACTTTTAAGTCATGTAGGGACTGAAAGTGTCAAAAAATGCACAAGTTTGCATTTTCGCGCATATCTTGCATTCTGAATATATCCGGACACCCAAAAATTTATGCAAGCACTAAAATATTTTATTTTAGTGTTTGGCTTGATAAAATTCCATTCGTCGCGTAATTTGGATCGTTTTTCGCGTCCGTTCGTGTTTCGTCGTAATTAGACGAACAACGTGACCATACGGCCAAACGAACCGACATCCGACATGTTTTTGAGCATGTTTCATGTCCCTCATATTTAGGCATCATTGTAGAGCCTTGAAAATGGCCTAACGAGCCTTAAACGTGCCAAAAAGGGCTTTATATGCACACAAGGACCAAATCTGCCATTTCTGGAACTTATTGCTGAACTGAGCAGCCCAGGCGGGCCGCGTAGACCCCCCTTGGGTCTTACGCGGGGCGTGTGAGCCTGCCAGACCTGCATAATATGGTTTACAGCCTTGTACAGCCTGTTCTAGCTTGATCCAGCACTTGCAAATGGTATTTCTTCAATCCTTTGGCACCTATAGTATTAGAAATCTGTGGGTATGAAGTGTACGGTCCAGATCAAGGCTCGGTTATCGAGGAACGATCTTAACGGTTCTCAAAAACCTATAAATACCCCACTTCATTCTTACCAAACCCACACTTGATTTCTGAATTCTCTAAGTTGGAGACCTTGCTCTTCATACATGAGAATTTAGGATTAAAACCTCCTTGCTTGGACCCTTTGTAAGTGTCCTTTCGTGCTTAGTTTATTTGTTTAGCGTTTATAACCGAAAAGTCAAGCGTTTTGATAAACGCTTTGACTTTTAAACGGTTGAGCCATTGTTCGTAACGAACATGGCTACGTGACCGTAATTAGGTAGGTGTTAAACCCTCAAAAAGGGCACCTCCTAATTACCACGTTTACTTAATTAAATTGTCGGGTCAAATGAAAGTCAAACGGGTTAGTTTTAAATAAAAATTCATAACTATTAATATAAAAGCCATAAAATCAGTTTTCTCACTTTAATAACTTGGTAAATATTAGTTGAACATGCCTAAGCATGATTCAACCCGACAATTCTAAATATAGGCTCGGTTCGGACCCGAAAGTCGCAAAAGTTGACTTTTGCTTTGACTTTCAGTTCTGACCCGATTTAGCTTTGTTTAGATATGCCTTAGGATTCCTTTAGGACCATGTTATAGGTTAGTATAACCCTCCGAGGTTATACAACTTGGTTCCATAGAAATCCTAGTTCATGCATGTTTCCGTTAAATGCCTAAATGTTGACCGTTATGCCCTTTTAACCTTAAAACGAAATTTTTGAAAATGTGAGAGGATAGAAACCTTCATTACTGATTTATAAACTGGTCCCTAAAATTTGACATCAGTTTGAGGTCTAGATTAGGAGTTATGCTCATTAGCGTAAATGAAAAGCTTTTTATTAATTAAACGGCATAATTAGCGTATATCCTATCTAAACCCAATTTTTTATACCAAACTTTTTACCTACTGATATAAAATAATATTTTGGGATTTTTAAAGATTTTTATTTATTTTTAGGCTGAGCATAACATAGGGTTCTAGCTTTAATTCGGTAATTGCCGGTTTTGCCCTTTTGGCCCATAAAATGAGTTTTACATAATATTTTGATACCAAACTTTTTGCTACTGATTTATATCATAAATAAAATATTTTGAACTTTATAAACTGATCAAAAACTCATATTTCCTATTTAAACCCGAAAATCGCTTAAAACCGACTTTTACGCGTTTTAAGCGCATATTATGAGTTAAAACTATTTTGGCATATGAAACTTAATACCTACTGATGTTTTAAGTATATTTATATATTTTAACAGTAAAGGAAAGTTTTAAACTCAGATTCTCTAATTTTGACCTTTTAAGCTTAGGTGAAATTACCAAAATGCCCCTACGGTGCATAGTTTGGTTATAAATAGTAAATTTCACATATATGTTATACCCTACTGTTATAACTTATTAAATTAAGTATTTTTACTGATTATATTAGACCCGTAACTCAGAATAATATTTAACCTCTCTTATAACCTTTAAAATGACCAAAATACCCCTACGGGGCATAAATTGGTTTTAAATTCGTTTTGGGCATAATGGAATGTATCCTACTGATATCACAACATATTTAAGGCATATAAACTTAGGAAACCTATTAAGGACTCTTTTGGTTACCCGTTACGCACTTATCGCGTTCGGATCGGCTTATGTAACTAGTTTGCATAATTTAGCCGAAACGGGTCAAACCTTATCTTTTTATCTCAAAATCCAGAATGTGTTTAGTTTACCCTTATTACACAAGTATACAAGCTTGTCGGGTCTAAACCACATTCTAAATCGGTCATCGCTTAATCATGCGTTATGAACCGTATACCCTCTTTTAAAACTAACCGGTCTAAGCATAGGCTTAATTAAGACCCGTTAGGAATCTAATGGGTTATTAAAAACCTTCGTTCCAGATTTAGGAGCCCAGTAAAAGCTATCTGTACTTTCTGAATTGATATACGGCTGGGATTGAATTTATATTTAGCTCAGGTAAATACTTTTAACTTATTTTCCCTATACGGGCTTGGGGTACGGTATATAAAATACCGCTTGGTCGGGTATTGAATCTTTAATCGTATGAAGGTTAAATTATTGAAATATCCCATTTAATTTGTTTTGTTTGCTTAAAGCCTTTGGGGGGTTAATGACCATGTCCCGGATATCCTTGGCATCATTTTACGAAATGGCCACGACCTAAGCACGGGGTGTAGGCGTACACCTGACAATGCATAAATAAATAATAAGGTATAACCGCCGGTTACGGGAATAACCCGCCGCGGGACTATATCATGTGGTGTGTCTATTAATCTTTAACCCAGTGTCAATCCGGGCTACTGAACGTATAACGAACATGTAATTCTTTTACAAGTTTATATATAAATAATTATCCCAAGTTATAAAATGTTTTGTGCCTTGTGCATTCAAATCAATTTTTCTAAACCTTTTCAAAATTAGTCAGTTAACTGTATTTACCAGTGTAAACTGACGTATTTTCCCAAAAAGGTTAAATGCAGGTACTAAGTGTAATAGGCTGGCCTCTCCTTAGCATCATTAAGAGTCTCGCAAGCTTGGATGCATTTTAAGTCTGATGAACTATGTTTCCTTTCTTTTTGATCCGCCTGTGGATCCATCTTACATTCCGTTGTAATATTTAATATTACTTTTGAATCGGATTGTAATATATTTATCATTTGCTTCCGCTGTGCATTTAAATTGTGTTGTTTGACTATGATGATATCAACTACGTCACGATACTCCCCACCGGGCCCACCGGTAATACGTGGAAATATCGGGGTGTGACAGCAACTAATCTCCTGCTACATACCTCCTGCCACATACCTCGCTGCTGCTCTAGTTCAACTCATATGGATACGGTACAATATCCTACCTCGCCGGCTACTTCAAATCAGCAGAGGTACAATCTCCTACCTCCTGCCCCATACCTCGCTGATGCTCATGTTCGTTTGTTGAGGATCCAATCTTAAAGAAGAAGTTGAATTTTGTTGATGGAGATGATCAAGCTTAAAGAAAAAGTTTATGGCTTTTGAGCTAAATGACAATTTGTATTTCGCACTTTATTTTGTGTTTCTTGATATTGTTAAGAACATTTTTAGAATCATGATTTTAGTTATGTATTGCTTTTGTTAGTAAGGTGTTGGACATGTTTTAATTAAGTTAGGATTTGTTTTGTTAAATGCAGCCTTGTAATACTCTTGATTTCAGTTTTTTTTTGTGTTGCTACACATGTTTTAATTTCGGTGCTAAGAAAAACCGAGCGAAAATGATCCGCCCGATTCAAATTCAATCCGAGCACGAGCATCACTTTTGTGCTCGGTTTTGCAAATTCGATCCAATCGGTTCGGATCGGTTGTAATTCAATCCGAGCACGAGCAGACCCTCGCTCGGATCGGATCGGCTCATGAACACCCCTAAACTCGAGGTAAACCATGTGAATGTATATAAAAAACACTTGTGTCGAAATGTAGATAAAAACAAATGTGACGGTATATACGCAAATAACGAAAAGTTACGTTCTAAATTAAATTCGAGTAAAACTGTGACATATCCAAATTATTAAAATTAATAAATAAATCTAATAAAAATAAGATAAAATTATAATTATTCTAAATATCATAAAAATATATGAAAAATATAACACACAATTTGTTTAACATATTTAATAGAATAAAAAGTATTTGAGTATAAAATTATGAATTATTTATATTAAATATTTGATTTTTAAAAGTAAAATAAATAAAATAAAATATGCCAAGATTTCATGTAGCTAAAGTTTAAATAGAAGAAATTTTGATGGCCAAAATAAAAAAGAAAAAATTTTATTGTATATTAAGTTTTAGTTTTGTATGTTGTTTGTTTTGAAGTCGGGGGGTCTTTCTCGAAGTAGCCTCTCTATCACTAGTAATGGAGGTAAGGTCTGTCTACATCTCACCATTCCAGACCCTATAATTAGCTTTGCTATTTGTGAGATATACTGGGTATGGTTGTGGTTGTGTGTGTAAGTTTTAGTGTTGAATTTAAAAAGCATACAAACTAATTAAGAGACTTTTGTCAAGATAAAACCTACAAAAAGTTGTGGTTAAAAAAGAAAAATATAAAAACTTTATGGTAAAAATTAGAAACATCAAAACTCCTTTATAGCTGATACGATACGATACGATACGATATAATATAATATAATATAATGAATTTAATGTTCAATAACCATCCTCACTAGCAAAACTACCATGCATTACCTTTTCTCTCTCTCCCTCCCTCCCTCTCTCTCTCTATATATATATACATATATATATATATATTACATGGTGTAACGCCATGCTTTTTCATACTTTCCATGTTTAGAAACCATTGCTTGAAATTCTATTTTTGGAAATCTTGCGTTCTTGTAATCATTCTTTCATCATAATCGTTGTAAAATACGGGACTTGATTCATAAATAAAACTTGTATTTCTTTAAATTTGGGTTATACATACTTCATACATGTTCATACGTTTGATTTTGTGAAACAATTTATTCATATTTGAAATTCTTGGAAACTATGTGTTAATCTTGCGGCTTCGTGAAACTTATGCATAATACGTCTTTTGAACGAATACGATACTTAAATACGACACTCATATGCTTAATTATACTTGGGTTATGTTCCTCATACTTGATTTATCCTTATACTATGTTTATATGTTGAAAATAGTCCCTAAAACACCTTAAACCCTAAAATATAAACTTCAGGGGGCTAAAATGTCAAAATTTAAACTTGTTTCCAGAACCTTGACCCATCGCGTCGCACGACAGGAGTGTATGTTTGCTGTGGCATGACGCCACGCCCTCAATCTAGCATAATGTTGCTTCCAGCTCCAAGATTGGTCCAAATTGTGTTTGTTAAGTGTGTTTCTTGCATTTATTTGTCACCTAACTCAACCCTAATCATCTCCTATAAAACCCAACTCAATCCCACACTTGATACACTTTACAAACCCACAAGTTCACTCTCAAATCACTCCATTTCCAGCTGCAAATTAGAAGCAAACTCAGATTCATTCCAAGTTACAAAAACAAGCACAACTTCCTCATTTCTTCATCTTTTTCGATGATTCTTCTTCCTAAACGTTTGGAACAACCTTAGGTATCTTTCCAACAGGTTTTCCATGGAAAACCAAGGCTGGAACATCACCAAATAAGGTTCCAACCATTCTGTTTTGATTAAACTTTGCTAAACTTGCTTTAACTTGAGGTTTCTCATACACATTCCTATGTCCTTATGCTTATAACCACTTCTATGGTTAGTTAAGCTTAAAAACAAGGTTGTGACACTTAAAATCAGAGGTTAAAACCTCATAAACTTTCTGTTTTGGTTAGGGTTTAACCCACAAGTATTGAACAAGCTTCAAGCTTGATGGTTGTGAGATTATGGGACAAGCTTGGGCTATCCTACTAAAAATCCACACATTACTTGATGATTTCTTAGATTAGTTGTAATTATTTCTTTTCTTATTGTATTATTCATAGTTCATGACCCTCCTTGTATGTTTTTACATCAAGTGTAGTGGTAAACACTTAGAGGTACCTAAATGGAAGACTTCTCTTCCTACCTCTTACATGATTTCCATGAAACTTAGAGGTACCTAAATGAAGATTTAATCTTCTACCTCATGCTTGACTATTGGACTTATTAATATATATTACATAATCTATATAATACATAAACTTATTATCCAAATAATCGAATCTTTGATGATGAACTAGTGTTCATATGTCAAGGTACTAGATTATATCATCCTAGACTTTGATAACTTGTCACGATTCTAATGGAACCATGTTCCATGAAAACATTTAAACTCCTTAGAGTTTCCTAGTGTCAAGAACAAGTATCATATGTACTAGGTGATTATTTTCATATGTTATTTGCATGTTGTTTTAAATTCCGAATCTCGACTTTAAACATACTTGAACTTTAACCCTTATACATTCGATCTCATGGCTCGTCAACAATTGGATAATCGGAAAGCATATGCAAATTTTGTGAGTATACTTGACCCATTTTACCGTTTTCACACTTTTGGGCGTAACATGTTTTTATATACAAACACACTTATTATACCTATTCTTATGCAAATACATAAACAAACAATCCAATACATGCTTACTATTTGTTATGCTTGATTCGTCTTTTCTGGACCATACTTATGTGATGAACTTGTCATTAGTTTCGTACGAGCCTCCCTTTAACATGTATAGCGCTATAGGAGTCACACACCGCCCGTAGACTAGTGGTCATGTTAAATTTCATTCATACTTGCGTAAACAGATGGTTGACTTGTAAATCGCATGCCAGTTTATACGTTAATCTTGATAACTAGGTTTGCCAGGTGGATTGTTCCTTATCATTTTTATACTTATATACTACGCACCAAACTTGTATGCTCGCCAATACTTTTGTATTGAACTACACTTTTAAAACATGTTGCAGGTTTAGCGATGATGTTGGTGATGCATGGAATCTAGTAGGATGCTTAGATACACACTTTAAATTTGTATTCTTATTGTATTGTATTTCGTTACTCATGTTGTATTTATTTCAAATCTTTGTAATTGACTCTTTAGAAATGAAATGGAAATTTATTATTTAAATACTTGTCACAAATAGTGTTATGAAGTCCCTTGCAATCTATTTCGTCTCACTCCAATGTTTCCGCCATCGGTTGGGGTGTGACACAGGGACACACACACAATGCAAGAAATACAGACATAGTAATCACATAACATATTAATTTTTTAAGCAAAAAGAACTATAGCAACACGTTAATCAAATTTTTTATAATGTTAATATAAATACTTTAATTTCAATTAATATGCCAAACAGCGAATTACAAACAAGTGGCACGTAAATGAGAACAAGCTGCGTCGAATTCTCTTTTTGAATAGCAAAACCTATCCTAATAAAGACGAAGCGAGTCATAAGGGTCGATAATTAACTATGCTAGATCCGCTGTTACTTGTTCATGAATTCCACGGCGGATTAGGGAACCAAGTGCATTAAAGGCAAATGGGATAGACATGTGTTGATTCTCTAAACAAGTTTCCTCGTGTTTAGCGACTTTGTCTGATTACGTCTTCAACGTTGTTTGGCCCGTAACAAACCCATTATCCCTGAGCCCATCAAGAAGGATAACTCTTGTAAGGTCCACACAAGCTTGTTTCTCCCCGCCCACTCAAATATAAGAATATCAGCTGGCCGAATAGTATACCTCCCAGGCAGGGGCAGAGCTTGTCATGGGCCAGGTGGATCCCCGCTCCATGTTATTTCGCTTCGTAGTGTATATTTTGCCAAAAATTTCCAAAGAATGTTTTATGTGGTGTAAAATATTGGATTTTGAGAGTCTGGCCCCCTAATTTTACCAAAAACTAAGCTCAAAATCCACCAATGATATCAGATAACTCATGGCAATGGACGCCATTCTCAGCAAAAAAAAATATCTAAACAAACCCTGCAGCAAAATGTTCGTTTTTATGATGTAATTCAAAAAAATATTTATATCATATATTAATTAGGACCGTTTAAAAATCGAGAGAGAAAGTTAGTTTAAAATTCAACAATACTTTTAAAAGATTATACCATGTATATGTTTTAAAAATTGTAATTTTTAAAGTTTTAAATTTATGTAAAATTATCCTTTTTTATATTTCCTAAAAGTTTTCTCACTAAAAAGTTTTCTCGAAATATTTGAGAAAGGACATTAATTTACACTACTTGAACCGGATAATTATTTTTTTAATATTTAACTATCAACATTATACTCCTAAAAAATTTAGGATTATTATGAAAAAATTATTGGGTCCGTCACTGGAGTTCGCATCCTCTCAAGACTATAGATGTTAAATTTGTTTTCTAAAATAACCCCCAAAAATATATAATCAATTCAGAAAACAGGTATTTTATTGATATTTATTACTAAAGTATATAAAACAATTTTGTAAAAGAAAAATCAAGTATAAAATCAATGTGGGACCACCGAAATGCAGAAGAACTCAGTTAGACATACTGCATGCCTTGAAAGGATAACCACAATCAATTTACTCTTCTAGTATAAAGATAAGACGTTCGTGTCTATTTCCATATAATATTTTGTTTACACAATTTCTTTATTAAATATGGACAACTAGGATTGAGACCCGCCGCAATGCGGCAGGGATTCTTTAGTTATAACTAAGTCGATCTTGGACCCGCACGTTATGTTAAACATGTCAAACGGGGAAAAATAGACAATGTAAGAACGTTCACCTACACACGCACGTTGCGTCGTGTTAACTCGCAAAATTTAGAACGAAACGTAAAAACGTTAAACTAAAGACGCACGTTGCGATGTGTTAAGTTACAAAATTTAGAACCAAGCATAAAGCGAAAAATCTGCGTAAAATGAAAACTATAAAGGACCAAAGTTGAAAGTAAAAAAAGTTATGAGGATAGATTGCAAAAGATAAAAAGTTTTGGGTTAAAAGTAAACAAACAAATAGTTTTGGGTTAAAAGTAATTTATGAAATACTTTTAGGTAAAAGGTAAAAAAAAAAATCAATTTTTTTTTAAAACCCCCAAAGCCAACGTTATGACAACCATATGGATAACCATTTTTTTAAAAAAACCCCCAAAGCACACCCCGCGTTGCGGCGGGGCGTAAAACGGTGTCAAATAGTACTAATGTCACACAACCGTCATCGACCACAAACACTGGCTCGATATAGGATATGCGTGTTGCGACGAACCTGTCAAACATGGAAAAATAGAGGTAAAAACGTTGAACCACACATGCACGTTGCGTCGTATTAACTCGAAAAATTAAGAACTATACGTAAAACGAAAATTTGCGAAAGATGAAAAGTATAAGTGACAAAAGTTGTGAAGTTAAATTGCAAATAATGAAAAGTTTTGAGTTAAAGTTAAAAAAACAAATTATGTAAGGTTAAAATGGAAAAGGTAAAAACCTTTTTTGGTTAAAAGTAAAAAATCAATTTTTTTTTTGGAAAATGCCCTAAGCACAAGTTACAACTCTTGATGCATATATTTGTTGCTTCTTTATAGTAATAAAATATCCGGGATAAACACTAATAATAACGGAAGATTAAGACTTAGAATATCCAATTTCGTAATATATGTTTACAGATTCATTCCACTTTGTGAAGGTGGTTTGCTTAGTTTCGTGCAACAACCATACTCACGACAGCAAACGATATCAAAGAGCAATATTAAACTAAGTCTGATCCAACTTTGAAAGCTTTAGAGCATCTTAAATATATGTGATTGAGTTACTTATGTTATTAAGAATGGTTGTGAGTAAAATAGATAGAAATTACTAGTTCATTGTAAATTAATATTTTAAGTAAATTGTCATTTTAGTTCCTGAGGTTTGACTTAATTTGTCACTTTAGTTCAAATAGTTTTTTCTTGTTATTTTAGTCTAAATAGTTTTGTTTTATGTCATTTTAGTCCACGACTTTTGTCATTTTTTTTGCCGTTTTCATCGACCACCACCACCTTCCACCACCCACCCCATTACAACCTTCTATCATTGCCACCACCTGCCTGCACCGTCACCATCCACCCACCCACCCACCCCACCACCACCCACCATTTCCATCACCACCCACCATTTTCACCCCCACCGGCCACTTTTCCGCCACCCACGTCATCAACCAACACTGCCGCCATCATCGTAAAACCAACAATCACCGCCATCATCTTCACTGTAAACCGGCACAACACCATCCCCATACCATCGTACCTGCAAAAAGAGAAAGAAAAATGTGGTTTGGCCAAAATTCACCTAAGTTAATTAAATTTTTTGAATGAAGTTAGTGAGTTAGATGAAAATGGCAAAAAATGACAAAAGTCAGAGATTACAATGGCAGAAAACAAAACTATTTGGATTAAAATGGCAAGAAAAAAACTATTTGGACTAAAGTGACAATTTGGTCAAATCTCAGGGACTAAAATGGCAATTTACTCTAATATTTTTGAAAGCGATTGTACATGGAGGAGAATGTAATGATAAAGATACAAAAAATATTATATGATTGAAAAGAAGAGAAAAAAATAGTGTTAGGGGATAAAAAATTCATTGTAAATGCTCTTACTTGCTTTGATGATGTAGACCTCAGCTTCAGAGCTTTCACAATAATCCGTTAATGTATATGAGTAAAGCGGGGATGATGTGGAGGAGAGGGTGCGATGGATCTTTTTGTAAAAGAACTCTCAAAAAACTTTTTTTTTTAAGTAGAGGGGGAGTGTGTTTTTAACACATTGTTGAAGCTGATTTGGTTGTGAATGGAGCAAAGCCAGGAGAAAATGAGTAGATGTTTACGTGAAGCCGATTTTAACACCTCTATCATGGGTGGTCTATGGTCTGAATAAATCGTTTATAACAATTGTAAAATTTGTTTTAACCAATATATATTGTTTAATATATAGGGCGAAGATAATTTAGGAATAACCATTTATTGCACCACAAGAACTAGTGTGAACACGAACAGAACTACTTAAAAATCATACAATTTTTTTTTTGAAATTTCCATTAAAAATCACATATATGCATACAAATGACAACATCATTTATAAAGTGATGCACATGTACATCTCTTTTCAACTACATAATTTAATAACAAACAACCTTTTTAACTCTTTGATTAACTATTACGTCATCATCCTCCATAACATCATTACGTCATCATCCTTCATAGCATCTAGCATTTTTTTGTACTCTTATTCATCGATTTCAGAACATATGTTACCTTCTTTATTTTTTTTCCATTTATTGATCTACAATAATAGACAACCCATAAGATAACAAAACATACAAACTTAATGCATTATGCATTAACATTAATTCTCTCATTACTATATAAATTATGCATATGTGCATCAATATGAATGACCTTAGTGATTTTATAAAAATATTTATAAGGGTTTTAATTTTATAATTGTAGTGTAGACGGAAGGGAAATTGTATTGGTAATATATTACGGATGGTAATGATCGTATAGGTGTTGTCAAGAAATATGACATATGCACATGTGAAGTAATGATTGTTATTCGGATTAAAAAATTCAATTTTTTCTAAATAAAATGGTGCGATTTTTAATAGAAATTTTAAAAAAGTATTGTGTGTTTTTTAAGCTTTTTTAAGTAGTTTTGGTTGTGTTCACACTTATTCTCTTGGTTCTCGCGATAAAGGTAATTCTCGCATGAACCCTACCTTTCGCCGCCACCACCACCACCGACGCCACCTACCACTGCTACCCTCCGCTGCCGACCATTGGCGCCACAGCTAACCAACCCCACTTTCACCCTCGTAGCCGTTGCCACCCGTCGCTATCCTTGACCATCGCCACCTTCCGCCACTAACCACTGGCGCCATCGCCGACCACCACCTCCACGCGCCACCACCATTAACCACCCACCGCCACCGACCACCGTCGCAATCCACCGCTACCCATCGCCGCCACCCCCACCACTGCCACCTACTACGACCACCACCATCACCCACTACCGCAACATACCGCTGATTTATTCATTCGTCTTTAGCATACCAAATAATAGGGGTGAGCAAAAGGTAAAACCCGACCCTACCTGACCATTACCCGACCCGAGAATCGATCAAACATAAAATACAGAACCGGTTCACTACTCTAAATATAGGGTCGGTTCCGGGTTTTATGTAATCGGAAATGTCGGGTACTAAGTAAAAGAACCGACCCGACATATTTCATTTTTGAGCATGTTTTGTTATGAACTTGGGAAGGCTATTGTACATTCACAAACCATCCGATGATGAAGAAACACATCATTCTCCTTGATTTTGGCCTTATATACATTTCAATCTATGTTTCTATTTCAATCCATTAACGGTGGTGAGTTATTTCTTTGTTAATTTTCATTCAAATGTTATTGATAGTCATGCCTCACTTGAACTAATTTAACCATGCAATTTGTTGTATATTAAGTAGTTCTGTAATAGTGGATACGGATTTGCAAGTATTTCATGCTTGATGGTGTGTTTATGCTTCAATCTAATGTTAATTATCCATGATTAATCTCTTTGCACACCAAGTGTTCGATAAAGTGTTCGAGCGAAAATTTTGATGAAACATATTAACCAAGGTTGTTGTTTTTGATGAATTGCACTATCAAACGTAGATAAAACATTCTAACAAAAAATTCATAACTTAAACATCCAAGAATTCAAAAAGTATTGAGTAATTCACATTAGCAGCCAAGAAAGTGACTGCAAATTTAATGCAGATGGTTTCTTTCTCTATATGAATGTATCTGTGGGAGCATCATGCAGTCATTGTATGTTATATATTTTAAGGATTCAACCCCCAATCGCTACTGGCTATGGCCTACTTTTTTTAAGTAGCACTTTAGTTCGGTCCATAGGTCCAAGTCGGGTTTCACAATGAAAAGAACCGAGAATCGACCCGATCCGATTTTATATGAAAAATTGGAACCAATCTAAATACCTAGGTACTTGGGTTCGGGCCGGGTTGGGTATATTTTCGGTTCGGTTCTCGGTTATTTTCGGTCCGGACCTAAACTTGCTCACCCCTACCAAATAACACAACTTAATGATTCATTTCATTCCCACGTGGTAACCAAACAAGACCATGTGTAACATCTGCCAAAAAGGATCTTAGAAAAAAAACCGACTTGTTTGAAAACCGGATCCTAAACGAATTAAATAAAAATGAGAATTTTTATTACTATTTGTTATCTTTAATAAGTCGGGTGTAAATTAAGTAATCTAATTATTTTTGGATTAAAAACGTAATTTATCTAAATAATCCACGGTTAGAATCGTTAAAATTATAAAGGGAACAAACTAACTAAGTTAGAACCAATAATTAAAGGGAGTTATAAAGTCTAGGTGGCATAATTGACAGAAAATCCAAACTTCAGTTCATTGCACGAGCCATACGCGCTTGTTGACCTCACCCCCCATGCGCTCTAATGCTACTCACTCATTAATTTTTCATGCTTTACAAGACCCAACTATCCATTTCTGTGATAGAGGACATTATGAATCCGAATTTAATTTTTTGTTATCATAGAGTTCTTAGTTTATAGAATTTGGGGCTTTTGATCTTAGACATGTGTTTTGATGAAACTGAAAGTATGATATTGTTCATTACCATGCTAGATTAGTTTGCGTAATTTTTGAGAATTTTTAGACGCTTTATGGATTTATATGAATTTTGGTCATGTTATATTATATAGAAAATTATATAAAAATATAAAACTATCAAAATAATGTTATCATGAATATTGTTTTTTTATTTTTCTAGAAAATACATAAGAAATCAATTTTTTTTATAAATTTCTTAATTTTTGGTAAATTATTTTATAATAAAAGGACTAGTTAAAATATAAAACAAATTAAGTCTTTTGCAAATTTAATTATTTTGTATAAAAATACAAGAAAAATATAAATTCTTGATGTATAAATTTATTAGATGAATCTTACTAATTTGTCCTAAATTAAAGCATTTACAATATACATATATATAACATAATTAGTTTTGTGTTATTATCATAATTCGTATATATTTATTTATTTCTACAAATACAAATTTACTAGTTGATTTATTAATAGATTGATTGATTGACTAGAGTTAGCTTATACGAAAATATATAAATAATGATATAATTGTTGTAAAACTAGCCTAATAGCAACCAATAGAAGGAGAAATAAAAGAATAATAGAGGGAGAAATGATTTGATATATTTCATTGATTGAGGTATATTTACAATGAGATACAATATGGATATATATAGGAGTACAAAACTTGGAGAGAAAGCTAATCTATTTTTGGTGTTGATAACCATAATAATAATTTATGTTTATAACACTCCCCCTTGGTTATCAACTTTATACACTTGGAGATGCTGGCTCGTTAAAAACATTGCAGGAAAACCCAGTGGGACAAAACCTCAGCTAAGGGAAAAAGAGTGCAGCGTGTATTATCTTTTCTGATTACTTCTCGATTAGGTATGTTGCCTCAATTAAAAACCTTACTAAGAAAACCCAAATGGGACAAAACTTGGTGAGGGAAAAAGAGTACAGCTTGAATAAATCTCCCCCTCATTATAATATGCATCCTTTAAATGACGTGTGTCCATCTTCCTTGAAAGCTGCTCAAAACTTTTGTAGAATGACTTGTCGCTTGATGCCTTGAAGTGCAATCCTTTATGTTGACTAATGTTGTAAAATCTTCTTGTGATACTTCTTCTGCTTCCTCTTGCGAACAAATACCATAAGATCCACGACTATGTTGTGTTACATTGTTTACATCTACAAGACTAACAAAACTAGTTTTCATTGGTTAGTAAAATTTAGGCACGTATCATTCTTACCTTTAGGGTATCGACATATCTTCTTTACCATTCGAATGTCTCCTCACTGGACATGTGCTATATCATGTTTATAAATTCAAATAAAAGATATATATATATATAGGGAGCCGCTAGAATGAGAACCACCACGAGTTGTAAGAACCACGAGAACCGCGCCCCGCGGGTGGCCGTTGACCACGAAATTTTTTTTACACCTAGATCCGTATATTTTAACACCGGGGGTAAATTTTGGGTTCAAACGGCGCGCCCGAGGGGGTAGTTTTTTACGCCCAAAGTTTGGGTTTTTTTAATTTTTTTAATTTTTCTTTTTTTTTTAACCAAACTTTGGGCGTAAAAAACTACCCCCTCGGGCGCGCCGTTTGAACCCAAAATTTACCCCCGGTGTTAAAATATACGGATCTAGGTGTAAAAAAAATTTCGTGGTCAACGGCCACCCGCGGGGCGCGGTTCTCGTGGTTCTTACAACTCGTGGTGGTTCTCATTCTAGCGATCCCCTATATATATATATATATATATATATATATATATATATAATCATGCATATCTAGGAATAAATATCAATGCAAAATTTCACTTTAGCCATGGTACTTTTGGAATGAGAATCCTTACTTTGGTAGGAGATGATGATAGTCATTTCTTATAAAAAGTGTCTGAACAACCTTAAGCATACTTTAAGGTTCAGTTTTATCCATACTAAAATGTCCCAGCATCTTCTAGATGTAGTTTGATTAATGGATAAAAATATGATCACAAATATACTCGAACTGTAGGTTGAGTAGTAACTAGACTGAGCTAGGGTCATTCAAAATTCCCCCTCTAAAAGCTTGACAGTTTCTCTCGATGGTGCCTAGACATCATCACTGTAAACTGCGATTATCGTGAACCTTTAGGAGAGGACTTTTGATAAAGATGGATGATATTATCAAACTCATATTTCTTTTTATCAAAGTATATCATGAGTTGTTGTAACAACTCTCATTAAAAAGTCCTAATTATTATTTTAGTTGTCCAATAGGAAACCCTAATTGAGAAACCCAAGTGATTCTGCATCAACCCTAAAATTTTCAGAATAATCGGAATCAGGATTAGGGCCCCTAAAACTCAGGGGGGTAAACCCTAATCGGTAATATCCACACAGTTTGTTGTCAAAAATTCAAATGAACGCGAGACCAACTCGGATAAGCTACTAGAACACGAAGCAACCCTATAGTAGACTAGGGTCTCTCGCGCCACGCGACGCGAACAAGAGGACCTCTCGCGTGGCGCGAGGGGGACGATTTTTCATGTATAAATAGTAGAGTCTGGGACTTGATTCCTGGCTTCAGTTCGACGTAAAAACTCAAAATATACGTTGAGATATTGTCGGAATACTACAAAAACACACACGATTCACGAAGTGCTGCCGCAATACAGGGTAATAACTCGATCGCTGCTACGATTCAATGTCCGATCGATTAAACTATCCAATGGATGTTTAAGTGCTGCCCATATTAGGGTTTATGCTTTGTCATTCGTTGTTAATTCAATGGATGTTTAAGTATCGCACTTTGTCATTCGATGTGAGGGTTTAATCTCGTGAGTTATCGTAAATGCTGTATTAAGTTACTAACCGAGTTGTGTGCATCTTATTAATTTAGGTTAAAAGGCTAATCAGTAGGCTAGGCTCTGCTCAATTAAATCTGCAATGTGAGTCATTCTCTTTTTATCAAATTACTTTCAAATCATGTTTATTTTCAAAGGTTATAATTACAGTGATTAAGTTTATGTAATCACCAAATTACAGCCGGTATGTGGGGTTTTGTATACATTACTTGATAACCGTCACTATTGGACAACGGGTTAGCCAATGAGTGATATGACCATAGTCACAGACACCATTGGACAATGAGGTTACCGATGGATGGTTGAGTGACAAATATTGTGGGTAGTTGGTTGATATCTGAAAACATTGTAAACTCTCTTAATACTGTAAATTATAACAAATGGGTCATTTTAGTAAATAGAATGATTCACCAGTATTTCCCGCTGACAAAACCTTTTTCAAACATGTTTCAGGTGATCTGTTGTAATCCAGGAAAAGTGCCGTGAAGCACTACAAGCTTAAGGAAGTGGCTCAATATAAAATAAAGAAACATGTTTTTTGTAAAAAGGAAGATTTCTCCGTTAAATCTTATGATTGTAAATTACCGGGTTTTTATCCCGAGTTGTGAAATAAAATAATCGGGAAAATTGAATTTTTAAAAAGATCCTGAAGAAACCTTCCGCTTTTAAATAAATACCACGGGATTTTCTGTTCCGCGGCTCCGGAAACGTGTAAAACCGGGTCGGGGGCCGTGACAGAAAAATGTGGTATCAGAGCCACTGATTTAAGCCAATTAAGTATTTAGCAAATACTTAATTTTATTAATTACCATTTTGTGATTATGTGTTTTATTATTTGAATATTTGTGTACAGTATGGGTAAGCAAAAGCTGTCAAACATCTATCTTAAATTAGATAGGTCATCAAACGAGAAGGGAAGTTCATCCCAAACCAAATCCTCAAATCACTCTGTAATTCCTGAAGAAGGAATATTTGTGCGAAAGGCACAATATGAGGAACCACTTTCTCCTAATAAAAGAAGTTTGATTTTTAAGAAAAGTCAGGATAAAATAAAGAAATTCCGAGAAAAGAAGATTAAACAGGAAACCCAGGAATTAACCAGTAAATCACATTGGGAAGACAAGTTAGATGAAAAATGGGCAGATCTTTATATGCTAGCTACTGTAGCAGTAAATGAAAATCTTTAAATATTTTAACTCAAGTTTTAGCAACCTTATCACCCACAATCCAGAAACCTTATCCAGTAAATAAATAAGTTTACAGTAAACTCTAGTGTGTTTTAAAATTTCAGTTATTTTGTAGTTACTCAGTATGAAATAATATTTAAAGGTTATCTATGAAATTTTGTTATAAAATTTTAATTAGTATTTGTGTGTATTTTGCTAAATATCATGAGTGACTTGTCTGACGCCCTTCAGAATTTAAATCTCTATCCGGTAAAAATAGAGGTTTCCAGAGATTTCAATAGATATATACCAGACATAGAAGAACCTATGGAATTCAATGCTCCACCTCCAGAGAAACCCAAACCCAAGAAAAGGAGAAGATTCGTGGGATGGAGGCGTGTGCGTAGGAGGAAACCCGTCACTAGAAAGATTCCCAAAATAGAAAATCCCTTAGATAAAGGGAAGGGAATTGAAGTCGGGGAAGAATCTAGGCAGATGGGAATACAGTTTGAAGAATACTCTAAGCAAATAGAAATGGAGATTGGAGGAGGTTCTAAACAAACCCAGATAGAAATTGGAGAAAGCTCTAAACAAACCCAGGAAATGACATTGCAGGAAGAGCTAGATTTTATATCGGCATGCTGTGATACTATTAAGCCTGTCAATACAAATGTTTTTACTCATCCTATTGAAACTCAACTTCCAATAAATTTGGAACCAGCAATCCCAGAACCTATAATTCACTCCCAACCTTTAGAAATGGACGAGTGGTGGACGAATGATTGGCAGTTCCAAAACCTGCTCAACAGTCCTTATTCCTTTCTTCCTCAATTCGACCCAGAACCTATACCTAATCCACCTATGAGCAATGAGAATTTAGCTGAACTTCGCCACTTTGGCGAGGAGTTAATGGATGCGGGAAATAGGATCAGGGAAGTAGGAGAACAGATCTCCTGGAAGTACGATGAGAGGGAACGCCGTTATTAAAATATCAACTGACGAGGGATAAAGGGTTTATGAGACTGTGGTTGTATAATAGCAATAATAATCTAATCTTGTGAAATAACCTAAAATAAAACTTTGTAAGATAATAGTGTGTATTGATGCATACTATTAAATATAAATGGAAATCGAAAAATCGAGAGTTTTGGCTATATGTGTGTATTTGAAAATTTTATGATTGTTTTGTGTATAATTGATATTTAATCGATACTAATAAATTATATATATATATTATCAGATGGAAAACGCTAATAACGAACCAGTTAATGAGGTTAATCAATCTGAGCAACACCCGGATGATCAATTTCTAAATAGGAAAGATATAGAAAATATCGTTGCTTAAGGGATAGCCAACGCTATTCCAGCAATAGTTGCTGCTGTTAGAAATCCAATCGAACCTCAACAAATCATTCCTAGCAAACGTATTTCTGAAGATAACTTCAGTAATAGCGTAAATGGAGGCGGTAATCATACTAATCACGATAATAATCCACGGCAGGCTCCGCTCCCTAAGAAAATGAAAGCTGCAACGCCTGGTTGCACTTACAAAGAATTTCTTGCTTGCAAACCCGCTGAATTTGCAGGCAATGAAGGAGCGACTGCGGCACTGCGTTGGTTAGAGAAAACCGAGGCAGTAATTACAATAAGTAAATGTGCCAAAGACGATCAGGTCATGTACGCGTCAAACCTTTTTTAGGAATGGGCGCTAGAATGGTGGAACACGGTGTTACAAGCAAAAGGAAGGATGATGACGTATGCTATGAATTGGGAAGAATTTAAGAATCTTGTAGAAAGAAAATTCTGTCCCGAATATGAAAAAGATCAAATGGCGAATAAATTTTTAAATCATCGAATGATGGGTGTAGATTGTCGCGGTTATACTTCGACATTCTTTGAATATGCTAGAGTGGTACGAACACTGGCTTCGCTAGAATTAGTACTCATTTCTCGTTATATTTGGGGATTGATTAGTGAAATCCGCAATATCGTTAAAGCTGCGAGACCTCGCACTATTGACGATGCAGTGGAATTGGCCAACACCCTAACTGATGAACTGGTACGTACAAGAGATGATAACAGGAAAAAGGAACTGGCTCAGAAAATTACCCAAGGATTTCGTACGGGTAATAACAGCAGTTTCAGGAGAAGAGGAACATGGCAATCTTCAAATCCACCGTTCTGCAGGAATTGCAGAAAGAAACATTTTGGAAGATGTAGTGTAACCTGCAATTTTTGTAAAATGGTAGGACATCATGAAGAAAAATGCAGAAAGAAAACCATAGTCTGTTTTAACTATGGAGAAGCGGGGCATTTCAAAACAGAATGTCCTAAATTGGTCAAACCAGCAGACAACAAAGCCAAGACAGCTGACGGAGCTACCAAGAAGAATGTTCGAGCCTTTCAGTTAACAACTCAGGAGGCCGAGCTAATCCCAGATGTGATAGCTGGTACGTTCTTAGTTCACAACGTTTATGCAAAAGTATTATTTGACTCTGGTGCAAACCAAAGTTTTATCAATACTTCATTCTGCCAAGCTCTTGATTTACCCTTAACCAATCTTAGGCAGATTTTTACAGTCGAAACGGCAGACGGAAATTCTGTTAGTATAGATAAAGTTTTGCAAAAGGAAAATATAGAACTCTCAGGTTATAAATTCTTTGCAAACCTGTTACCTATGAAATTAGCCGAATTTGATGTTGTATTAGGAATGGATTGGTTAGTAGCCAACCATGCTCGAATTCTTTGTGATAAGAATTCCATAGAAATTCAGGCACCCACCGGAGAAGTAATTATGATTATAGGAGATAAACCACGTAAGCCCATGAAGTTCATATCAGTAATGAAAGTTGCTAATTATGAACAAAAGCAAGGAATAGTGTATATGATTTCGGTAATCATTAGCACTAAGGGTAAAGAACTTAAGGAAATACCAGTAGTCTCAGAATACCCAGATGTATTCCCAGAAGAATTACCAGGGTTACCACCAGATAGGGAAGTAGAATTTAGAATTCATCTAATTCCAGGAACTATACCGATAGCCAAGGCACCTTATCGGTTAGCACCTACAGAAATGTTAGAACTGAAAAAGCAATTAGATGAATTACTAAGTAAAGGTTTCATACAACCTAGTTCATCCCCGTGGGGAGCACCAGTGTTGTTTGTAAAGAAAAAGGATGGTTCAATGAGAATGTGTATTGATTATAGAGAATTGAATAAAGTTACAATTAAGAATCGATACCCATTACCTAGGATTGATGATCTATTCAATCAACTTCAAGGAGCTAGATATTTTTCTAAGATAGATTTACGCTCCGGATATCATCAATTAAAGGTACAAGAAGAAGACATACCTAAAACTGCTTTTAGAACTAGGTATGGTCATTACGAGTTTACAGTCATGCCCTTCGGATTAACGAATGCACCTGCAGCATTCATGGACATGATGAATAGGATCTGTAAACCATATTTGGATAAATTTGTAATTGTTTTCATCGACGATATACTTATTTATTCCAAAAGTCAGGATGAACATTGTCAGCACTTGCATTCACTCTTAACTTTGTTAAGAAAAGAAAAGTTGTACGCCAAATTCTCGAAGTGTGAATTTTGGTTACAAGAAGTGCAATTCTTAGGTCACATGGTGAATCATGAAGATATTCATGTGGATCCTGCTAAGATAGAGGCAATTACCAAATGGAAGGTTCCACAATCCGTAATGGAAATTAGAAGTTTTATAGTTTTAGCCGGATACTTTAGACGGTTTATTAAGGATTTTTCCAAGATAGCTGTACCATTAACTAAGCTAACCTGTAAAGCAGTTAAGTTTGAATGGGGAACTAAACAAGAAGAATCCTTTAGAATCTTGAAACATAAATTAACCAATGCTCCAATCTTAGCTCTACCAGAAGGAACTGAAAATTTTGAAGTATATTGTGATGCTTCAAAACTAGGATTTGGATGTGTGCTAATACAACGCAAGAAGGTAATTGCGTATGCTTCAAGGCAATTGAAAAAGCATGAGGAGAACTATACGACTCATGATTTAGAATTAGGAGCCGTAATTTTTGCCCTTAAGATTTGGAGACATTATCTGTACGGAAGTAAATTTACTATCTATACAGATCATAAGAGTTTAAGATATATATTTGGGCAAAAAGAATTAAACATGAGACAAAGGAGATGGATGGAAATCCTAAGTGACTATGACTGTGATATTCAATATCATGAAGGAAAGGCAAATGTAGTTGCAGATGCCTTAAGTCGTAAGTACCATGAGAAACAACGACGAGTTCGTGCTCTTAGGTTAAATCTGCAGTTAGATTTAATGGAACAATTGAAGAATATTCAAGAAACAGCAATCAAGGATGATACTGAAGGAATGAAGGGACGAATAAAAGAATTAGAGCAAGGAGCTGATGGAATTTGGAGATTCCACAAAAGCAGAAAATGGGTACCTAAGCAGGGAGAATTAAGAAATAAGATTTTAGAGGAAGCTCATAAATCTAGGTATACCATACACCCTGGAAACAATAAAATGTACCAAGACTTAAGAAAGAATTTCTGGTGGATAGGCATGAAGAAGGATATAGCTAGATATGTTTCTAAGTGTCTTACTTGTTCACAAGTTAAGGCAAAACATCAGAAACCTTCAGGTCTACTACAACAACTAGAAATGCCTGTATGGAAATGGGAACTCATAACAATGGATTTTGTTACTAAGTTACCCAAAACCAGAAAAGGTAATGACGCGATTTGGGTAATTGTGGATCGATTAACCAAATCTGCTCACTTTCTACCAATGAAAGAAACCTTTAGCATGGAAAGATTGGCAAAGTTGTATGTAGATGAAGTCGTATCCTTACATGGAGTTCCACTCTCCATTGTATCAGATAGAGATAGTCGTTTCACTTCTCATTTTTGGACAAGTTTCCAAGAAGCAATGGGAACTCGACTAAATCCGAGTACTGCATATCATCCACAAACAGACGGGCAAAGTGAAAGGACGATACAAACTCTAGAAGACATGCTCAGAGCATGTGTAATAGATTTTGGGGGAAATTGAGACGATCACTTACCATTAATTGAATTCTCCTATAACAATAGTTATCATTCAAGTATTGAAACTGCCCCATTCGAAGCACTGTATGGAAGAAAGTGCAGAACTCCAGTTTGTTGGGCAGAAATAGGAGAAAGTCAATTGCCAGGTCCTGAAATAGTGCAAGAGACAACTGACAAGATTACTCAAATCAAGGAAAGATTGAAGACAGCTCGAGATCGCCAGAAGAGTTATGCCGACAATCGATGCAAGCCATTAGAATTTCAAGTAGGAGACAAAGTACTATTGAAAGTTTCTCCTTGGAAATGAGTAGTTCGATTCGGTAAGAAAGGAAAACTAAGTCCACGATACGTAGGACCATTTCCAATAATCCAACGTATAGGACCAGTTGCCTATCGTTTAAAACTACCAGAGGAGTTAGCTGGAGTACATGATGTATTTCATGTATCCAACCTTAAGAAATGTCTATCAGACGAATCACTGGTAGTACCTCTACAAGACATAGAGGTAAATGAAAAGCTGAAATTCGTAGAGAAACCGCTTCAAATAGAAGATCGAAAGATCAAGTTTCTCAAACATAAACGACTAGTATTGGTCAAAGTCAAGTGGGATTCAAGGAGAGGACCTGAATACACTTGGGAGCTGGAATCAGAGATGAAGCAAAAGTATCCTCAATTATTCCAGTAAATCTCAGGGACGAGATTTTATTAAGGTGGGGAGAATGTAACAACTCTCATTAAAAAGTCCTAATTATTATTTTAGTTGTCCAATAGGAAACCCTAATTGAGAAACCCAAGTGATTCTGCATCAACCCTAAAATTTTCAGAATAATCGGAATCAGGATTAGGGCCCCTAAAACTCAGGGGGGTAAACCCTAATCGGTAATATCCACACAGTTTGTTGTCAAAAATTCAAATGAACGCGAGACCAACTCGGATAAGCTACTAGAACACGAAGCAACCCTATAGTAGACTAGGGTCTCTCGTGCCACGCGACGCGAACAAGAGGACCTCTCGCGTGGCGCGAGGGGGACGGTTTTTCATGTATAAATAGTAGAGTCTGGGACTTGATTCCTGGCTTCAGTTCGACGTAAAAACTCAAAATATACGTTGAGATATTGTCGGAATACTACAAAAACACACACGATTCACGAAGTGCTGCCGCAATACAGGGTAATAACTCGATCACTGCTACGATTCAATGTCCGATCGATTAAACTATCCAATGGATGTTTAAGTGCTGCCCATATTAGGGTTTATGCTTTGTCATTCGTTGTTAATTCAATGGATGTTTAAGTATCGCACTTTGTCATTCGATGTGAGGGTTTAATCTCGTGAGTTATCGTAAATGTTGTATTAAGTTACTAACCGAGTTGTGTGCATGTTATTAATTTAGGTTAAAAGGCTAATTAGTAGGCTAGGCTCTGCTCAATTAAATCTGCAATGTGAGTCATTCTCTTTTTATCAACTTACTTTCAAATCATGTTTATTTTCAAAGGTTATAATTACAGTGATTAAGTTTATGTAATCACCAAATTACAGCAGGTATGTGGGGTTTTGTATACATTACTTGATAACCGTCACTATTGGACAACGGGTTAGCCAATGAGTGATATGACCATAGTCACAGACACCATTGGACAATGAGGTTACCGATGGATGGTTGAGTGACAAATATCGTGGGTAGTTGGTTGATATCTGGAAACATTGTAATCTCTCTTAATACTGTAAATTATAACAAATGGGTCATTTTAGTAAATAGAATGATTCACCAGTATTTCCCGCTGACAAAACCTTTTTCAAACATGTTTCAGGTGATCTGTTGTAATCCAGGAAAAGTGCCGTGAAGCACTACAAGCTTAAGGAAGTGGCTCAATATAAAATAAAGAAACATGTTTTTGTAGAAAGGAAGATTTCTCCATGAAATCTTATGATTGTAAATGTGACAACTCGAAATTTAGAACCTTTCGTTGTACGCTTGAACGCTAAGTGACTAACTAATTTGATGATTTAATGAATGATATATGTGAACTTATATGATTATGTTTGTGATTGTATGTATGCGAGTATGTATATGAACCGAAACAACAAGGGCCCGACTCGAGACCATGCGGTCTCGAGTGAACAGTAACATATGGGCCGGTTGGGCCACACACACACACTTAGCCTATTTCAAAAAACCCATTAGGGTGCACCACTTGAAGCTAGTATATATGTTATGCACCTAGCCATCTTTGCCATTTTCTTGGACACACACACTCCCCTACTCTCTCTCTAGAAACCATTAAACCCTAAGTCTCAACATCACCTCTCCTCTCCTCCTTCTCGGATCCAATCGGCTACTACAAGGGGCTCTCGGATCGACACACACACACCCGTTTGGAAGCTTCATACTCACCTTTGAAACTCATCAACCGGTTAGTGTTTATGATGCTTGTTGGTTAGTGTCTATGATGTTTTGATTAATATGATGGCATACTTTGATGATGAGTTAGTGTTCAAGTAATCGATGCATAAATGTTCTATGTATGTGTTTACATTCGGTGGATGATGATTATATGTTAATGTGTTGATTTCATTAGGGTGAATAATGTATGCTTGACTATGCATGAGTGTTTTCGGCTCTATATGGTTTGGATGTTGATATAAGTTGAAATGATTGATGAATGGAAACCGAATACTTGTAATCGGCTGTGGTATGTGCACGATTAGGACGATTCATTGTGTTGACATCATAGGGTGCATGTTAGTGTTGATAAATTGTTGATCATGATTTTTGTTTGATTAAAGTTTATATGAATAATTGATGAACATGATGAACATATGAAGAACTTGTTGAATATCATATGAACATGTTTTGAATATTTGAAAACTGATATGTTTGATCCAATTTGGTAAATTGTTAGACAAATAAACATGTTTAAGTGGATAGTACATAATGTTGCATGAAATCAAAATCCAATTGGATAGTACACTGTGAAGAATCAGCTTATGTCCAGTCGAAACCTTCGGTTGCGACTCAAGACCACCGCATGATGAGTCGAAATCCCCCGGTTGCGACATCGGTTGCGAGTCGCAAACACCTGGTTGCGACTCGAAACCACACGTAATCAGCACACAAACCTTATGACTCGAAACCACAGTTACGAGTCCGGTTGCGACTCGAGAACAAAACAGCATGAACCGAGACCATGGTTACGAGTCCTGTTGCGACTCGAGACCGTGACCATGATACCTCGAGACCGCAGTTGCGACTCAGGTTGCGAGTCGAGAACGCCTGGTTGCGACTCGAGACTATACGCAGGTACACGCTGTTTGGACTTGCACCTCATTTCGGACTTAAATGATTGGGCCGGACCTTTGGGCCTAATACCTGGACCTTATACGTGCTGTTGTATACGAATGATTATTTGGGCTGCCATGGATGAAACTTGCATGCAATGTGCTAGCATACGTGTAGAACATACGTGCAATACGTGGTTTGAACCTGACTTGTATGACACAACTGTGATAGGACGCGAGTGACCACAATATTACTTGTTTGACTTTTCTGTGTATCTACCGAGCAAACCAAGGTGAGTTCACACCCTCTACAAAGCATGGGATTCCCAGGGGTCGGGAATTGGGGTTAAGGAACATGGGTTCCTCGTCCTCCTTGGGTAGGACAGCAAAGGTTCAGGAATGTAAATTCCTCGTCCGCATGGACAGATAACTCGTACTAGACCAAAAATCTATCACGAAGTCCCTCCTTTTTATATCGACTTAATCGCCGGGCCAATGGCGAGCGGGTCATTAGTTAGATAGCGCTATTTAGGTCTGACAAACCTCACACCGTGCCGCAGAGGACGGGCGTGAACTAATGGATCTGGGGCACGTCAATGATGATAGACATTGACAGTTTCAGGGCACTTAAACATGACTACAGTCAGCAGTCGATATGGTAACGAGTCTAGTGTATACATGGGGTAGCCCCCACGGCCGAAATGCCAGATAACTAACACGGGGTAGCCCCCACGGCTGGATAGCCAGAGTAACCGGGAATAAACAAGTCACGTTTTTAACTATGGGGTAACCCCCACGGCAGGATGCCAGCTAAAGGAAACTGTTTTCGAAACAACTTAAAACGAACACCCAACCGTGAACTCACTCAACTTGTTGTTGACTCGTTACTACATGCTTTGCAGGTCTTTAGGTTCTTAGCTGGAGCTTGCATGGAGGAGGATCGTTGTGGGACATGTACGACTGTGTACCATGTTAAACTTTGAAACAATTAAACTTATGTTTTGATTTAAGACTTATGCTTCCGCTTGCAACTTAACTATGTTTTGTTGAACACCAATTGTATTGGTTGAACTTTTATAACTATGTGCTTGCTTGTTCAATATGATTGGTGGCTGGATCCTGGTCAGTCACGCCTCCAAGCGGTAGTACTCCGCAGGTGGATTTTGGGGGTGTGACAGTAAATTACCGGGTTTTTATCCCGAGTTGTGAAATAAAATAATCGGGAAAATTGCAGTTTTAAAAAGATCCTGAAGAAACCTTCCGCTGTTAAATAAATACCACGGGATTTTCTGTTCCGCGGCTCTGGAAACGGGTAAAATCGAGTCGGGGGCCGTGACAGTTGTACAACACTCAACCCAACTATTTTATCCATACTATCTTTTTAAGTTTATAAAGATACATTCATGAGGTTTTGAAATCAATGCTTCAGACATTTACAATCATTCACTTACTTCTTTCCACTTTGAAAAACAAAGTATATACATACACTCTTTTGGAGTTCTGTTACATAAACCTCCTCATTGATTTCTATATCATATGCAAGATGTCTTGAACACTTGCTTCATTTGTATAATACATATTGTACCATGCTTGTACATTGTACATTGAGATACCGTAATCACCAAGTACAGGTTTTCTATGTATGTTTATTGGTGCACAAGAATTACATCCATAAGATGTTTCAACTAACCTTATAAGCACTTAAATGCTTTAGGATACTCATCAGGAGTTCCGATTATAATGTTTTCAAATATGAATCTGTATACAACGATCATATCGTTCTCGAGAACTTATTTTACATGATTTTAATAAATTAAATCCTTGAGGGACTTTCATGTAAACTTTTAGTATCCAGTGATTCATAACTTTCATAAGACGCATATCAATTCTCTCTTTATATTACCAGACTAATTAAATATGGGAAAGCCAATACATCCACCATCGGAGAATACGCCTCCTCATAATCAGTCATAGGTCTTTGCGAAAATACTTGTGCCGCAAATTTTGCCTTATATCACTTTATTTAATTTTCAAATGATTCGCATAATCTTTGTGTCTTTCCATTTTGGCCAACATATTTTACAACTTCAGTTGTATGGACTGTTGGTCCAGAAACTTTCCATGTCATTAGAGAATTCAACTCTGCCTTATTTGTGTCTTTCCATTTTGGCCAATCATTTATATGTTTCCATTCATAGGTAGATCTTAAATCTTGATTCTCGTCACTTCATTGTTTCAAGCGCTATATTATATACAAAAGTATAACGACGTCGATTTTATTTCGATTCCATGTACTTTTAGACATAATACAATTTAATGAGATCTCTTTACTTTTAGGTACCTGAGGTCTTTCTTAAACCTTCATGTCTAATGTCTCTTTAGGAGACCTTTTTAAAATAACATCGACTTGACCATCTTAATTAGTTGCTCCAACTTTCGAGGAATTTTATTATTGGAATCGACTGGTCTACCACGCTTCAAACGTGCAATAGACTCATTACAAACATGTGGTTGTCCTTCTGGGACACTCATCTTAATTGGAGCATTAGCAGTTGGGATATGTGACATAGTCACCTTTTTAAGGTCAGTAAATGCGTCTGGTAATAGATTCGCTAATCTTTGTAAATGAGTTATTCTTTGAACTTCTGGTTCACACCTTTAGTTTTGAATATCAATGATAATTCATACCAACTCATTTCTTTTCCAACTGCTTTTTATCTCCCCCTGATATTGGGAATGTTAATCCACTGAGATGGATATCAATTAATTGATTCGTAAATAAATATCTCGTGAAAGGCTCCATATATTCCCAACCATCTTTTAAGGTCCCATCTTTGTGTGTAGTGGTGGATCATTTTCAACATATACCGCACAACCAAAATCTTAGAAGGGACATCTTTGGTTCCTGACCAAAAACCAACTATAATGGGGAGAAACTATTACAACATGTTGGCTTGATATGTATTAATGTTATTGCATGTAAAATTACATGTACGCATATATAAACATGAACTTGCTCATATGATTAGTGGCTTTGCTATCAATCGTAGACGTTCAATAATCGTTTTAACAAAAGCAATTTGCATATGAACATAATCTACAGGAAGTTCAACACTTATTCTGCCGATCATTAATAAATAGGGAAATAAACTTATCGTCACTACTAATAAATACATGCAATCTGGAATATTGTGCTTGCTATCTTATTAGCTAAGCTATAAATTACACAAACATCATGTTGTGAATTTGATAACCATTTAGACGATGCATCGATTTAAAACACTAAATGGTATCATGTTGGGATATGCATATCCCATAATCACTTCCAGAATATTTGGGGTTACACACCCTTAATTGACAAATACATAATTTCCCTTAAGAGTAAACAATACATGATATTAGCTATAAGAATCTTGAAGTTCTTCATTATGTTTCACATCATCATTGACTCGGTGTGGTCTAACCGGTCATGCCAACTAATTAAATAATTGTGATCCATAAACTTCTGGTTTACGATCGTATGTGTATTACTTGCTCGTATGTAATACAAAACATATGATACGAGAGAATATATTATAACTACAAAGTTCAAATCATCACGTTATGCAATCACTCCTTAGTTTGCCACGTTTATGGTCAATCTCATTATTAACATGACCATCATTACAATTCTATATGGTAACTTCTCAATTATGTCCATGATCATTACCTTTTAATGATCACTATGTAATCATATTTACCTTAGATGATCAATATGTAATAACATTCACCATAGGGAATGAGTAGTTTTTCATTATTTACTCGGTCGCATGAATATGAGATGATTTCAAACTTTCCATATTCTTTTAATGATATTACTACTTCAAAATCATATCTCTCATGTGTGACAAATGAAAAGTATGTTCCTTATAACTAATCTTCTCATCACATAATATAAGTTGAGAAGTAATTACATGAATGAGTCATGTTCATTGATCTATAAATTAATGACTTTCTGTATATGGATAATGAGATTTAGAAAACATAACATTTTGAGTGTCACATTTAAGTATATTGATTCTCTTTCATGAGAGTGATAAGAAACACACAACTTTATGTTTTATATGATTCGTTGAATACTACATGTATATAATGAATAAATGATACTATATAAAATACATAAAATACATGATATACAATCAAATGACATTATAACACCACAATGATCAAGTTGTATTAAAACTTTATAAAATATAACTTTCCATCAAGTCGTTTTAATAACATATAATCAAATAAAATTTATAATAACAAATAACCTCAATGTAAAGTTAATTTGCAATTATATCCTTTGCCACATACATGTTTCACATATTGTTTAAAATAAGTAATAATATAATGATTATGTCATAGGATATATAAATAAATACATATTCCAATTGATAAATACATATATATCGAGACATAGTCTGTGACACTACAGAAGATTTCAAATTCGAAATAAAAATAATCCTATCCTTAAATTCGAAATAAGCATATCCTATATCGCACAAAAGATCATAGATTTAAAGTCTTTTATCAGATTCATTCCTCAAATATTATTTTGAGAAAATGTAAATAACTGTTCATAGTATTCATGAAGGAAACATGTATCTACTTATATTTTATGTATCTTATATTCATATACCACATTCCAACATGCTTACATGCAATCAATCAATTTATCTTAACTAACAGATTACATATGTTAACAAACTAACCACAACAATCAATTGATCAAAGGAGTAAATTAGTTACTGATGTATAACTCAGTCATCTTCCCTTAACATATACTTATTAGTGGATTGCTATCATGGCATTTAAGCCTAAGTGTCCGAGTGTTACTATAATCTAAAATAAATGTAACAAAAAATACGTATAATTCTAAACAATAATAAACAACTGTTTTGAATCATTTTTAACCACTGGGCAAAAATATTAATTAGTCAAATAAACGATTTTAACTATTGTTTTCCACCACAATACTTACAAAATAACAACTTAATAACAATTATGGTTTTTTTTTAAGTTTTATAGGAATTAATTATGTTTGACTAGTCAAGATTAAAAATAATATAAATAAAAAAAATTTGGAACTAATCGTAAATATGTTTGGCTGGCCAAAATAATCACTTTAGCCGGAATCATCGTTCCAGTGAGTTAAGTTAAAGTTAAATCATACCTTCAATTTGATGGTAAATTGCTGAACGATATTACTTAAACTTATGGAAACCAATATATATAAAAATTAAGATTGCATTAGTATATGATTGATGCAAACAATTATTTTTTTTTCGAAAATCAATCATTGCTTAATTTAATTTATAACTTTATGTGAGAAATAAAATTTAGAATTGAATCAAAGGAGTTATAAATGGAACCAGTTTCATTTTCCCACCATGTTGTTGCTACTGTCGTAACAACCCCAAAAACTTTTTTTAATTTCGGCCACGAAAACACCAAACATATAAACATAATAGAGTTAGTCTCTTCCCCAAATCCCGATTCAGATCGCCATACATGTGATATGCAAGATATTAATTCAATAACGGTGATAACTGAATACAACAAGAAGTTAACATACCTTGGTCCACGAAGGTTTTGGTGGTGCTCGATAATTGGTGTCGAACTTGATAATGACACAAAAAAATCACCGTGGTCGACTCGGTGCTTGACGGATCTATTTCTTGAGTAGAGATCTGATGGCTGGCTAGACTCGTCGTACGTAACCGTTGCCGGTTGACAGGTCGCCTCTACGCTCCAAGACAACGGATAAAACCACAATCATGTTTATGAAAATAATTAACGTGGTTTCTTGATTTGAGAACATGGTATTGAATCTTGATTTGTGAAGGCTACGACTATGGATTTTGAAAATAGGTAGAGACTGTGAGTTGTTGCGGTTTAGAAAATAGGGTTTTTAGAAAGAGCACTTTCGTGCTGATAACGTGTTGTAAAACTAGCCTAATAGCAACCAATAGAAGGAGAAAGAAAAGAATAATAGAGGGATAAAGGATTTGATATATTTCATTGATTGAGGTATATTTACAATGAGATACAATATCTATATATCTAATAAAGCAAACCATTGGGGGACACATGTCACCCAATGGTGCAAGCCAAATAAGCAGCCATGTCATCATCCATGTGGCACACCTAATAGTTGAGGATTGAAGCAAGGATCTCATATTCGCTCATCATACTCTCTCTCCTCTCATAACCCTAAATCGATTTCTCTCTCTTTTCCTCTCTGAAGAACACGGTGAACACATCGATCGAAGAATATTGATGAAGATTCAACGGATTTGAAGTCAGATCATATACGGTACTTTGTAATTAGAGTATTTCTTGATCGATTATATGTTTTAATATGGATAATTTTGCAGGAAATCAAATCGGCCGGGATCAAATCGGTGATTTAGTGAAGAGGAATAACCAATCTTCATTAGATAATAGTCTTCATCGACTGTATTCATGCTTGATTCCGATAACCCCATCTTTTACATACGATT
Source organism: Helianthus tuberosus (assembly GCA_030545235.1). Taxonomy (NCBI): domain Eukaryota; kingdom Viridiplantae; phylum Streptophyta; class Magnoliopsida; order Asterales; family Asteraceae; genus Helianthus; species Helianthus tuberosus. Next base: position 72,061,852 of record CM060437.1, read on the forward strand.
TCTTTTTCTTTTATCCGATTTTCAGATTCAATGGTTTTGTTACATTGTTCGTTTGTTAGACTAGCGTAGGCGGTTGATGTTGAAGAATTTTTTTTTTTTGTCTTTTAGGGTTTTAAATTCTTTGTCCATTTATTGACAGTTGTTGTTTTTACTGATGTTCATAGCCGATTAGGGTTTTAATTCATTTGTACAGTTTCTTTTTCATGGTCTCTAATTTATTGTCAGTTGTTGTTTTTACTGATGTTCATAGCCGATTAGGGTTTTAATTCATTTGTACAGTTTGTTTTTCATGGTCTCTAATAGTCGATTTTGATGTTTGGTGTTTTTTTTGTGTTTTAGGGTTTTAAATTCTTTGTTCATGTATTGTTATTTGTTGATTTTACTTTTGTTTATAGCCGATTAGGTGTTTAATTCCGTGGTACAGTTTCTTTTATAGGGTCTGTAATAGTCGATTTCGATTATGAGGTTCGATAGATATATGTTACTAAGTACATTATCCACATGTTACTGTTTTTTGTATCAATTAGTTGCTGATGGAGTGTATGTAATGTTCAGTTTTGTTAGTGCTAAATTAGGAGTGCTAGATGTTGAGGCGATTAGTTATAACGGTGCTGTTTTCTTTAGTTTGTTGAAATTTAGGTGTCAATCTGTATATCTAAGTCTGGTCAAGGGTTTTGATTGTTTATATTTTGGCAAATCTTATGTTATAATCAGCCGTTATTATTTTTTTTAGTATCCATGTTTGTTTGTTTCTTGATTTAAATATGTAATAACTGAATCCAAATCATCTACGTTACTATCTAATTAGAGTATTTCATGATCGATTATATGTTTTAATAATGTTAATTTTGCAGGAAATCAAATTGGCCCGGATCAAATCTGCGATTTAGTGAAGAGGTATAAGCAATCTTCATTAGATAATAGTCTTCATTGAGGGTATTTATGCTTGATTCCTATAACCCCATCTTTTACATACGATTTCGTTTTCTTTTATCCGATTTTCAGATTCAATTGTTTTTGTTAGATTGTTTGTTTGTTAGATTCAATGCGTCTCTAATAGTCGATTTTGATGTTGGACCCTGTTTTTTTTTTTAGGGTTCTAAATTCTTTGTTCATGTATTGTGATTTGTTGAAGTTACTGTTGTTCATAGATGATTAATTTTTTAATTCCTTTGTACAGTGTCTTTTTTAGGGTATGTAATAGTCGATGTTGATGTCCGACGTTTTTTTTTTTAGGGTTTTAATTTCTTTCTTCATGTATTCTGATTTGTTGATGTTACTGTTGTTCATAGTTGATTAGGGGTTTAATTTTTTTGTTGAGTTTATTTTATAGGGTCTGTAATAGTCGAAGTTGGGGCGGTTACTTGTAACGGTGCTGTTTTGTTTAGTTTGTTGACATTTTAGTTTGAAACTGTATTCTAAAGTTCGGTGCTGCTTTTTGATGGTTTATATTTTGGCAAATCTTATGTTAAAATCATCCGTTTTTTTAATATTTATGTTTGTTTATTACTTTAATTAAATATGTAATAACTGAATACTTTTTTTTTATATCGTTTGATATCTTCTTTGATGTAGTAATTGACTGTCGTTTGTTACCTATATTTGTTACATGTACCTGTTTTGATATACAATTTGGGGTTGTGAAAGACGACAACTTTGGAAGCGAGATGGTGTACGGATTCGCTGCGCGTGTGTGGAAGAGAGACATAAAATCGTTGGTGAGTGTTGAAATTATAATCATTTAAAGAAAAAAATTTACATGTTTTTAATATAACACTTTGTGATTACTGTTATTATAATTGCATTTAACGATACTTATCTTTTCCGTTGCAGAAACTTCCTGCTGACTATGGTGACTGGATTAAGAAGTTTGGTTATCCAGAGAAAAATGCAATCATCAGGACCCTTGATGGGAGGACCTTTCAAGTCAAAGTGTTCAACCTTGCAGGCGACTTTTTTTACAATGGCTGGTTTGATGTCGTCACGTCATTGAAATTACCGGATGATTCGTGGGTTGTTTGTCAGTATGAAGAAGCTTTATCTTTGTTCCGGCTATTCCACTTTTATCAAGACATTTCTCTTGCACCATTTAACTACTTCTACTACAAACCTAAAAATGATTTTAAAGACCGAGACGACTGCATGGTAATTGAACATATATGTTTTTAAATTATTTTATCTTTGCGTTCATTCATTTTTTTGTATTTCGTGTATACCATCCACCCTGATATTGTTTTTTTTCTTTGTGTAGTATGTGAACAGGTTGTTTGTTCATCACTCGATGCTGAATATCAGTCCTTCAGATCCTGTTTTGGTTCGTTCTACTGGAAATCGTAAATGGGTTGTTCGGATGGAAATTTTAGACCATGAGATTTATATTACCACAGGTTGGAGTCGAATCAAGGAGGAGATGTCGATAACGGATAATCATTTGTTGGCTTTTGAAATGCTTGATAAGCATACGTTTGATTTGAGTGTTTTTAGTTGTAAGCCTGCCCTTCTAACTTACCCGCCTAAACTTTGTGTTATCAAAAAAGAACCAACTGATGGCTTAATTGAAGTGTCTGATGATGAGGTGCCTAATGCGGTTGCTGCACCTGGAGTTGAACAGAGTGTTGATGACGATGTACCGGTTACTTTTGTTGTTGACAATCATTATGTAAGTTTTTATTATTTAATTCTTCATACCATTAATGTATGTTTAGTGAATCCAGTTGAAATCATTAGTTGTAGGAAAAGCACTTTTAATGGTATGTATTATTAACATTTATATTCTCATCTGTAGCGTCTGAAGAAGAAGTGGGCTCAAACTCATGGGTTGGATCGAAAGATGGATTTGACCATCAAGGACAGCGCTGGTCGAACTTGGGATGTAGCTATTGGTAAGGAGTTCTCGCAAGGCTGTCCGCGATTCAATGTGACCGGTATGAGGGAGTTTGTTAGAGACAAACGGTTGGTATATGGTTCTTCGTTTCAGATGGTATTTGTTAATAGTAAAGGTATGTTGCTTTATAACTGACTTGGTGAAGGTAGATGGTATGTTTTGGTAGTATTTTCAAGGTGTAGTTGTTAGAATACATTTAAAGGTATGTTTTTGTTGTGGTTGTTACGTTGAACATATGTGATGGTAGATGTTGGTGATACTTTTTTTGGGCTGTTTATATGTGTGGCCGAAGAACTTAGTTTTTGAACATATTTGATGATAGATTAGTAGACGTTAATGTTACTGGTTTTGCTACGTGTTTGTGCTTAATATTCTATCTTTTTGTCAAATAATTAGTGCTTCAAAATTGTATGTATCTTAGTTTTGGAATCAAGTAAAGTATTCATCATATTAAACATCATTTAAGTAAATTGTTTGATTAGTGCCAACTCTATTATTTCATTAAATTTTATAATAAACCGTCATTTTTTTAAAAATTTACGTAAAACTAAAAGTTAATATGATTTTGTTTCCTTTTTTTAAATTGTTTAACTGACAATACATATTTTTTTAAGAAAATCGTTCCATTTAAATCAATTTAAAGTTTTCCTAACCTTCATTGAATATCTACTATTTTATACATAAAAAGGTTTTTTTAGTGAAATAAAAATTTATAAAGGAAATAAAATAAAGTTTGTACAATGAAATAATTGAAATATTTTTTTATATACAGTTTAAATAATGATGTATATCAAATTGTTTTTTTTTTAATTTTACTGAACATTATTAAGGTTGTTTTATTTAAATTTGGAAACTAAAAACAGATTTTCAAACTTATATATGTAAGTTTTTTAAAAATCGTTGCTGACATATAAATTTTTTTTATCTAAACAATTAAGTTTAATAAAAAATTCCGAAATTAACTACATATATATTACCAAAAAAACTAAACAACCGTATGCTAAATTATATGGCATGATTTAATTATCTTTGGTTGGTCACAAACCTAAATTTTAAACCGTTTTACACTTTGAGTTTACCTTTTTAATATTAAATTTGATGTATAAGATGTGGTAATTTTTTAGGGTGGTATTTCATTTTGTGTTGTTTTCATGCATTGCTTTAGAGTGTAGATTTATATTTTTTATTTAATAAATTTTGCATATGTTTTTTGTCTATTTTTATTGTATCTGTAAGTTGTTTTATATAATTTATTTTTGTTTCATTTTTTAGGTATTTGAAGAATTTGGTGCCTAATCTTTTTGAGATTTGTATTTTTTTTAGAAATGTCAATCCATTTCTAAAAATACTAATTTGTTAACTTCGGTAACATATATTTATATTACTCAACTGATTTTTCAACTTGACATAAATAACAAAACAAAATTTGTATATATATTCACTTAATTCATTTAATTTATTCACTTATAAATCATTTTCTAACTTCAATCATCTATAGTCGGCTCATATCTCTTAATAATCAATGGATGAAAACTGTGTTACTTTCTTAAACAATCTTCATTGGAGATCCAAGCTGTTTACCATCAAGGTCAAGGTGTTAAGACTTTGGATTCGTGTGAATCCAAAGATAGAAGGAGAAACCCTTGGTATTGAAATGGTGGTCATGGATGAGCAGGTATGTTTGAATGTCATTTGCTTTTTAAAATATCGGTTAATTTTTATATTGTTGTTTATACTAACTACTTTTAATTTGTGTTTTTGATTAGGGGACTTGGATGCAGGCTACTGTTTGGAGCAAGTTTATGAAAAAAACATGAATTTTTGCTTAATGAACATGAGTGTTATTACATTTATAAATCTCAACTTTCTGTCATTAAGTCAAATTTCAAACACTTTGAGAAGGAACATGCTATTAGCTTAAACTTTGATACATCGGTTAAAAAGTGTGAGAATTTTGATGGAAGTGTATATGGTATTCAGTTAGCATCGTTTGAGTCCATTAAAGCTGGTGAAGTCGATGTCAAGTATCGACTTGGTTTGTACTTCATCATATATAACAACTACATCATAAATTAAAAATTAGTTAAATATAGATTATTTTTTTAATTTTTGTTTTTTGTGCTGATTACATTTGTTTTTAATCATTTTTTTTCCAGATTTTATTGGATATGTAGATGAGTGGTCTGAACCAGAAGTGACCAAAATGAAGATGGGAAAAGATAGCAAATACATGATATTGCAATTGCTGGATGAAGAGTCTGTTTATTAAATGCTAATTAAATTTCATTGCAACTTTAGTATGATATATGTTTTTTACATGATATCCTCATATCTGTTTAATTTATATTTATGTAGGGGAATCAAATTAAAGTGCACTTTATGGGATGAGTACTGCGATCAGATGTTTGGTTACATTCAGAGCCATAAAGAAGAATTTCATGTTGTTCTTCTTGTGCAGTTTGGTAGTTTCAACAACTATAAATGTATTCACTATTTATAAACTTTGTGGATTTTATATAAATATTAATAAGATATACGAAATTGAATATCCTAATCTCTTATATTAATTTTTTTACACAGGGAAGACAATGCTATCTAATGCTTTCCAAATAACCAGGCTGTTTATCAATGCTGACATAGAGGAGATTCTTTTATTTAGAAGATAGTAAACAATTTATAAAATAATAGGAACTACTTATTGATGTTTTTTAACTTTTTTTGCTTATATTATTTTAACCAGGTTTGTTGAGAAGATATGTAAAACATCATCTAATTGTCAGAAATCTATTGGTTGATCTGGAAACATCAGTCTTGCGGATGACTTTTTATTCAAGCATCCGTTTTCCAATTTCCTTGATATTAAGCTCTTGGATAAGGTGTGTGTCTACTTTTTAATTTTTTAAATAAATACATTAAACAAAATTATTTAAATTATTTATATTTCTAAATCTATTTTCTTACATTTACTTTCAGCCATGTGAGCTCATAGCTCATAGTATGATCACGAGTGTGGATGATAAAGATGGTTGGTACTACCTTGCTTGTGATGAGTGCAATAGTAAGGTGGAGACAACATTTGTCATTGAGGAAGCAGAAGATGCTGCTGAGGAACCAAAGTGATTCATGGTTGAAGTATTTTTACCAAAAACAATTTATCTTTTTTCGAATATTGCTGCTTTGGTTTGGTTTGTGTTTTTGATTGGTTTGGATTGATTTGTGATGGTTGAATGATTTTTTTTTCAAATATATGTTGGATGTTTTTTTATTTGAAACATATGGTTTGTTGGTTTTAATGGTTGGTTTGGAATATTTTGTATCTTTTAATCTTTATCTTTTCTTACTTTATCTTTGTTTTATTATTTTGCATCTATAAAATGTTTCCTAAAACATTTGTTTACTTTTTTGTAATTTTATATTTTTAAACTATTAATATTAATTTTAATATTTAATTTGCAAATAAAGATTTCAATATTGGGGGACACATGTCACCCTATGGTTGATGCCAAATAAGCAGCCACATAAGCATACATGTGGCAAACCTTTAAGGCTAGGATTGGAGAAGCTTATTACGTACGTTTCTGTATCTCTCTCCTAATCTCTCATCCATCGATCTTCTCTCATTCCTTCCATTCCTTTTTCCAATCATTGAAGCATCAACATTCGAGCGGTAATTCGATCTGTTCTTCTTCTTTTTGATCTATTCATAGTGGGTGTTTGGGATTCCTTCTCAAAAGTGACGTGGGGGGTGTTTGGCCTAGGTTTTATTTTGTTGGCTTATACTTATATTTTAAAGTAGCTTATGCTTATTTTCTTTCATTTGATACGCTATTTTTAAGTGTTTGGATTAGCTTATATTCTACAAGTTGATAATTAATAATTAATCTTTAGTTGTTTGTTAAGTTATTTTGTATTATGGGAAGGGGTATAATATCATTGTGTGTAATGAGTAAAAAAACCATCTTCTTCAAATAAGGTTATTCAAATAAGCTAAAAAACCATGTTCCCATAAGCTTCTTGTAATTAGCTTATATAAGCTAATAAGCATAAGCTTAAAAAGCTAAACCAAACACCCATTAGTGCTTATTTTATAAAAATAAGCTAAAAAGGCTATAAGCTTACATAAAAAAGCTATGCTAAACACCCCCTTATTAACTTATATAAGTTAAAAGTGAGAAGTTAGAAATTCTAACTTCTCAAAAATGACTTTTCAAGTCACAAAATCCTTTAAAATAAGCTAACCCAAACACTTAAAAAATAACTTATTAAGTTTTATAAGTCAACAAGTTATAAGTTGCTCCAAAATAAACTAACCCAAACACCCCCATAACTTTCAAATCTTTTTATTTTTATGCTTTTTACACTGACTTTCAATTGATGAATATTATCGATTGATGAACAAACCCTAATCTTTAACCTTCGTATTTTCTCACATCCCTGATCCATATCTATTTCTTCTTCTCCATGTTAACACTCGGAAACCCTAGATCTCCCTCTACTTGTCACACCCTGGCTTTGCGGAAGCGTGGGTTTATTTTGGTGTGACTTCTTAATACCATAGCAAATATCATGCTATATGAAATAAAACATATGATGTTCATCCATTCATCAAGTTTTTAAAAGTAAATACGACAACATTGTTTAAAAGTCGACACATGAAACGAATTACAACCATCACATAATTAAAAACTTGTTCACGAGACACAACCAAAAGACATGAATAAAAACATAGTTTAAGACTTGTGACCCGTCTAGGCAAAGGTCACATTTCCTAAACTCGGATGACATCATTATTCCTACGCATCTTGACGGCATTGCATACCTTGCCAGATCCCCTAATTTCCTGAAATACATGTAATTTGAAAAAATCAACATAAAGTTGAGCGAGTTCATGTAAAAGTAAGTATGTATAAACCGTTGTAATTTGTCTGTATGTATGAAAATCCCTGGTATGTAGCAATTAAGGAAAAAGAGATCACCATTGGGTTGCAAAGCCAATGATATGTATGAAGTGATGCAGGAAGACTCAAACCTAGCAGATTTTTGCGTCGGGCTCAAAGTCACCCCATGGTCCGTACAGTGGACTCAGGAGTTGGGCTCGCTACACCCAAATAGATCTATCGCTCATGACCCTCGGTCCTACAATGAGGATTAATGGCCCCAAGTAACACCTACCCACTCACATGATCTAAGTAGTAAACCTTCATTAAGCTAACCATACCATGTATATAAAAGTCTGTAATAATTGTCGCATGTATTTCACCCCCGAAGTATAAAACTGAAAACAGTAAAGAGAAAAAGGGGACATGAACTCACAGAAGTGCGTATCCCGAAACGTAAGTCTCCAACTCAACCTGTTGCGTGACGACCTACACGTACTAATGCCTATTAGTCGGATGGTCGTGCCTTGGCTTAGGGTTTAACGTTTTTGGAGAAATAGTTAGGTAACTATTCCGTATTCACACTTCTCATTTATTTTATATTTCCTTCCCAAGGATGGGGGTTTCTATACATGTACGCGTTATAATTCCGAAAATATATTTTTAAGTCTCACTTGGAAAATATATTTTAATCACTTGTCTAAAATATCTAAATTCCAAAATATACATATTTTTCCCAAAAATATTATATTTTACCTCATACATTTTCCAAAATAATACTTACCAAAATATACGTATGAGAGTATTTTCCGAAATATACATAAGTTACATTTTTGAGTTCGCGTTGTAATAACAATACTGATGTAACTTAAATATTTATTGGTGAGAGCGTTGGTATTATTTTGGAGATGAAATTTCACAATAATTTCAAGTTATATTATTTTTATCCTAAAAATAATATATATCCAGTTCACAAAATAATCAAATAATCACACAAGCGTCTTGTTATAATATATATTCTAAATATATATTTATCAAGTTTTATTTACGAAAATCCACCTCCGGTACTTGGTAATTTTTGAAATAAAAATCATGGCGAAGTTTATTTTGAAAACCAAGTTAAAATATATTTGTAAACATTTGTTAGAAAGATAATTCTAAGTGTTAAAACACTAGAAAAATTTCGCCAGAGTTTCCTTTGTAAATGGAGGTGTCCACGCTTACTAGCGTATCATTTTCTTTTATAAAATCAATCAAATAATTTACCAACCAACAATATACAATATTTAATCACTATTCTTGACAAAAATAAGCCTAAATCACAAACTCATGAACTTGAAAGTTTTGTAAAAATATGTAGTAAGTCACTAACACATTTAGTAGGTCTTGTTATCCTTAAAAATAAGATTAGTTTCTTGAAAGCTTTATTTTTAAAGAAAATGAAGTTTCACAACTTCTAGTCAAGATTCACAAAAATATTTCTCTAAGAAATTTCCTTGTTACACAAGTGTTTATACACTTGTTTAGTTACCAAAAATGCTTTTAGTTCATACAAGATCCGGGTTTTAACAAAACTAGTATTTTTCGCTTGGTTCTTTCGATAAACCACTTGTAGATCTTTAGATTCATATGTTTATAACCTTATTCTTCAAGAAAAATTATATTTATTCAAGTTCAAAGTTCATGAATGGATGGTTTCATCATCCTTCATATTTCTAGCATTTACATCTTACTAGTTCATGTTCTTGAACATGATCTAGCATGTCTAGATGATGATCCATCCTACTTCAACTAACCAACAACATCAAATAATCATAACAACACAAGATTTACATGATATACCCATATATCTTCTCTTTATCCACCCTTTAACACTTATGTTCAAGACTTTAGATTATGTTCATTAGTGTTTCTTAGCATTTCATCATTCAACCATCTATTAACCACTAAAATCAAGAACAAGATGATGTTTTAGAACACTTACTACTAGCACAAGGCTAGGGAAGAAACAAGGCATAAAAGTGGTGGATAAAAGAAAACTAGAGTGGTCCTCGAACTTCCGAGTGCACCAAGCTTGTTTGTAGGACTCCTTGCACCTTTGTGTATGTATGAATGGCTTGGAAATGGCTTGAAGGTGGTGGTAGTATGGTGAGGTGGTGGCGGCCGTGAGTGGTGATGGAGGGAAGAGAAGAGCTTTGTTGTTGTGTGTGTTTTGATGAAAGAGAGTGAAGAACCTTCATGCTTATTTATAAACCATAATCCTTCATTACCCATTATACAATATGTCTCTTAGTGTCCAACATATGTGATTAAATTAATCAAAGAAAGGCAAGGGGTGGGTCACCCCTTGTGACCGTTGAAGTGAGGGGGGGGGGGGGGTTTGGGGTTGGGTGGTGATGGAACTTGTTACATTTAGTTAGGATCTAATGATATTTAGTTAGGATATTAGTGTGTTGTCTAATATAAAGGGTGTTAGGGTGTTCGGGGACCCTAACTAGCTTAGAAAAGTAAAAACAATGTATTTGGCAATATTTTTGAGTTCCGGGTAAAGTCCGGTTGTTCAGTTGGATATTGATCCGTTAAAGTGCTAAATAAAGTTTTAAAGTGTCTTTTATATGTTTTTAGTGACACATTAAATTACCAATACTTTGGAAAGTGTCTAGGACTATTTTGCCAAGTTTTTACACTTTACTAGCATTGTTAAATGCTGAATTTTGGTTAACTAGTGCAGAATTCTGCACTTTAAGTATGTTTTAGGCACTTCCGGGCCCTATAACTATCACCTAGTGACGCCGTTTTATGATCCTCACCTCCCTACACTCACTACTAGTGTAGTACTTTATTCCCGGCTCATACTGGGCCTCAAAAATATTGTCTGTCTAGGTGCTGGCATTGTCAGCATGTTGTCTGGGTTATCCACTCACTGTGCTAACTGTGCGTTGTGCATCATGGTTGTCTCTAAAGTTTGTGTGTAAGTAATAGAGTGACAGTTTAAAGTGTGATGCATGAGTATGTATCAGAAATCAGTAAGCAGTTTAATCACAGTTGTAATCAAGCACAGTAATTAAGCACTAATTAAATACTAATTAATTGTACGGATACCTGGATTTGTGAGGGTTGTCACATTCCCCCCCCCCCCCCGTTAAGAAAATTTCGTCCCGAAATTTTAGGCTCTGCTTCTAGTTGCAGGGTCTGGGGAAATAAATGGGGGTATTTCTCTTTCATGCGATCCTCGCGTTCCCATGTGAACTCTGGTCCATGTCTTGCATTCCATCGAACTCTGACGAGTTTGACACTGCTCCTGCGCGTTTTGTTAACTTTCCAATCCGTAACCTCAACGGGTTCTTCGGTAAAGTGGAGCGTGTCGTCGATATGAACTTCGTCAGCAGGAATGATCACGGTCTCTTGTGTTGGACTCTTTTTCAGGTTTGATACATGGAATGTATCATGCACGCCATTAAGTTCAGCAGGAAGGTCCAACTTGTATGCTACAAGCCCATTCCTTTGCAGGATTCTGAAAGGGACAATGTAACGCGGATTCAACTTCCCACGCTTTCCAAAGCGTGCCACACCCTTCCAGGGTGAAACCTTCAATAAAACCATATCTCCAACTTGAAACTCCAAAGGTTTCCTCCTTTGATTTGCATAGGCTTTCTGTCTGTCGCGAGCCGCCTCGATGCGCTTTCGAATCTGTGCAATCTTGTCTGTCGTCTCTTGCACGACTTCGGGACCAACAAGTTGTCTATCACCCGCATCAGCCCAGCACAGCACAGTGGTGATCGACACTTGCGTCCATAAAGAGCTTCAAATGGCGCGGCTCCAATGCTTGTGTGGTAGCTGTTGTTGTATGAAAATTCAACCAATGGTAAATGATTATCCCAGCTACCACCTAGGTCATTACACATGCTCTCAGCATATCTTCCAATGTCTGAATAGTTCGTTCACTTTGGCCATCAGTTTGTGGGTGAAATGCAGTACTTAGATTCAACTGTGAGCCAAAAGCCTATTGGAAGGATTGCCAAATCCTTGATACAAATCTTCCATCCCTATCTGAGATGATTGAGAGAGGCACTCCATGACGTGCAACAATCTCTCGCATGTATATCTCAGCTAGTTTACTAGTGTTGTCCTTCTCCTAGATTGGCAGGAAGTGCGCAGACTTTGTTAGACGGTCTACTATCACCCAAATTGTATTGTGGCCTCTGGGCGTCTTTGGCAATTTCGTTATGAAGTCCATTGAGATCTGCTCCCACTTCCATTTGGGTATTTCAGGCTGCTGTAAGAGACCTGAAGGCTTCTGGTACTCGGCCTTAACCTTGGCGCACGTTAAACATTTGCTAACATATACTGCAACATCGCCTTTCATCCTAGGCCACCAGTAGAAATCCTTGAGGTCTTGGTACATCTTATCCGCACCTGGATGAATTGAGTACCGAGATTTGTGAGCTTCATAAAAATAACCTTCCTTAAACCACCAAACAGAGGAACCCAAATTCGTTTCGAGAAGCATAAAGTCCCTTCCTCGTTTGGTACCAACTGCTTCTCCATCCCACGGAGATACTCGTCCTCAATATTCCTTTCTTTCAAAGTTTCTCTCTGCGCGGCACGAATGCGTGAAGAGAGGTCTGTCTGGACAATCATTTCCAAAGCCCTAACCCTTATGGGCTTAATCCTTTCTTTTCGACTCAGGGCATCAGCGACCACATTTGCTTTCCGTGGGTGATATTTGATCTCGCAATCATAATCATTCAACAGCTCTACCCAGCGTCTCTGCCTCATGTTCTGCTCTTTCTGATCAAATATGTGCTGCAGGCTCTTGTGATCAGTGAAGATCGTACATCGCGTACCATACAAATAATGTCGCCAGATTTTCAACGCAAATACCACCGCGCCTAACTCCAAATCGTGCGTGGTATAATTTTTCTCATGAATCTTCAACTGACGTGACGCATATGCTATAACCTTCTGGCGCTGCATCAGCACGCAACCCAAACCTTGACGCGAAGCGTCACAATATACCACGAAGTCGTCCGTTCCTTCGGGTAGCGATAAGATTGATGCGTCACAAAGTTTTCTTTTCAACAACTGAAACGCTTCTTCTTGCTTGTCACCCCAGTCAAACTTCTTGTCTTTCTGTGTTAGCGCGGTCAGAGGTTGAGCGATTTTAGAGAAATCCTCAATGAATCTTCGATAATAACCAGCCAAACCTAAGAACTGTCGAATCTCGGTTGGCGTCTTTGGGTCTCCCAATTCTTGATCGCCTCGATCTTTGTTGGATCCACGTGGATTCCATTTCCATTTACCACATGTCCAAGAAATTGGACTTCACGCAGCCAGAACTCGCACTTCGAGAACTTAGCGTATAACTTTTCCTTTTTAAGTAGCTCTAAAATAGCTCTTAAGTGTTGTTCGTGCTCGTCCTTCGTCTTCGAATAGATCAAAATGTCATCGATGAACACAATCACGAACTTGTCCAAGTACGGCTTGCAGACTCTGTTCATTAGATCCATGAAAACTGCCGGTGCGTTTGTCAACCCAAACGGCATAACCAGGAACTCGTAGTGTCCATAACGAGTCCTAAAGGCCGTCTTCGGGATACTTTCCTCTTGTATCCTTAGTTGATGATATCCTGATCGAAGGTCAATTTTTGAATAAAAACTCGAACCTTGCAGCTGATCAAATAGGTCATCGATTCTCGGCAGGGGATATCTGTTCTTGATAGTCAACTTATTAAGCTCGCGGTAGTCTATGCACATACGAAAACTACCATCCTTCTTTTTAACAAACAGTACTGGAGCTCCCCAAGGTGAGAAGCTTGGCCTGATAAATCCTTTATCCAATAGCTCCTGGAGTTGCGTTGACAACTCCTGCATCTCTGAAGGCGCAAGTCTATAGGGTGCCTTGGCTACAGGCGCGGTGCCTGGAACTAAGTCAATGGGGAACTCGACTTGTCTTTGCGGCGGTAATCCTGGCAAGTCTTCTGGAAAGACTTCAGGATATTCTTTTACTACTGGGATGTCTTCGATCTTTGGTTCAGCAGCTTCTTTATCCACGATGTGTGCCAAGAAGGCAACACATCCCTTCTGTAAACACTTTCTAGCTTTTAGACAGCTAATGATTCTCAGAGGCGTATCGCGCTTTTCTCCATGAACTACGATCGTCTCTCCATCTCCTATTGGGATGCGGATGGTCTTTTCGTGACAAACAATCTCGGCCTTGTTGCTTGATAACCAGTCCATCCCTACTACCACGTCAAAACTTCCCAATTCGACGGGTAGTAGATCCAAAGTGAACTCGCGCTCTCCCAGCTCAATCACGCATCCTCTGATGACTTCGCCCGTTTCAACTAGTTTCCCATTCGCCAACTCAATCGAGTACGGAATGTCTAACTTACTAGGTGTCAACCCAAGTATATTCTTAAATTCTAATGATACGAAACTATAATCGGCACCAGTATCAAACAGAATAGATGCAAAGCGTTGGTTTACAGGGAACGTACCAGTGACTACGTTTGGATCCTGGCGCGCTTCCCTTGCGCCGATGTTAAAGACTCTTCCCCGTGCTTGGTTCAGTTTTGGGCATTCCTTCTTAAAGTGCCCAATATCTCCACAATTAAAGCAACCGGGTCCACGACCATTTCCATTCCCATTTCCACCTTGAGCGTTGTTTTGGTTGCGATTTCCACTCCCAGCTTGGTTTGCAAAGTTTCCACGGTTTTCATTTCCGCCATTACCTCCTTGTTGGCGGTTTCCATTACCATTCCCATAACCTCGATTACCACCACGCCCAGTACCAGTTTCGGCCCAACACGTATCCTTCGAGTGGCCGTTCCTTCCACATAACTCACATTTCTTCAATCCGCATTGGCCAGAATGATGGCGCTGGCATGTATCACACTTGGGCAGAGTGCCCATATAACCTCTTCCTTTGCTTTCAACACCGGTTTTGGCTCTAGCCGGTGTGCTCGACTCACCCCTCTTGCTTGCAACATTGGTACCTTGTTTGAAGTTGGAAAATTTCCGTTTGTTTTCACCAGACGACTCAACATGTGTTTCCTTCTTCTTTAGTTCAACATTTGAAAACTTGTTCAACCGAATGGCCTCTTCAGTAAGCGCCACACTAAGGTCTATGGCTTCCGTGATTGTTGCAGGTTTGGACGTGGTAACCATACTCATTATCTGGGGTGCCAATCCCCAGATAAATCTCTCAACACGCTTAAACTCTGGTGTGACCATGTATGGTACTACGTGAGATAAATCATGAAATCTCTGAACATACTCTGCAATCTTAGGACCATCCATTCTTAGATGCCAGAACTCAGTTTCTAGCTTCTGTATTTCAGCACGCGAGCAATACTTCCTTCTCATTAACTCTTTCAACTCATTCCAGGTTAATGCATAAGCAGCAGCTTCTCCTAACGTTTGCACTTGCAGATTCCACCATGATAGGGCTCCATCCAGAAACAGCCCTGAGATGTAGGTTACTTGTTGCTCGGGAGCGCATTTGCTCATTCTTAGGACAGAGTCTGTCTTTTCAGCCCACCTAACAAACGCAACAGCACCGCCAGTTCCGTCGAAATTCACGGGCTTACAGCCAAGGAACTGCTTGTAGGTGCATCCTGCACATACGTTGGAATTTACAAATGATATTAGCAGTCGTGCTATAAATATCCAATTGTATCGTAGTATATCTCAAACGACTTAACATTACCATGGGGTGGATTGTTATTGCCGTTGTTATTGTTGTTATTCGAAGTGTTCCTGCTCGTTTCTGTTTGGGAGGCCGCATACTGTGTTATAGCTGCGGCAATGATCCCTTGAAGTTCCGCCTCGGTAGTAGGCATGCGTACATCGCGTCTTGGAGGCATCTTCTAAAAGATGATTATATAGGTCAGGTCATAGTAATTATGTAATATGCGTACGTACTAACATTCATCAATCACATAACATCACATGTTATAACATAAAACAAATAACTCAACAAAACATGTAGTGAGAATGTTGCCATTGAGCCTTCATTAATTACGACCACAATATGGTTTTACAAGTTTAGTAGTACATCATACATCCAAATGACATCAATGGGTCACATCACCCTCAAAAATACAAGTCAAGCTACAACTATCATATACAAAAGTGTGATCTCTCAAAAATTTTCGTAAGCTGGCTCAATAGCGACCTTCTCACCAAAAGATCGACCTGCATAAAACCAAAAATATGCCTATGCTGATGGCGGTGGAGGAGGAGGAGGAAAATAAGAGAAGAGCAAGCGACGCATATGTAACCAGTCCTCCTCTAAGGCACGATAGGCGCGCAACAAATATGCTATCTGCTGCTCAGAAGTCATGAAACGAACGTCTGAATCGGGGGAAAGTGGACGTGGAGTGTGTGGTGCTGCATATGGGGTCGGACAATGACAGGATGGACGTGGAGCTCTCTCCAAATCCTGAATACGACGCGTCAATGCATCCCACTGTATCATCAAGGAAGTGAGGGTGTCCTCCGTAGAGTATCCAACATGGTACGGGTGGTACGGACCAGACAGTGGCATGATAGGGGGCGTAGTCCATAAAAATGGCTCGCTAGATGGTATAAAAGATGGTGTAGTAGGTGGTGCAATAGAAAGAAACTGAGGTGTGAACGGTAAGGATGATGGCAGCACGGGTGGAACAAAAGTAGGATGAGTAATCTGTGGTGTAAGCTGGCTGCCTCCTGACATGAAAGGAGCGTGACCAAAAGGCTGTCGTAATGAACCCTCCCCAGGACGTGGTGGAGGGATGTCCTGGAGAAAGGTAATCGGAAGATCGGTACGATGGACATCGGTCGTGTGTGGGTGGGATAATGGAATATCAGTGGGTGCAGAAACAGGTGCTACTGGAGGTGTAACAGGTAACACAAATGGTGGGTAATCGTCATCGTCATCGATCCACCCGTTACGGGTGTCAGCGTAACGTGGATCTATATGAGTAGCAAAAGGTGCACGGTCAAACAGTACCGACACGGGATCGGGAAATGGTGCATAAATAACAGGATCATCTATCAAGGGTGGAGCAACAGCGGGAAGATCACCAACGGGTATATCACCAACAAGAGGTGCATCGGCTGGTGCATCATCATGGACAGGGTCATGCTCTAATGCAGGGACAGGAGCAACTACAGTCTCTGGGGCCACAGCAGGCTCCGGGTCAACAAGATCCATATCAAAATCAGCAGGGATGTCAAGCAAAGGATCAATAGGATCTACGGGCGCCTCCAAGGGCTGACCCATGTGAATAAACTCAATATCGTGGTCAGGATCGAAATCAGGGGAAAGATCGGCTCAAAAGCGTCATCGACCTCGTGGTCGAACTCGAACTCGTGCGATGGACCGGGTGCAGCTGACATCGCCATGCCAGGGTCGGAAGAGTGAGACTGCACACCGTGGTCATGCAAAGATGCAGATGCCACAGACTCCAATGAGTCCGGGACAGGTGAACCAACAGGAAGCTCCTCTACAGGGGCCTCAGTGATGGGAAGAATAACGTCAGCACCAATAGGGTCCCCGCCCTCATAGTCAGCCTCAGGCGGATCCTCCTCAAACAAATCAATGTCGTCATCAGAAACGACATCGAGGGGCATATCTACTACTGGAAAAGCAGCAAGCGGTATGGGAGCAGGGATCACCACAAGTGGTAAATCCCCGGCAGGAAGGCCATCAGCAGGCTCAACTCTGACGTCAGGCTGCGCGAACGGCTGGAAATCATCGTCGTCTGTGCTGGTGGTGTTTGATGTGTAGACCTCTCGCTCTGAAGCGATCTCGTCATCTGACACGATCGCCATGGGGTCTAGTGTGTCTGATACTCCTGTGTCTGACGATGAAACCATGACGTCTGTAACACAATCACATATATGCACATATATCAATCATAAAGTCAAATAAACATGTTAGCCGCAATAAAGCAAACAAGTAATCATCCTAGTCTCCTAGACTACCCTCCCAGCCTCTCAGACTGAACCTCCTAGCCTATCAGACTAACACCCTGGTCTCTAAGACCAACCTCCCAGTCTCTAAGACTAAATCCCTGGCCTCTAAGACCAACCTCCCAGTCTCTAAGACTAAATCCCTGGCCTCTAAGACCAACCTCCCAGTCTCTAAGACTGGTCCTCCCTCAGCCTCTAAGACTGATCCTCCCTCAGCCTCTCAGACTGAACCTCCCTCAGTCTCTAAGACTGAAATATATAAATTTTGAAAAAGTGTATTTGTGCCGTTAATTTGTAAAAATGTTTTGTATCCTGGATCTGGACGTTTTAGTGTATGCAGTGTAAAAATGTTTTCGTGAAAGCCCTAGTGATCATCGTCTAGACTCGAGAAGGATCCTAGTTCGCTATGATCGATGCTCTGATACCAAGCTGTCACATCCTGGCTTTGCGGAAGCGTGGGTTTATTTTGGTGTGAATTCTTAATACCATAGCATATATCATAACCATGCTATATGAAATAAAACATATGATGTTCATCCATTCATCAAGTTTTTAAAAGTAAATACGACAACATTGTTTAAAAGTCGACACATGAAACGAATTACAACCATGACATAATTAAAAACTTGTTCACGAGACACAACCAAAAGACATGAATAAAAACACAGTTTAAGACTTGTGACCCGTCCAGGCAAAGGTCACATTTCCTAAACTCGGATGACATCATTATTCCTACGCAGCTTGACGACATTGCATACCTTGCCAGATCCCCTAATTTCCTGAAATACATATAATTTAAAAAAATCAACATAAAGTTGAGCGAGTTCATGTAAAAGTGAGTATGTATAAACCGTTGTAATTTGTCTGTATGTATGAAAATCCATGGTATGTAGCAATTAAGGAAAAAGAGATCACCATTGGGTTGCAAAGCCAATGATATGTGTGAAGTGATGCAGGAAGACTCAAACCTAGTAGATTTTTGCGTCGGGCTCAAAGTCACCCCATGGTCCGTACAGTGGACTCAGGAGTTGGGCTCGCTACACCCAAATAGATCTATCGCTCATGACCCTCGGTCCTACAATGAGGATTAATGGCCCCAAGTAACACCTACCCACTCACATGATCTAAGTAGTAAACCCTCCTTAAGCTAACCATACCATGTATATAAAAGTCTGTAATAATTGTCGCATGTATTTCACCCCCGAAGTATAAAACTGAAAACAGTAAAGAGAAAAGGGGGACATGAACTCATAGAAGTGCGTATCCCGAAACGTAAGTCTCCAACTCAACCTGCTGCGTGACGACCTACACGTACTAATGCCTATTAGTCGGATGGCCGTGCCTTGGCTTAGGGTTTAACGTTTTTGGAGAAATAGTTAGGTAACTATTCCGTATTCACACTTCTCATTTATTTTATATTTCCTTCCCAAGGATGGGGGTTTCTATACATGTACGCGTTATAATTCTGAAAATATATTTTTAAGTCTCATTTGGAAAATATATTTTAATCACTTGTCTAAAATATCTAAATTCCAAAATATACATATTTTCCCAAAAATATTATATTTTACCTCATACATTTTCCAAAATAATACTTACCAAAATATACGTATGAGAGTATTTTCCGAAATATACATAAGTTACATTTTAGAGTTCGTGTTGTAATAACAATACTGATGTAACTTAAATATTTATTGGTGAGAGCGTTGGTATTATTTTGGAGTTGAAATTTCACAATAATTTCAAGTTATATTATTTTTATCCTAAAAATAATATATATCCAGTTCACAAAATAATCAAATAATCACACAAGCGTCTTGTTATAATATATATTCTAAATATATATTTATCAAGTTTTATTTACGAAAATCCGCCTCCGGTACTTGGTAATTTTTGAAATAAAAATCATGGCGAAGTTTATTTTGAAAACCAAGTTAAAATATATTTGTAAACATTTGTTAGAAAAATAATTCTAAGTGTTAAAACACTAGAAAAATTTCGCCAGAGTTTCCTTTGTAAATGGAGGTGTCCACGCTTACTAGCGTATCATTTTCTTTTATAAAATCTATCAAACAATTTACCAACCAACAATATACAATATTTAATCACTATTCTTGACAAAAATAAGCCTAAATCACAAACTCATGAACATGAAAGTTTTGTAAAAATATGTAGTAACCCACTAACACATTTAGTAGGTCTTGTTATCCTTAAAAATAAGATTAGTTTCTTGAAAGCTTTATTTTTAAAGAAAATGGAGTTTCACAACTTCTAGTCAAGATTCACAAAAACATTTCTCTATAAAATTTCCTTGTTAAACAAGTGTTTATACACTTGTTTAGTTACCAAAAATGCTTTTAGTTCATACAAGATCCGGGTTTTAACAAAACTAGTATTTTTCGCTTGGTTCTTCCGAAAAACCACTTGTAGATCTTTAGATTCATATGTTTATAACCTTATTCTTCAAGAAAAATTATATTTATTCAAGTTCAAAGTTCATGAATGGATGGTTTCATCATCCTTCATATTTCTAGCATTTACATCTTACTAGTTCATGTTCTTGAACATGATCTAGCATGTCTAGATGATGATCCATCCTACTTCAACTAACTAACAACATCAAATAATCATAACAACACAAGATTTACATGATTTACCCATATATCTTCTCTTTATCCACCCTTTAACACTTATGTTCAAGACTTTAGATTATGTTCATTAGTGTTTCTTAGCATTTCATTATTCAACCATCTATTAACCACTAAAATCAAGAACAAGATGATGTTTTAGAACACTTACTACTAGCACAAGGCTAGGGAAGAAACAAGGCATAAAAGTGGTGGATAAATGAAAACAAGAGTGGTCCTTGAACTTCCGAGTGCACCAAGCTTGTTTGTAGGACTCTTTGCACCTTTGTGTATGTATGGATGGCTTGGAAATGGCTTGATGGTGGTGGTAGTATGGTGAGGTGGTGGCGGCCGTGAGTGGTGATGGAGGGAAGAGAAGAGCTTTGTTGTTGTGTGTGTTTTGATGAAAGAGAGTGAAGAACCTTCATGCTTATTTATAAACCATAATCCTTCACTACCCATTATACAATATGTCTCTTAGTGTCCAACATATGTGATTAAATTAATCAAAGAAAGGCAAGGGGTGGGTCACCCTTTGTTACCGTCGAAGCGAGGGGGGGTATGGGGTTGGGTGGTGATGGAACTTGTTACATTTAGTTAGGATCTAATGATATTTAGTTAGGATATTAGTGTGTTGTCTAATATAAAGGGTGTTAGGGTGTTCGGGGACCCTAACTAGCTCAGAAAAGTAAAAACAATGTATTTGGCAATATTTTTGTGTTCCGGGTAATGTCCGGTTGTTCGGTTGGATATTGATCCGTTAAAGTGCTAAATAAAGTTTTAAAGTGTCTTTTATATGTTTTTAGTGACACATTAAATTACCAATACTTTGGAAAGTGTCTAGGACTATTTTGCCAAGTTTTTACACTTTACTAGCATTGTTAAATGCTGAATTTTGGTTAACTAGTGCAGAATTCTGCACTTTAAGTATGTTTTAGGCACTCCCGGGCACTATAACTATCACCTAGTGACGCAGTTTTATGATCCTCACCTCCCTACACTCACTACTAGTGTAGTACTTTATTCCCGGCTCATACTGGGACTCAAAAATATTGTCTGTCTAGGTGCTGGCATTGTCAGCATGTTGTCTGGGTTATCCGCTCACTGTGCTAACTGTGCGTTGTGCATCATGGTTGTCACTAAAGTTTGTGTGTGACAGTATAAAGTGTGATGCATGAGTATGTATGTATCAGAAATCAGTAAGCAGTTTTATCACAGTTGTAATCAAGCACTAATTAAATACTAATTAATTGTACGGATACCTGGATTTGTGAGGGTTGTCACACTACTGACGCAACGATTGAAGGTTAGAACTATTTTCACTTCTGCTCATACATAGATCGGTTTGAAGAGGAAATCCAATCTTCTACTCACATAATTTGCAAATATCGGTAACTTTATGTTTCTTATCTTTTGTTTATTTTCCTATCTGTAATCTGTAACTCAAATCATTCATCTCTTTAACGATTGGTTTTGAATCTTTTGAATGACTGAGATCTTGAATTAGGGCTGATTTTTTGTTGTTAGTGCCTTTTTGCCGTGATTCATTTTGTTAAGGTATGTTATATGTTCTGTTTTCTCATTCATTTGTTCATATATCATCAATCTGTTTTGATCTGATTTCGTCTCTTTATCTATGTGTTTGTTATCGATAATTTTAGTTTTGATATTTTTAACACATTTTCTTTAAAAGTTTGCCTTGTGGATGCTCATGGTATGTTTGATATTAATGGATCTATTTTGAAAACCCTTTTAATCTACTGATTTGTAGGGGGATCTCATGGTTCGTTTCATGGCACCCTTATAGTGATACCATCATGTGTTTAGGGATTGCATGTCAAGCCAAAAGTTAATGGATTTTATTCATGATCAATTGATATCGGTAAGTTTGAGATAACTCATGTTGCCCTTTAAATTACATCAGGTTAGAGGTGACGTTGTTTGATGACAGTGTGATTCATCTTAAATTTGATGATTGTCATAAATGTTGTGTTGCAATGATGTTCGAGGGTTAGTTAAGGAAAACAAATATCGGTTAAATTGTTTTTAGATTGGTATGAACTGGCATAAATTTACCTAAACTTGAGAGCATGGTTTATGTCATCAATTTCAATTTCTGAGTGCTCTAAATGCCAAATTTTTTGTTTTGAGGTTTTGCCCTTCTATAAATGCCAACTTTATATGGCCGATTCTGAAAAAAATATCTGAAATGTCGACTTCATGTTGTGTGTTGCATATTTACTTTGTCAGAAATGTTGTTGACTTTTACGAAACATATATGTTTCGTATTTGGCCGACCAATAAAAATGTTCAGGGAAATTTTCAAATTGTTTACTACTTAATATAAATTTAGTTTTTTTCTGTTATGTTGATTTCTGATGACTACAAAGTAATTGGGATATGGCTCGATTGCTATTTGTGGTACAATTTGAATGAATTTAATGTTTTATCTAATTAGAAGTGTTCACTTTTATATAATTTAATTACCTTTTTGTACTAATTTGCTTAATTAGTGAAATTATAGTTCTAATTCAGGGATTTTGATTACATGTAGTGTTTTCACAATCTATACTATCTATTAAAGGAGATTAGAGGATGACCTCGATTTGCCTACGTGTCACGTTCTTAGCTATTAAGGAAGAGAGGAAGACTGTAAGGATGTGTCAAACACAGTTGAGATGATACATGTTCAAGGTAATAAGAAGAAACCCTCTGATGAAGAAGCAACCAGTGAGAGTGTTTTGCTGGTAACATGGAGGGGTCGGTGACATTGTCGAGGAGTGTTAGGAAATGCTAAGTGATAGCATTTCCTGAAACTCCTCAACAATGTCACCGACCCCTCTTAAAAATTCCATCAAAACTCTCTCACTGGTTGCTTCTACAACAGAGGGTTTCTTTTTATTACCTGAACCTGTATCATCTCAACTGTGTTGACTGACCCTGTATGTGTTGTTACATCAAGATTCATTTAGGGTTTTTATGATTTTGAAAATTGATCGATTCAGTTTTGATCACCACATATGCTTTTGTCATCTGAGGCTATGATGGCTAGATCTGCCGTGTTGTTGCAATATGCCCTAATCATTGATGGCTGCCGTTCGCGGCTGTTCTAGGTAGCGTTGGGTGTAATCGATGTTTGGTTGATGATAATTAGATCGATGTCACCTAAGGGATATTAAGTCAATGATGTTGATGAGATGCTTCTCACCTGAGACTAAAACTATGATGAAGCAAACGTCTGCCCGAATAAGCGAGGTCTGACATTTTCAAATCATTTGAATTACTTTAGAAAATCATTTAGTGTTGACTGTGAAGATGAGGCTATGATGATTTTGTAGATCTGAGTAAAAATTGAATGAAGATAGCATTATGGTATGGCAAGGTCGTAGGATGGCAGTTGTTCATGCAACCTCTCTTGCAGCCATGGTGTTGTCATCTTTATGCACAATCTGAGCCTGACAGTCTGACAATATAAATGTTTTGCCTGAACCTATATCATCTGAAATGTGTTGACTGACCCTGTATGTGTTGTTACATTAAGATTCAATTAGGATTTTTTTGATTTTGAAAATTGATCGGTTCAGTTTTGATCACCTTAGATGCTTTCTTTTATACCTTGACTAATTCACATGATTTGCTAAATTTTGAAGCCTTACAAGAAGATTAAAGAAGGTATATTCTTTTTGGCATCTTTTTTATATGTTTTTATGTTTGGATTATTCTGTTAAAAATTGTTTGTACTAAACGGGCCAAGATTGACTGTTTGATGCTTAATGGATACAACTGGTCATCTTGGTCGGGTTGGTTATATATCACGCTGGATCTTTCGGATTGATGGTTGATGAGGACAACTGGTCATTTGGGTCGGCTCGGGTATATGATTGGATCCTTCAAGTTGATGCTTGATGTGTACAAGTGGTCACCTGGGTCGAGCCGGGTCGGGTTGGTTATATTACGCTGTAACTTTCGGGTTTGATTTATTGTTCTTCTGAATTGATTACTTGCTCTTGAATATCAATTTTTTTCGTTTTATTATTTTTTTTAACTTTCAGGATTAACTCAGTTGTGTAGCCATCTTAATCAACATCTAGGTTTCAGCTGCGATTTTTGGGAAATGATATGTAAGTCCTTGGAACATTTAATTTTTTTTTATTCATTTACCTTTCATTTCATAGATTTCTTAGAATTATAAATTCAATTCTTTTATATGACTAGATTCATTATGTGTGACATTTATTTTGTTCATATTAGGTACAAAGAAGAAGTCGAATGATCTCAAATTGTCAACATGTTCAAGCAACTAGCAAGTGTTTGGATGATATTCATGCTATTAACCACTTTCTATAACAATTATTACTTAATATGATTTTTGTATTGATTCTCTAAAATTACTTGATTCAAATTTGTGATGAATGATTAGTCCCTTTTACTACTTGATTTGAAAATATATTTAAGATAAAATTTCTATAATTAGTTGTTATACATGAATAAATGACTTTATCTTTTTTATACCTAATGTTCTTTATTTTCAACCATATAATACATTCACATTTTATAACATTTGGTTCATATTTTGATAATTTCTTTTTTACTCGACCGGTGTATATTGATCAACATAATTTTTTATGCAACAGTACAAGACTACGTATTAATAAACTTTACAGACGTGTTATAGAATATGAGATTATATATGGATTTTAATAGGTTTTTATGCGTTTGTACAAAATATTATATTTCAAAGTAAATAATATGGCTTTGGATGAAGCCGCGCATCGCGCGGGCATTAACCTTGTGGATATATATAGGAGTACAAAACTTGGAGAGGAAGCTAATCTATTTTTGGTGTTGATAACCATAATAATAATTTATGTTTATAACAATAATTAGTTTTATGTTGTTATCATAAGTTGTCACATTTACTTATTTAAGTTTACAAATAAAAATTTATTATATTCATGTTGAAAATTATTATATATTAGGTATACAAAATCCTCCAAATCATGATTTAATTTTATAGTGTTTGCTTGTTCAGTATATTTTGTATTTTAAGGTAATTTTTGTCTTTTGAAGTTTTTCCCCAAATTCATGCGGTTTATTTAAGGATCACTATACGCAAAACTGTATGTAGATCTATTTTCCCCTTTTTACAATAAATGTTTCGGGGTGTATCACGTGTCACATAAATTCTCATGTTTATTCACTTTAATCATCAACATGCAAAATCAATGTGTGGATATGATATGTTATGTGTATATTTGTTATTTGTTTGTTTACTCACTTTGTGTCTCAGTTTACATTGTGGATCCACTGGCTGACCAAGTTCCCCACGTCCATGGATTGAAACTGGTATCGCCACCATCATTTAGATTCGCTCTTCGGGGCTTGGTCTCGCTCGTGTCACATTGGTTAGTTTTATTTATTGTTGTGGTTGGGTGTTTGTTGTAATTATTAGTTGTGATTGTCTCATTAACACATTATTTGCATGTAAATCTTTTAAAATAATAAAACAATTATTTTTATTAAAATATAGATTTACACAACAGCTTTTTAGTTGAGATATAAATTATTTTACGCATGATACAGGAAATCAGGTTTGATGAAGCAAGAATGAAGACACGTAGGATCTTGCCTTAGACAAATAAACGAGATTATAGTTTATGTCTTGGAATCATGTATGGATTATTTGAAATTTGTTATGATTAATGTGACATATTAAATTGTGAGATGAATAAATATTTGAACATTTAATAGTGACATAAGTTTTGAACAATCATCTCGTTCCGACCGATAATGCGTCACGGGTTGGGGTGTGACAATGGAATGATAATGTTCCATTTTATTTCTTTGTCCATTCCATTAGATAGTGTTTGGTATGTAGGAATGTAACGCCTCGCTTTTGTAACATTCCTTATTTAGCAAGTTTGTTTGTACCTTCCATTTATGAAACTTGTATTCCCTTATAATCGTATTTCATTTCAAACGTTGTAATCCGAGACTTGAATCATAATGAAAAACTGATCTTTATTACACTTGTGTTATTCATAATACGTAAATACTTGTTAAATATTCGTGATACATGCATACTTGATACAATTTATACGCAAAGTCATACTTGTTTATACATACAAAATTCATTGATACCTTTATTTATTTATGCACTACACTTATACATTGCACTTACACGTTTAAAATGTCATGGCCCCCGACCCGTACCCTGGTTCGGAAGTCGCGAGACAGAAAACCCTTGGTATTGGTGTTTATTAAATTTCAGCGGAAACTTTATTGAACCCGGGTGTTAAAAATTTAATATCAGAGTTTAAGAAAAACACCACATTAGTTATCTCATAACAGTGGGGTAAACCCCGTTCTTACAGAAAAGGAATTTCACTGGGGAAACCTTTTGATTACAGAAAACATGTTTATTTCTATTTACTGAGCCACTTTATTTAAGCTGGAGTGCTACGCGGCACTTTTCCCTTCCTCACAGTAAATCACCTGAAATATGTTTTAAAAAGATTTGATCAGCGAAAAATACTGCCAAGTGCATTCAATTTGTACAAAAGACACATTGTTATAATATACAGTATTAAGAGCTATTACAATGTTTATATCAACCAATTACCCCAAATCGGTATTTGTCACTCGACCGGATCTGTGACTATGGTCATATCACACATTGGCTAACCCGTTGTCCAGTGGTGAAGATTATCAAGTAATGTATACAAAACCCCACATACCGGCAGTAATTGTAGATTACAAAGACTTAATCACTGTAACTACAACTTTTAAAACAAGTAGGGTTTTGAAAACAATTTAGTAAAATAGAATGACTCACATTGCAGATTTAAATTGTCAAAGCTTGCCTACAGGTTAAGCTGGTAAACCTAATTAAATACACAATGCAAACAAAATTAGGTTAGTAACTTAATACAACATTTACGATAATTGCGAGATCGAAAGCCTCACGACGAATGACAAAGTATAGCCAAATATAGGCAGAACTTAAACATCCATCGGATCGGTTTTAATCGATCGGATACAGTACCGTAGCAGTGATCGAGTTATTACCCCGTTATCGTAGCAGAGTGTTGGTACCGCGGGTATATTATTTTGAGCAGAATACTATAGATTGAGAAAGAAATTCTTGAGCAAAGTTGAAAGTAACGGAACTGCTCAATTTATAGCCTGTTCGCAGGTTTCTCGCGCCCTGCGACTCGCTCAGGGAAGCCCTTTGCGGCCCGCGAGCGCCCACCTAGCTACGGCTAGGGCTTCCGTGTCATACCCTAGGTTTGACACGTGGATGACACATGTCAAACAACGTGTCTGTATCAAATCAAGTCTCTCGCGCCCCGCGAGAGACCTTTCCTATTGGGCCGCGGCCCGCGACAGGACCAATTTTCAGTTTTATTTGATTTTTATATAGAATAAGGTTATAGGGGTTCGGTTTTACACTTACGGAGCATTTTATGGCGTTTTTGTGAGTTGTTACATAAAACGCTTAAAACTGACAAAAATACGCGAATTGAAATTTCGAGCATAAGGGACTGGTACCTCTTGCACGAGAGGACCTAGTCGTCCCAAATCCGTCTCGTCCCAAACTCGTCCCTCAGTCTATAAATACCAACCCACTTCCTCCATTTCAAACCTTCATCCTCCGAACTTTTCTCTAAAAATCTGACTTCTAGCAATTCTTTGGATTTTGTCTCAGCTACTTTCCAAGTGAGTTTATAACTTACTAACAACTGATTTCTTCTACTTTCTTCCATTTTTATAAACTTTTACAAGATTCTTCATAAATATTTCACTTGGTTTCTCTGATTTGCAATGGCAAACTGATACTAACTCTCAATTCGTTGAGGACCAAGCTGAGAAGTGAAGATAATCTTTCAAAATTTTTGTAAACAATCTTTCTGACGTAAACTCGGCCGAATCAGAGACTCTCTGAGCTCACAAGCTAAGTTCATAGCTGTGGATTCATGTTAAAGTCAATTCCAGCCGAGAAGGTAATCAATTCAACCAAAACCGAACTGATTTCACCTAGAAACAGTTCCAGTCGTCCGAAATGATGGCCCACTCACCCGAGAAGATAACCTTCTCATGCGAGAGGGGACTCCTGTCGTCCGAAATAGACTGTTTCACTGCGTTCTGACGTTTTTAAGTGTTGAATGATTATCCAGATCCCTATTTTCAATATAGATGTCTCTGGAATACCAGTGTGTGATCTATGGAAGCCTTGGCTTCCAACCTAGTTCCATCACCTTACTTAAATTTGTAAAACGAACACCCAAACATTCTCCTAGACCTAGAACAAGTTAACTCCGTCCAGCCTCCGACACTTAGTTCATTCTTTCTATGTCGTGTTAGCACACCTGGGATGTCCTTGTCCGGTTGTTTGGTTATTTATTTACTTTTTGTTATTTAATTTTTGTATTCGTGTCCAACCGGTCAGTTAACTAAGTCAGCTGGTTTGTGCTTTGGTGAACAATAACGAGGTTATTACCTCCATGCATGACTTATATGAACTCTATGAACATTCTGGACTAATTATAACTAAATAACTTAACTGAAAACACGAACATAACTGATTAATAGTTAAAACGTTCAAAGAAGAATCGGTTCGCCAAACAGTCCTTCTCCCGCGAAAGGGTGGTCCCACTCGCGTGAACGGCCTCTCGTCTGAACAGTTCATACTTCGGTTTCCCCATTATTCTGTTTTCCGTGTTCCTTGTCACTGATTCTGTTGGGCAAACCAGGACCCATAAAATCACAGAAACTCAGTGTCGTGACAAGTGCATGGATATAATAAACTTTCTATTTACTTTCATATTATACTAGGTGCTTTAATTCTGTATCACAATTCCCTATTTCAACTCCAACTCACGTCTTCGTTTGCCCTGTAGGGTAACCTTGGTGTTCCTGTACTAAAACAACAATCCCTTTGCTTGCCGGGTAGAATAACCTTGGCGTTCCTGTACTACGTCAACCAACACTACGCTCGCGGAATTTCTAAAGAAGATTTAGCAAAACCGTGAGTATACTCAAACACCCTTTTTCCGTTTTACACTTTGGGTGCAATATGTTTACTATTAAACCTTCACAATTACACTTGGACTTTATTCAAATGCACAAACAATCCAGTACATGCATGCATACATTATACTTGATTCGTTAATCTGGGGTTATTATTTTTGTGATAAACTTGTCATTAACTTCGTACGAGCCTACCCTTAACATGTATAGCGCTATAGGAGTAACGCACCGCCCGTGTTCGTGAGGTCATGTTAAGTCTTTAAACATTGCGTTAAACCTTGGGTTGACTTGAATATTCACATGCCAGTTTTACTTAATTGACGTGTGCGGGTGTGTATAACTTTTTAGTATATTTTTAGCACTTTTTACTCGCCAATTCAAGTTTTAAATTTATAAAACACGATATCCTACTATCACTCTACACACACGTTAGGGCAAGTGCACCCATCGCGGACGTAGTATAGTGATGGCAAGATACTGAGGTCGTCCAAGGACACAAGAGCTTTTAATATCGGCTTATTGTCAACGTCTAATCGAACCAAACTTTGAGAAAAGATTTTTAAAACTATAAAAAGATAAACTAAAAAACAGAAAATAAAATAAAAGTAAATACATATAGACAAGAAAGAATCACTTGGTTCCGACTTATCTTTCATGTATCTTTTTGATGATTTCCGCACTTTGGGCATCTTAAGAGATTATCTTAGTTATAATAGTAGGCCCCACTTGTGAAGGCGACGTTACCCTCAACCTAGTGGTTTGAGTCAGCAAGTATACAATCCTACTAGGTCGGATTATTAAAAGATAATTAAGTAAGTTATTAATGCAAAAAGTAGTGGGCCCCCTTCCAGGCAGCGATCACCCTCAACCCATTGGTCTGAGTCAGCAGGGATACAGTCCTCGCGGGGTTGGTTTAACGTTTTAATAGTAGTTTATAGATAAGGGATTCAAGCGTTTTGCACCTATCCTGTGGTGGGTAAGGCCCACTCCGACTCGTGAGGTGTTACTAAGCTTGAAACAGGTTCTCGCAGGATCTATTCACTGAACGAGACATAAAATTTACCCAACCACCCTTCTAAGCCCCTTCCAGGCAATTAACGCGCTTTATATAGACCGTAAAGACACGAATATGCGAATCAGCGACATATGAAGAATGATTAGATAAATTTGCCTTCAATATAAAAAACTAGTTATTAAAGTCATTAATACATACCCAATTAAAAACTTGCCAAAGATTGGAAATCATAAAAGAAAATACATAAAAGATTTGTCTTCACCAAGTGATGTAAGAGTTAAGCCAAGCATGGCCTTTGTTTGACAAAGGCTCTTACTATCAATTTTGGATCCCGAGACTACTACACATACTCTAAAAGATGGAATATGGATGATGGTGTTGTAGTGGTGGTGGAGTGGTGGCAAGTGAGAGAGAAGTGGTTTGCCAATGGATAGTTTGGAATGGAACCAAACACATCTATTTATAGCTGAAATTAGAAGCTCTACCACGGCCCGTTCCCGCCTGGCACGGCCTCATGGTCATCTCTCTCTCTTCCTCATTAAGTGCTTGTCAGGTGACGTGACCGTGTCGTCCCGATCAGTCAAAAACCCAATTAACCTAGGTAGCTAGGGTAAGTCGTGTATCCTATCCACGAAGAGCATGTGGTCAGTATCGCACGACCTGTTCGATTAGTTAGACTATTTACAAAAAATGTACAATGTGATTATGAAGTTTGCTAATTTTTATAAGTGTATTTGATTTTGAAAAGAAATCGGAGTGAACTGACAAATTGATATTACTACTTATTAACTATGCTTGATTATGAAGTTTGTCACTTTTTTATGAAGCTTGCTATGTTAAAGTTGTTTGCTTGTTTAGTTGAAAAGATATCGGGTTGAACCGACAATTTGCTATTAACTAAGAGAATGGTTCGTTGACTATGTTTGCAAAACTTAATTGATTAGTTAAGAATACTATATCAGAAAACGAATCACGCCCGGGTTTCGGATTAATAAGTATCTAGAGTTATTTAACATGAATGGTTTGATTATTTTATGAACACCAATGATTTCTTAAGTTTGTTAATTTGAAATCCTAATCTTAGACATCAACAATCGTCTATCATATGCAACCAGTGCAAGATAACCATCACAATATGAGACAATAGTATGCTTTATTAATCAAGAACAAAAACCAAACCCTAGCATAAATCACAACTTAATGGTAGCAATCATCTCTCAACGTTAATGTTGCAAGAAAACTTAACAATTTCGAGTTCAAAGCAATACCAACAAATGATTCACACAATTTCAATAAAAGATTAACAAATGTTTGTATCAAACCAAAACATGAAAAAGCAAACCCTAGAAACTCACAATCTTTCACCCGGGGATGATCTTGGGGGAAATTAGCCACTCATGGTTTATGATTGATCTTCAAGACGTGATGGAATGTGATAATGGATGGATTGAATCTTCAAGAATCTCCCAAAAAGCTCCCAAAATCGCCTAGCAAACCCCCCAATTCATATGTGTCAAGACCAACATGAATGATACTTTTCCTTAGTCAAAAATGACATTTTTAGGATTTTGTAACTGATGAGGGACGCATTATGTGTCCTCATGGACACATTATGTGTCCCTGCTCTGAAATTCACACTTTCATGTGCCCTCTATTGCGTCCCAAATGAAGTAACTTGCGTTCTCATCCCATGTTTTCTCCTTTCTTCTCAAAACCACTCTTGATTACTTCCATATGCTTCCATGTGCTTCCCATTTTTCAGTTAGCTACCGAAATGCACTTTTTAAGCACCGGTAAGCTCCTAAATGCATCATTTCCTTGTCCCCTTCATTCCAAAGCTCGTAAAGCTTCCAAAATACACCTTAAACCTATCAAGGCCTGCAAAATACAAACCATCTTAAAGTAGAGTATTCTAGACCTCAATTTCACACAAGTTGATATAATTAAACACATTAAGCTTTGGAAATTTACCAACCCATCACATCCCCACACTTATCATTTTGCTTGCCCTCCAGCAAATCTGTTTTTCACTTTCACGTGAGTCGAACGAGAAACACACGCCCCATTCCCGAGACTAAGGTTAAGGTCTGATGTCATACCTGGTTCAAACTTTTTACAATTTTCAACATATTTAGCAATAAATGATTAATCATATAAAAATGGTTATCCAAGATTAACCCGCCCTTGAAACTCACAAATCATTCATATCCCTCACAATGTTCACTCCACTCGTTTTACAAATTGGCTAAATTTAAATGATGTATTAGCACCTTTTTAAAGTAATCACTCAAAACCGAACAGAACACGTACCCGCATAGGCTTGCAACTCAATCATTCTCCACCACCGAACACGAATACTAAGCACAAGTCAAAAGGTCTTTGAAGCATTGTAACGGGGCTAGGCGAAGGGTAGGAAATAAGATGTTTTAAAGTGGCGAAGGTGATGAAAAATTCGATTTTTTTTATTACAAACGACTATGCTAAACAAAACTAACTTTAAACATCAACTTCGAGGCAACGATTTTCGCCTTTTATTCAACAACTAAAACACATATTTTTTGTATTTTCTCAATGATTTTTCTCTTCATTTTTTTCTTTTTTTTCGCAAATAAATAAATAAATCACAACTATACGAACATATACTCCTACAATCGAATTTTCATCACACGGGCTTAAAAAGAAAAGGTTTACGGTTATGGGCTAATTGGGTTGGTCAAACGAAAGGTTTAGGCTCAAAGTGGGCAACTAAGGGATTTATTTGGGTAAGGATAGATAAATGGTTTTAAAGGAAAAATCATTCTCGTGCTTGTATTCGGTCTATGGTCTCAAACGTATCAAAAGTCGCAAGTTCTACAATACGTGACTAATGGTCCACTCAAACAAAAAAACATATATATATGTAATTCTATGATGTAAGAATGGCTCAAAAGCTCACATATAACGGGTATGGTATGTGACATGCATGATATGTTAGTTTCTTAGGCGAATTATTCCCAATTAACCACCCGCTAAATACTCGTCATGCTATTAATTTGAACTTGACCATGACAAAAGACCAAATGAGTTGTGCCATCCCTCGTTAACTTAGTTACTTATGCTTTTTAGATCTCTTCAAACAAAGACATTTTGAAAAATTTTTGAAAATTTCCCCCCATCCCCATACTTGAGGTAAACATTGTCCTCAATGTGTGGTGTTTAAATGAACGGGTCAAAAATAAAAAAACTTTTACTCCCCCATCCCCACACTTGAGGTAAACATTGTCCTCAATGTGTAAGAATAGAGCTTTTAAAACGCACAAGGGATGTGATACGGCTAACTTCACCCAAAATTTCACCCCAGAAAATAAAATACAATTTACAATCCACTTATTTGCTAACTAAAAATCAAAGATAAAAAGAAACGTATGCACCTGGGTTTTTTTTTTCGCTCGTTCCTCGTGTGCTCTTCCTCTTTTCAACAAAGCGGTCGTCTCACGAACATAATATACCTACAAATCTCAACCCTTGTGTAGAAGCATGCTTCCCACAACCATCAAAATTTGTTAGTTACCTAGTTCTACCACTTTTATGAAAACATTACCACGCCATACGTTATTTCACTTTGATTTATGTGGAAAAAATAATGTACAATAACAACAAACATAACTCACTTTCGTAGGAATCACGGTTGCATTTCCCCGGCAACGGATCCATTTTGACGTGACCGTGTCGTCCCGATCAGTCAAAAACCCAATTAACCTAGGTTGCTAGGGTAAGTCGGGTATCGTATCCACGAAGAGCATGTGGTCAGTATCGCACGACCTATTCGATTAGTTAGACTATTTACAAAAAAATGTACAATGTGATTATGAAGTTTGCTAATTTTTATAAGTGTATTTGATTTTGAAAAGAAATCGAAGTGAACCGATAAATTGATATTACTACTTATTAACTATGCTTGATTATGAAGCTTGTCACTTTTTTATGAAGCTTGCTATGTTAAAGTTGTTTGTTTGTTTAGTTGAAAAGATATCGGGTTGAACCGACAATTTACTATTAACTAAGAGAATTGTTCGTTGACTATGTTTGCAAAACTTAATTGATTAGTTAAAAATACTATATGAGAAAACGAATCACGTCCGGGTTTCGGATTAATAAGTATCTAGAGTTATTTAACATGAATGGTTTGATTATTTTATGAACACCAATGATTTCTTAAGTTTGATAATTTGAAATCCTAATCTTACACATCAACAATCGTCTATCATACGCAACCAGTGCAAGATAACCATCACAATATGAGACAATAGTATGCTTTATTAATCAAGAACAAAAACCAAACCCTTGCATAAATCACAACTTAGTGGTAGCAATCATCTCTCAACATTAATGTTGCAAGAAAACTTAACAATTTCGAGTTCAAAGCAATACCAACAAATGATTCACACAATTTCAATAAAAGATTAACAAATGTTTGTATCAAATCAAAACATGAAAAAGCAAACCCTAGAAACTCACAATCTTTCACCCGGGGATGATCTTGGGGAAATTAGCCACTCATGGTTTATGATTGATCTTCAAGACGTGATGGAATGTGATAATGGATGGATTGAATCTTCAAGAATCTCCCAAAAAGCTCCCAAAATCGCCTAGCAAAACCCCCCAATTCGTATGTGTCAAGACCAACGTGAATGATACTTTTCCTTAGTCAAAAAGAGCATTTTTACGAGTTTGTAACTGACGAGGGACGCATTATGTGTCCTCAGGGACACATTATGCGTCCCTCCTCTGAAATTCACACTTTCAAGTGCCCTCTATTGCGTCCCAAATGAAGTAACTTGCGTTCTCATCCCATGTTTTCTCCTTTCTTCTCAAAACCACTCTTGATTACTTCCATATGCTTCCATGTGCTTCCCATTTTTCAGTTAGCTACCGAAATGCACTTTTTAAGCTCTAATAAGCTCCTAAATGCATCATTTCGTTGTCACCTTCATTCCAAAGCTCGTAAAGCTTCCAAAATACACCTTAAACCTATCAAGGCCTGCAAAATACAAACCATCTTAAAGTAGGGTATTCTAAACCTCAATTTCACACAAGTTGATATAATTAAACACATTAAGCTTTGGAAATTTACCAACCCATCATCAGGTCTTGTACTAACACGGCCCCGTGTGTCAACGACACGGCTCGTGGCCAAAATACTTGTTTTACTATCGCAGATTCTGAAAATCTTTGAGTTGACCATGCCTCGTGTTGGCTTAGCACGGCCCCGTGTTGGCTGCCAGTTTTGTCTTTGCTGTTGTCTTTTCTTCTTCACAGCATCCACCCTCGGACACGACCCGTGTCTGGTAGACACGGCCCCTTGTCAAGTCTTCTGATCTTGCTATTCTTGTGGTTAGGATGTGAATTGGGGCTTGGCGAGTTGTGTCAATTCCTCCTTCTTTGTATTTATGTTGGTTTTTGCTGTTTTTTTGCTCTTTTTGCACATTTAAGCTCTTTTGACCCTGTAAATTAAAAAGGAACAGAAAAACAAGTTTTTTTCCAACATTAGTATTGAAAAAGGGTTGATTTTACGCCGTATTTGATATAATAAGTCACAATGGAGTAACTTATTGACTTTTCGCCTCACATACACTCCCAAACCCAAACATCATTTAACTTTTCAAAAAGTCAATAAGTTATAAGTTCGGTAAAATAAGCACTCCCAAACACCCCGTAGGTTAATAAGTCATTTCAAACTCAATCCTTATCCCCCCTTAGGTGTATATGTGGTAAATTGTTGTTATTTATGATCCATGAATACCATAGATAAATTGTTAATTTAAATTCATTATATACAAGAAATTTTAAGTATCTTACTCAATACCAGTGTTGCAATAATTGCTAGGCGCTAGTAGGTCGGTGAGTTTAATCGGATTAAGATATTATATGTAATTTTCAGTTTTGTATGTATACACACACATTTTTATTTGTAATTTTTTGAAGTAGACATGTTCTAACACCTTCTTCGACTCATATTTTGTAGTAGATAGGATTAATTGTCGGAATTTGCAAGTTTTGGTTGAAATTTGGTCGAAATTTTCAAGTTTTAGCCATGATCGTTAGATTGCCACTGATTTTTGGTTGATTAGGACCAGATTCGACCACCTAACAATTAATTACAGACAAAGGATTAATCAGATTAAGATTTTGTGTCTACTTTTCAGTTTTATATGTATTTACACACATTTTTATTTGTAATTTTTTGATGTAGACATGTTTTAACACCTTCTTCAACCCATGTTTTGTAATAGATAAGATTAATTGTCGGAATTTGCAAGTTTTGGTTGATATATGGTCGGAATTTATAGGTTTTAGCCAGAATCGATAGATTGCCACTGATTTTTGGCTGATTAGGACCAGATTTGACCGCCTAACGATTAATTGGCTGATCAGATAAGAATTACTCGGTGAATCTTCGACTAACGATTAATTAGAGGCTAGGTGAGATTTTTACAACCATGCCAATTTAGGCTTAAGGGTATGGTGAGGCTCATCCCCACGGGGATGAGCCTCCACGTAGGCGCCACGTAGGCGGCTCATGGGGGATGAGCCTCCATGCTTTTTGAGGGGGATGGAGGATGAGCCTACCCCACGTAATTTTTTATTGTTTAACTTTTATTTGTTTAAATTTTATTGTTTATTTTTTATTTGTTTAACTTTATAAAAACTATTCAACATTTAAATAAAAATAAAACATAAAGGAAGATAATAAAATCCATTACATAACATAAATAAAAATTACATAACCTAAAAAAAAAATTTACGCTACCTAAAATTTGTAAAAAAAGACTAGATTTAAAAATTTAAAAAAATTAGACTACTCGTCTTCGTCACCGTCCGGTACGTTAACGTTGTTCCAAATATGTTCTACCAAATCCTGTTGAAGGTTTGCATGCGTGAAGTCGTTGGTTAGCGAGAACGAGTTTAAATCCTGTTGTGGCGGATCTACCGGGACAGTATTCCCGATAGATGCATTCTCATCATACTCACAAATTGCCCGACCTTCGTCTTCAATAATCTTGTTATGGAGCAAAATGCAAGCGTACATACAAAGGCGCAACCTCTTCGGTGTGAACGCACGTGCCGGTTGTGCAAGGATGGCCCATTTTTTTCGTAAGACACCAAAAGCACGTTCGATGTCTTTTCTTGCACCTTCTTGACGCTTGGCAAATTTTTTTCCTTTTTTCGTCCTCGGGATGTGGATTAGTCTTCACAATTGTAGACCAAGACGGATATATCTCGTCAGCAAGATAATACCCACGTCTATACTCAACCCCAGAAACTGTAAAACTGGTGTCTGGACCAGTTCCATTAACGACATCGGTAAAGATCGCCGATTGGTATAACACATTGAGGTCGTTGTGTGAACCAGGGAGACCAAAGAAAGAATGCCAGATCCACAAATCCTGTGATGCCACGGCTTCAAGTACCACGGTTGGATAGCCGTGATCACCGCGAGTATATTGGCCGCGCCACGCAGTCGGGCATCTATGCCACGCCCAATGCATACAATCAATACAACCGAGCATTCCCGGAAACCCGTGCCGTGCTTCATGAGCTTGGTACAACTGCTGAACATCATACACGTTTGGTTTACGCAAATATTTTTTGTTATACAGTTTCACCACATTACGGCAAAACCGATACAAACATTCCCGCGTAGTTCTTGCCGACATTTGTAAGTACTCGTCCAAAGCGTCGGCCACTGTCCCGTACGCCAGTTGGCGAATGGCCGCAGTACACTTTTGTAACGTGGTGAACCCTTCATAATTTCGAGCGTCGGGTCGTTGCGTGAAAAACGGATCTAGCCCCGCCAAATCATCAGCAATCCGTGTGAATAACCGACGACTCATTCGGAATCTGCGTCTGAATATCTCGGCATTGTAAAGGGGTGCATCCGAAAAATAATCGTTCACCAATTTCTCGTGCCCCCATACCCTTTGGTCTTAGAGTCTTATATAATTTGTAATAAAAGTTATGCAATCAATTCATTATTTATTATGGAGTAAAATGCACGGATAGTCCCTGTGGTTTTGCAAAGTTTCACCTATAGTCCCCAGACTTTGGAAATTACACTCCTAGTCCCTGTGGTTTGACAGTTTGTTACGCTGATAGTCCCTGGAGTGGATGTGGGTTAGTTTTCTCAGTTAAGTTGGTGTGAAATGACTATAATACCCTTAATATAAAATAAAATAAACAAATCAAGTATTTAAATATATAAAACATATATGTATGTATATACACACACTTGAACAATATGTATCTCTCTTTCTACTCTCTCTCTCTCTCTCTCTCACTAAAAACCACCACCACCGTCACCTCCACTGCCGCCATCACCACTCCCCACCACCGCCATCCCCTTCCACCACCACACCTCCGCCTCCAAAAAATCATCAATTTAACAACAAACTATCAGTAAATTAAATATAAACTGAACAAAAAAAAAGCCCTAAAATCATACATTTACTGAAGTGGTATGAACAACATCTGAAGACTGATTCACAGACTGCAAAAATCTCAAAACCCTTTTCCAATTTTGACCACACCGACCCACAAGTTCATCCTGAGCCTTAAAACTCAAGCAATTATAAACAACATGAGACCTACAAAGCTGAAAAGCAGCGAAGTCAACCAAAGACTTTGACTTTTGATTATCAAACTCATGAGTGCCTCTAAAAACCGAACTAGTAAGCTCCAAACAGACAAGATCCGACCCACTTAACCGACACCCAGATGTCAAAATCTCAAGAATCAAATGCAACGGCAAGTCTTCAAGTGTAGATTATGGTAACCGATCCCCCATTTTGTGGGTCAAAATTGGGGAAAAACATCAGATTTTGAAACGGGATTTGATAAAATTTAAACGGAATTGGAAAAGGGTTTTGAGATTTTTGCAGTCTGTGAATCAGTCTTCAAAATTGGTCGGTGTGGTGGAAGGGGATGGCGGTGGTGGGGAGTGGTGATGGCGGCAGTGGAGGTGACGGTGGTGGTGGTTTTTAGTGAGAGAGAGAGAGAGAGAGAGAGTAGAAAGAGAGATACATATTGTTCAAGTGTGTGTATATACATACATATATGTTTTATATATTTAAATAGTTGATTTGTTTATTTTATTTTATATTAAGGGTATTATAGTCATTTCACACCAACTTAACTGAGAAAACTAACCCACATCCACTCCAGGGACTATCAGCGCAACAAACTGTCAAACCACAGGGACTAGGAGTGTAATTTCCAAAATCTGGGGACTATAGGTGAAACTTTACAAAACCACAGGGACTATCCGTGCATTTTACTCTTTATTATGCCATAACTTTTATTCGTGTATGTTATGCAATCAATTCATTATTTATTATGACATAACTTTTATTCGCGTATATTTGGTAAAGCATTGTAATTTATGACGCATGAATACCAGAGATAAATAGTTAATGTAAATCGATTTCGGCTCTAAAACGGTTTAACCGAATGTAGGGGTGCCTCTGAGAATTTATATACCCAGTTCGAGCTCGAAAAAATGTGTCATTCCGTAATGTTTTATTATTATTATTATTATTATTATTATTATTATTATTTTTTTTTTTAAATCAAATGTGTATTGGGCTTACTAAATCAAATGGATATTGGGCTAACTTCTAAACCTTAAAAATTGTTTTGTAAATGGGTCTATCTTAGAGTAGCATTGGGGTGCTATTAAAAAAATTAACATGTATACTTATCGGATTTAAGAAAAAACACGTGCCCCTCGAAATCACGGGCCCTGTGTGGTGGTCCTCCCCGCACACCCTCATCACCGCCCATGACCGAGTGTATCAGGTGGTTCAAATGGGTGTACTGAGCGGTTTAACCGGTTCTATCAGACAGTTCAACCGGTACAACCAGCCGGTTTGAACCGGTTTTTAAAACATTAACTATACAAGAAATTTGTATAATTATGTTGCAAAATGCGAGTTTTTAGGGGATGTCGCTTGCATTATAGATGTTGTTTTGCAAGTGTCCAAGAGCTAAACTTAGAGTTAACTATATACTGTTTAAACATTAGTACAAGATATCATAAAATGTCATTCTTAAAACATCCAAACAAAAGTATCATTGTCAAGACATTCAAACAGAAAGTTTAAAAACATCCTAGCTTTTTATTCATCAGATATGCTAGTTGGTGATTAATATCATCAATATATTAAATACGACTTGTAATTGGAACATATATATCGCGTTTGTTGATTTTCATAGCATGGTCGTGATCACATGCTTTGACCATGACGATAACTCGTGTCGTGTCTACCTCCGCCCCAACCGGTAACGTGCCTAGTTATTTACCAGTATCTACTATTGCTTGTGAAAACTCATACATTTACACACCGTTAAAATCGGGCATACCTTATACGATATTTTTTCTCGGTTATTACAATCCTTATGAGTATACTTTAGTACTATTTTATTTTCTTTTAGAAATTTTATCTTAAAACAACCTTTAATATAAGAATAGAATTACATTGAAAACAAAATTAATGACCAAGATTTCATCACTGTGTTATGTGACTAGTTTATTGGCAAAAATTCTTACTTCTGCTCTTAATGGGCTAAGGCATAGACGGTTTGGGCCTCCACAATGATGATAAAAGACTAAAAATAGCTCAAATGTTAATATAAACTTGCTTAACAAAATAAAGAATATATGCAGCCAAAAAATTGTTAAAGTTTTCTTAAAACACTATTTATCTTTTTAAAAAAAGTAACATATATTTGTAACATTACTACTACTATAACCGGGTTTATAACTCATAGAATGCTCAACATTTTTTTTTTTTTTCATTTAACAAATGCTTAGTTTTTTTTTTTTCAAAAAATTATAGTATTTGATAAAAAAATAAATTCAAATTTGTATTGATTCGATTAGCTAAAGTTAATTATAAAAAATTGAATTGAATCAAACACAATATTTTTCAAATGTATTAATCAAAAAGTACATTATTTTAGCACATTTTCATTAAAAAAAAAAAACAAATCATGTTTAAAATGTTTGTGATATTTTGAGAATACTGAATCTTTGATAAAACAAAAGTAAATCTTTTGGCTGATCTCTTTGTGGGAAAGATGAAATGCTCATTTACATTTTGATTTCCATATTTATTCTAGAAGATCATTCGAACTTTAGCAAAAAAAAAAAAAAAAAGGGGGGGGGGGGGGGTCAATTTTAGTATTTTAGCCTTTTAAGAATACAATGGTTAACTATGATTTATTTTCATTTTTATTTTTTGCATATATATTGTGTATTAATTAATAATTAATATTAATGCGAATTATTTGAAATCCCTTATTCGGGTCAATCAAATGTAATATTATTAACTTTATACTAAGATCTAAATATTGTGCATTATAATTTTAAAAAATACTCAATAAAGAGGAGTGAAATGACCTTTTTGTACAATAAGTCACACCCCTTTACCTCAACACATGGCACCTCCCCCCTATATCCCACCACCAGGGCCTATATATACACATTCTTGACTAGCAAAAACCTTGAGCAAACCCCCCTCTCTCTCCTCTTCTTCTCTCTCTACAAATATACATATACATACATATATCTATACTCATAAAAGAGAGAGCACCCATGGCTGTTTTGACTGTGATTATTGGTGTTGTATTGGGCCTTTGCATGTTGAGCACTGCCCTTTTAAAATGGAATGAGATGAAGTATAGGAAGAAAGGTCTACCCCCTGGCACCATGGGCTGGCCACTCTTTGGTGAGACTACTGACTTCCTCAAACAAGGCCCCACCTTCATGAAAAACCAAAGAGCAAGGTGCTTGCTTCATCTTCTTCAAAACCTATGGGGGTGTTTTAGTCATTTCACTTTGTGTCTTTGTTCTTGTTGACACTGTTGCATTACTTGCATATAAACATATTTATTATTATTATTATATATACCCAAGTGTATATGTGTGGTTGAAAATTCTTATAAAATCTTGAAAACATGCTCCATTTTAGTTTCACTTTGGGTGTTTTTGTAATTTCACTTGTTTCTGTTTCTTGATGAAAAGCTACTTTTTCTTGATCTTGTTCAGAAACCCATCTTAGAAATCCACTTTTGAAACAAGAAAACTAAAAAAGCAACCTTTTTTATGTTTTTCTTGGAAAACCCGACTCAAAAATGCATCATTGGACATGGATTAATGTTTCACTTCTTGATTTGACACAATTTTTTTCCCTTTTTAATTTTTGTTTGATGAAAACAGGTATGGAAGTGTGTTCAAATCACACATTTTGGGATGCCCAACAGTTGTTTCAATGGATCCAGAGCTAAATAGATGCATACTCATGAGTGAATCCAAAGGAATTCTTCCTGGTTACCCTCAATCCATGCTTGAAATTCTTGGCAAATCAAACATTGCAGCTGTTCATGGTCCTGCTCACAAGATCATGAGGGGTGCATTACTATCACTTGTTAGCCCCACAAACATCAAACAACAAATTCTCCCCACAATTGATCAGTTCATGAGATCCCATCTCTCTTATTGGACCAATCAAATCATTGACATACAAGAGAAAACCAAAGAGGTATGCATCATTTCATTGTAATGTATTCTACAAACTTCGATTTACCTGGTCCCATTAGATGGGCAAAAAGCTACGCCGCCACCCCTCCTGAATAGCAAACCCTACCTTGCTAAACACAAAATCCTGCCCCTTAAAATGCGCGGTGTTCTCATCTAAAAAAAGAACAAGAAAACTTTTTTCATAAGGACTCTGTTTCTCAATCTTTTATTTTTTAACATTTAAATATTTCATTGCAGATGGCTTTGTTATCATCACTCAAACAAGTATTTGGGAATGAATCTTGCTCATTATCCAAGGAACTCATGCCTGAGTTCTTCAAGTTGGTTTTGGGGACTCTTTCGCTTCCGATTGATCTCCCAAACACCAACTATCATTGCGGACTGCAGGTCTGAAAACGTTTTGTTTAATCGAACAATCTCGAACAAAATTCGGAGCTAAATATTTTAAATTTTGTTGCAGGCAAGGAAGAACATTGTGAGAATGTTGAAGGGTTTGATAGAAGAAAGAAGAAATACAAAGGAAACACATGAAGATATGCTGAGTTCATTGATGAATGGTGGAGAAAATAGATATCAATTGAGTGATGAAGAGATAATTGATCAAATAATTACCATTTTGTATTCTGGGTATGAAACAGTTTCCACTACCTCAATGATGGCAGTCAAGTATCTCCATGATCATCCCAGAGTTCTTGAAGAACTTAGAGTAAGTTTTTAATTTATTCAAAATGCAATGTTTTTTTTTTAACTGGACCGGACAATGAACCGGAACCACCGGATGAGTTTATCAATAGTTTTTATTTTTTTTATTTTTTATCATATAATTTCAAAACACTTCCAACAACCAAAACAAGAAATTACAAACAAATGGCATGCAGGTAAATGGGCAACAAGCTGCGCTGACACCCCTTTTGAAGTGCAAAACCTACCCTACTTAAAATAAAGCGACTCTTAAGGGTCTAGAAATTACTATTCAAGAAATTACAAACAATAGTTTAACTAAACATTTATAGTTTTGTATAAATTTACAATTTTAGTTATGTTTTGGTTTAGATTTTTTTATTTGATAAAATATAGATATTAGAAAATAAAATATGAAGCATGCAGTAGTAAATAAACCCGTAAGTTTGAATATAATTTAAATATATAAAAAGTAGAAGAATATAAAGTATGAAGCAGTAAATGACCCCTTAAATGATATTTTGAAAAGAAAAAAACAGTGAAAAATAAAATAATTAAGAAAACCGGTTCACCCATGACCGGTCATATGTTGATAACATGGTGAAATGGTATTATTATTATTTCTTCCAAAAATTAAAATTTAAAATTAAATTATAAAATTCTTGCAGAAAGAACATATGGGAATCAGAGAGAGAAAAATGGCAGAGGACCCACTTGATTGGGATGACTACAAGTCCATGAAGTTCACTCGTGCGGTAGGTTTTTATTTATTTATTTATATATTATTTTATTAAAGTTTTAAAGAACATATTAATTTATATTATCATGTGTGTGTGTGTGTTGCAGGTGATCTTTGAGACCTCTAGATTGGCCACCATTGTTAATGGAGTTTTGAGAAAGACAATGAAGGACATGGAGCTTAATGGTGAGTGTATGCATGGTTCATGATGACAATATAATTTGAGATTGATTTGAAGTTTTTTGTTTAATTGTGTCATCATCATCATCCATTCATGGACCCGACCACACATCATAATCCACATGGCATGGCTACTCTTCCAGCTTGGATTACTTGATACCATGACCCCTCTTTCTTCTTCTTTTTGTTCAATAATTACCATATATTTTTTTTAAATAAAAGAAAACACGATCGTAAGAGTGTCCATAAACCGTTGAAACTGGTTTATTGTTCATGCCAAAGCAAGTTGGCTCGTTTGAGCTTATGGTATTTGGTTCACGGTTTTGTTTTGGTGGTTTAGTAGTCATGCTAAGGGATTGCAACTAGTAATCG
Organism: Helianthus tuberosus; assembly: GCA_030545235.1. Classification (NCBI taxonomy): domain Eukaryota; kingdom Viridiplantae; phylum Streptophyta; class Magnoliopsida; order Asterales; family Asteraceae; genus Helianthus; species Helianthus tuberosus. The sequence goes on from CM060437.1 coordinate 72,106,793, forward strand.
ACCGTAAAAATAAAAACTATAATTAGTTTTTATTGTTATGTTTTTACTTTTTTCTTCTTTTTAACGTTTTTAAAATATACAATGTGTTGGTTTGTCGTTTTGTAACCATGTACACGTTTGGCTTAGAATTTTTGTCAAAGCTAGTCGAGCCAAACTGTGACCATCCCTACTAGATAACGCAAGGTTGGAATAGTTTACATAAAATTATAGCTTTTAAGAACTCATTAAATTTCATCTTTTCGTAGGTTTTGTTATTCCTAAAGGATGGAGGATATATGTGTATACAAGAGAGTTAAATTATGACCCGTGTTTGTATCCGGATCCACATACCTTCAACCCATGGAGATGGTTGGATCGAAGCTTGGAGACCCAAAATTATTTCTTCATTTTTGGAGGTGGAACAAGGCAATGTCCTGGAAAAGAACTTGGCATTGCAGAAATATCAACTTTCCTTCATTACTTTGTAACTAAATACAGGTAATTGTTGTTAATTTTAAAAATTAATCCATATTTATTTATGTATTTATTTTATATTTTATAAAACTTATGAATAGTAAATAATTGGGATTTAAATAAAAATTGCAGGTGGGAAGAGGTGGGAGGAGATAAGCTCATGAAATTTCCAAGAGTTGAAGCACCAAATGGACTGCATATTAGGGTTTCAGATTTACAATCATAAAAAAATTAATAATAATAAAATCAAAGAGTGAACATGTATAAATGATTGAAGTGATGGTAGTAGATTTTGACACATTGCTAGAGATTGTACAAAATAATTTTTCTAACAATGTAGGGTTTTCTATTATGGATAACTTATTGAACTTTTTCTGATCTTAGGGTGAAGGGAGTGGTTAAACAGGTGAAAGTGGCAAACTTTAAAATGGACCAATCAGAGTGTGACATGTCAGCAAGTGTAAAGAGTTTAAACTTTGGTGAAAAGTGTTGGCAGTGGTGTAGACACTTGAAAGTGGCAAACTTTTTTTTTTCATTTAAAAAAAATATATATATGTGTTAAAGTCAAACAAACACACACACATCACTGCAAAAGGTCTTGTCCCCCTCCTCTTTGTCGATCGGTGATGCTTTGCCGAGTTCCTTAGTTTGCCGCGCGGAATAAAGGGGTGGCGGCGGTGTTGCCGCTCGGCAATCGGCTTTGCCGATGCCTTTGCCGCCCCACTCCCTTCACCCTTATGTCCATATGTGTTTTTGTTTTTTATTTATGAAATTTATATTCCATTATGAGAAAACACATGAACTTTTGATGATAACTCAAGGTTCATATATATCTAGTAACCTGAAGACATGTTTATTACACAACAACAACAACATCTTAAGCAAGAAAATGGGTAAACTCTATAAAATATTTTAAACATACATTGGAAGTTTGAAAAAGAGTCTGGTACATTGCTTTATATACGATAAATTAAGAAAAATATAAGTGTGTAGTTTTTCATATTTCTGTTTTTAAAATTCGATCATTCTGTAATTAAACACCCTCTATATTAAATAAGAAAAATACAAGTGCGTGTGTAGTTTTTCATATTTCTGTTTTAAAATTCGATCATTCTGTAATTAAACACCCTCTATATTAAAATTCGATTATTCTGTAATTAAACCCTCTATTTATATTTTATTACTTCAAATTGAAAGAGTTTTAATCTAGGTTTAATAGTATTTTATTTTACTTTGTAGAATCTCTAGGTTTAATCGTATTTTATTTTTCTTCGTAGAGGCTTTTGTCTCTTAGTTAGAAGTCTTAGATTCAATAGATGAGCATCAACTAATTTTAGGATATTTGGATTAGTGTAGGAGTAGTGTAATGGGTTGATTAAAATTTAGAGTAAATTACTTTTTAAGTCCCTGTGTTTTAGTAGTTTTAACCACTTGAGTCCAAAATCAAAAAGTTTAACGCCCTGAGTCCCTAGTCATTTATTTTATAACGTTTTGAGTCCAATTTTGTTCATTTTATAACGATTTGAGTCCAAAAAAATGGACTCAAAAGGACTCAAATGGTTAAAGAAAATGCTTATAGGGACTCAGGTCGTTAAACTTTTTGCTTTTGGACTCAACTAGTTAAAACCACTAAAACACAGGGACTCAAAAAGTAATTTACCCTAAAATTTAAACAAACTTTTATAACTTATTTTAAAACTATAGAGTAAACTACTTTTTAAGTCATTGTGTTTTACTGATTTTAATCATTTGAGTCCAAAATCAAAAAGTTTAACGTCCTGAGTCCCTAACCATTTATTTTATAATGTTTTGAGTCCAATTTTGTTCATTATACAACGGTTTGAATCCAATTTTGTTAAAAAAATGGACTCAAAAGGTTAAAAGTTGGACTCAAAAGAACTCAAATGGTTATAAAAAAGCGTCTAGGATTCAAAGTGTTAAACATTTTGAATTTGGACCGAAGTGGTTAAAAGCACTAAAACACAAGTACTCAAAAAGTAATTTACTCAAAACTATATATAAAAAGTCAACGACCAAGATTTTAAGGGGGATGGATGATCGATGATGGATCTCAACACTGAACAGCCCTTAATGGGCTAACACATGGATTTTTGGGCCTCTTGAGGGATTCTCAGAACTCACAAATTAAACAAGCCTAAAAAGGATGATATACTTTCATGAAATGTGTTCTGTCGTTCAAATATAAAAATGGCCTTCACAAAAAACGAAGGGAAAAAGAAAGTAAGGCAACTTGTATTGTAAAAATCGGTACAAAGCATCGCAGGCCCATCCTAAAATCCAATGTCTACTTTTCCGGGAAACAAAAAATTAAATATTTATACATATTTTATATACAATTCTTTTAAAACAAAAACTTACAAGAACTTAAAATCTAATAAGATTACAACCTGATGACGGGGTAGCCCAAGACCAAATATGAATGATTTAAATACGTAAATGCTCATAAGGCAAAATGGTTCAAAGGTTAAAAATTTGGGAAGACGAGATAAAGTAACACTGAACAGTAAGTAGTCATGTCTCTGGGTTACTTCACCAACTCGCCAGCCGCAAAAGCAATGCAGGTCCACAGAGCACACTCTATTATCCAGGGGTCAAAAGGCTTCAACCCCCGAAAGGGTAAGCCCCTCACTGCAAGCAAGGTCACTAATCAAATGCATTCCTCTTTGGGAGGTGTCTTCTCCTATATATTTGACACTTCATTTACTGAGTTGAGACATTCCTGGCCAGTCCTGTTTCCTTAAAACTCTGGTCATTCGCTACGAGTACTTGCTTCATGCGAGTTACTCCCTTTCACATCCAACACACACATTCTCTTTGCTCCTTCATCCGAATCTGAACATACTTCAGAGAAGGATCTTTAGCAAACAATAAAAATAAACTAGTGAACCTCCTTCCACGTCTTGCAAACGTGGGGAGACCCCACGACCTGCGTTAGGCAAAGTTGAACCCTTTAACCCTCTTGCCTAACCAGCTAAGCTACTATCATTGGTCTGTTATTTGTTGCATCAACAAGTTGGCGCCCACCGTGGGGCTACGCCGCTATTTCTCCTCAAAAAGACCTAGTAGTGTAGCTCTTTTCTCTTGAAACCGCCATGTCTGAAAGTGGATCCCCGGGTGAAGTAAATCAGGTTCCAAACACCTCAACCCCGGGTAGTAGCCAAGCTCATGTGGCTATACCAACTTCTTTCTCAACTCCGGGGAGCACTCCCGAGTTTCTCACCTTCAACACTCCAACTCCGTCCAGATCCGGAGTTCCTTCCCCCAATGTTGGTGTCTCTGACACCCCAGTACGTGTTGAACTTACCCCTGAGGGGGTTGCCAACAATTTCCTTGAGTTGAGGTCTCTCCTCAACCAGTATGTGAGTAAAGAAAGAGACAAGGGAGTTAGGATCCGACTAGACTATGACGAGCCGGAACCAACGTTATCCCCCGGACCTCCTATCCCTCCTTTTACAACTAGGAATGAGGTTGGTCCCAGTAATCCTCCAAACCCTAATCCATATCTATCCACAATGGCGAATCCTACAGTGCATCCTATCTTCTCTTCCCAACCAATTACAAGTGGTGCTCCTTTGGGACATGAGCTTACCCTCGACCAGCTCCTACAGTCCCCAGTAACAAAGCCTTCCAGCTTCTACAACAACTTCGTGGGAACAAGATCTGTCCATACTCCCTTTGGCACGAAGTGCTGTTATGAGCACCCCCCCTTGGGGTGAGCTGCCCAGCTGCACCCGGAAGCCTTCAAGGCTTCAACCTCATGCCCCCGATGATGGCCCAGATGATGGCAAGCTTCCCATGGCAGCACTTTATTAATCAAGTGTTGGCCACTCAAGGAAACAACAGCAATGGCAATAACATGGATGCAAGGGCTGAAGAAGATTTGGCCAAACCGTATAAGCCAAGTAACCTTTCATGCTTTTCACAGCAAATAGCTGATTATGATTTTCCAACAAAGATCAAGATGCCTCCTCATATCAAAACGTACGATGGGACTGAAGATCCTGAGGACCATCTTCAGATCTTTACCGGTGCAGCAAGGATAGAGAAATGGTCAAACGCTGAATGTTGCTTAATGTTCATGCAAACCCTTGTTGGATCAGCTAGGATCTGGTTCAACGACTTACCCGCTCGAAGCATTCGAAACTTCGACGACCTTAGTAAGGGTTTTCTGGCCAATTTCTCCCAACAAAGGCGATATGTCAAAGACGCAACTGTAATCTTCCAAATAAAACAACGTGATGATGAAAGTATTCGAGCGTTTATCGAACGATACAAGAGGGAAGGTCTAACTTATGTGGGGGCAGACGAGAAAATGAGAGTGGCTGGTTTTATGAATGCCATCACATCCAAATATCTCAGGAGAGATTTCAACAAAGCCCTGCCCAAAACCTTGGAAGAAGCTCTCGAAAGGGCTGAAGCCCACATCCGGGGAGAGGAGGCAGTAGACATTAAAGAGCAAAGGAAAAGAGGATCCAGCTGGCGAAGCAATAGTCCAGCTAGAAAAAAGGGAAACTTCAACTCTTATGACAGACGACCAAAGGGTTCAGACCATCGAAGGTCTGAAGGCTGGAACCCTTCCGGCAGGGAGAAAGGCCTGAGTTTCACACCCCTCACAAAGACTCCTCAAGAAATCCTCGCAACGGAAGAAGTCAAGCAAAACTTTCGGCTTCCTAGGCCTCTCCCCAATAGCAGAAAAAATGAGGACTCCACACAGTATTGTGAGTTTCATGAAGAAAAAGGGTCACCACACCAATGATTGCTTCCAGCTCAAGAAAAGAATCGAAGAAGCTGTTAAGTCCAGAGAACTCGCTCATTTGGTAAAGGGGGTACGGGACAAGATGGCTGAAGGAAAGGGCAAGGAAGTCAATATGGTGGATTTCGATGGAAGGGTTCCCCACAAAAGACAACGGTTGGAAGCTTGGGAGCTTCAGTGTGTTTGCTTCCCCCCAACAGAGAAAGACCCTCTTTCAAGCCCACTTGTGGTAGAAGCTACCGTGGGAACGTTGCAAACAAATAGAGCATACATAGACACTGGGGCAGCCACTAAAATCATGTTTGAGAAATTCTTCAACCGCTTGAGCAATGAAGAACGTTCAAGGCTTCAACCCTCTGGAACCTCCATAAAAGGTATTGCCGATATACCCCTTAAGCCTTTAGGGCAACTGACACTTAATGTTCGTTTCAGCGAAGGTCAGAAGGAAAGAATCCAACCACTCACCTTTGTGGTTATCAACATACCTTCAAACTATGATGTGATCATTGGAAGGCCAGGTCAGTGTGCATTCTACATGGCCGTGTCTGTTGGCCATGGTACAGTCAAATTTCCCACCGAGAGGGGGATAGCAACCCTCCAACCCTCTCAAGAAGCCTACCTGGTTGAGGGTGAAAGTTCCAGGAGTGAAGACGACAAGCAAAGGCTGATCATAAATCCTAAGTACCCTGAACAGAGAATAAGGGTCAATCCAAGCCTTTCATAAGAAACCCTCTCATATCTAGAAAAGTTGCTAACACATTACAGCGATGTCTTCGCTTGGTGTCCAGAGGATATGACGGGGATCCCTCGGAACATTGCTGAACATGAGTTAAGAATACCACCGGATGTCAAGCCTGTGGTCCAAAAGAAAAGAAGTTTAGCACCTGAGAGAAGCCTGGCTGCTTGCCAAGAAGTTGAAAAGCTTGTGTCGGCCGGCATTCTCCGAGAAGTCAAGTACCAATCATGGGTTGCAAACCCGGTTATGGTAAAAAAAAAAAAACCAGACAACTCTTGGAGGATGTGCATAGATTTCAAGGATCTTAACAAGGCTTGTCCTAAGGATTGCTATCCACTACTGGAAATTGATCTCAAGGTTGACTCCCTCACCGGTTACCCTTTCAAGTGCTTTCTTGATGCTTACAAAGGGTATCATCAAATACTCATGAAAGAAGAAGATGAAGAAAAGACAGCGTTCCACATTGATAAAGGAATCTTTTGTTACCAAAAGATGCCTTTTGGCCTCAAAAATGCCGGAGCCACCTACCAACGTCTAGTGGACAAAGCCTTTGCAAGCCAAATTGGTAAAAACATGGAGGCATATGTCGATGACTTAGTAATCAAAAGCAAGACGGAGTATCAAATGCTCGACGACATTCAAGAAACTTTCAAGAACCTCAGGAAGGTTAACATGAAGCTCAACCCTGAAAAATGTTCATTTGGGTTTGAGGAAGGAAAGTTCTTGGGTCATATTGTTGGGAAACAAAGCATCAAGGCTAACCCAAACAAGGTGAAGGCTGTTCTTGAAACCAAACCACCAAAAACCAAGAAGGAGGTTGAAAGCTTAAACGGGAAGCTTGCAGCCTTGAAGCGTTTTACCTCCAAGTTGGCTGAAAGATCTCTGCCCTTCTACAAAACGCTCAAGAATTGCTCTGATAAGAAGGACTTTAGATGGATTGATGAGGCTGAAGAAGCCTTCAACCAGATGAAACAACATCTTGCTTCCTTACCTGACATTGCAGCTCCAGAAACAGGGGAGTTAATCTCGGTGTACCTTTCAGTCGCTGAGGAAGCCATAAGCGCGGTCCTCACCATCGAGCGAGAAAAGGCCCAGGTACCCGTTTATTTCTTCAGCAAAACTCTAAAATTGGCTGAAACCAAATATCCTCCTCTTGAAAAACTTGCCCTAGCCCTAGTTCAAACAGCTAGAAGGCTTCGAAGGTATTTTCAAGCACACCCTATACAAGTGGTCACCGACCAACCTATTAAGAGTGTGCTTGAAAAACCAGAGAACTCGGGAAGGTTGGCCAAATGGGCAGTAGAACTAGGTGAGCATAACATCACCTACGTCCCACGAAAAGCTACCAAAGCCCAAGTCTTGGCTGATTTCATTGTAGAAGTCCCAAACCAAGCAATCACTGAAGTGAACACTGCCACCACTGAACCCTCCAACCCTGAAGCCTGGAAGCTTTTTACCGATGGGGCTTCAAGTGTTGAAGGGTCAGGGGCTGGACTAATTTTGATCAACCCAGAAGGGTTGGAATTCACATATGCTCTCCGTTTTGATTTTCAGACCACCAATAACGAGGCTGAATACGAGGCACCGATTGCCGGTCTAAGGCTGGCCAAAGAAATGAAGGTTCAGAAGCTTGAAGTGTTCACAGATTCATTACTAGTCTCCAGTCAAGTAAACGATAGCTATGTCGCCAAAGAGCCAAACATGAAAATGTACAAAGAAAAATCCAAGGAGCTGATGAGTACCTTCTAAGCATGCAATATCAAGCAAATTCCCAGATCCCAAAACAAAAAGGCGGATGCCTTAAGTAAGCTTGCATCTCTCACCTTCGCCCACCTTACCAAAAAGGTGTTGGTAGAAGTATTGAAGGCCCCGTCAATCGATGAATTAGAAGTTCAAGACGTAATCACTGAGGAAGATCCAAACTGGATGACTCCAATAAAAAAATTCCTTAAAAACGGTGAACTGCCAAGTGATCAAATAGAAGCTGAAAGGGTTAAGATCAAAGCAAAGCAATATGTGCTACAAGATGAAACCCTTTACAAAAAGGGTTACCTTGCCCCCTTGCTAAGATGTGTTGGTCCTGAGCAAAGTAAGTATTTGATCAAAGAAATTCACGAAGGCATATGCGGAGCTCGTTTTGGAGCTAGGTCGGTGGTTGCAAAACTTATGAACCTCGGGTATTTCTGGCCCTCAATGCATCGTGATACCGCTGAGCAATTGAGGAAGTGTGATGCTTGCCAGATTCATGCACCAATCCCAAAGAGTCCCAAGCATGACCTTGTCCCAATAACCTCAGCATGGCCATTCCATAAATGGGGAATGAACATTGTTGGTCCATTTCCCCCAAGCAAAGGAGGAGTAAAATTCTTGCTGGTGGCAATAGATTATTTCACCAAATGGCCCGAGGTTAAACCACTCGCAAAAATCACGGGAAAACAGGTCATCGATTTTGTTTGGGAAAACATTATTTGCCGTTAAGGATTGCCGGGAGTACTTGTCACCGATAACGGGAAGCAATTTGCTGAGAAGCCTTTCAGCATTTGGTGTAAAGAATACAGGATCAATCAGGTCTTCAGCTCAGTGGCTTACCCGCAATCAAACGGTCAGGTTGAAAGAACAAATCAAAGCATAGTGGAAGGTATCAAAACAAGACTGGGAAGGTACGAAAGCAACTGGCTTGAAGAACTGCCTAGTGTTCTATGGGCCATAAGAACAACCGAAAAAACAAGCCATAAGAGAACACCCTATAGCTTGGTATTTGGGCCGAGGCTGTGATCCCTGCTGAGATAGGAGTTGTAACACAACGAATTGTCAACATGGATCCCGAAACAAACCAAAAAGAGACCATGTTGAACTTACAACTCCTAGAAGAAGCAAGAGACCAAGCCGCAATTCAAGAAGCCAAGTACAAGCAACGAATGGAAGCCTACTGCAACAAGAGAGTCAAGAGCGAACGTTTCAAGCCAGGAGACCTGCTCCTAAGAAACAATGAAGCTAGCAAAAAGGAAAATCAAGGAAAGCTTGGCCCAAAATGGGAAGGCCCGTATACCATCCTTGAAGCACATAAGGGTGGATCTTACAAGCTAGCAGACTCAGAGGGTAAAAGGCTTCCAAGACATTGGAACGGAAAAACCTTGAAAAGGTTCCATGTTTAAACAAGAAAGATTGGTTTGTATTTTACGAGTTGTATTTCAAAAATGACACTACGAAACCCTTTTGTAAGAACAAGTATCTATCGAATGAATGAAGTTGTTTTATCAAACTTGTCTTTCTATCCTAAGATCAGGTTGAGAACCTAGCAAAAAACTCCATGGCAAGGGCCATGTAAGGGGATGAGCTCCCAGGCCACATCGCTCAATAGGTTCAAGGGTTGAATGAACCTATATAAGGGGTGAGTTCCTAAATCAATACAACTCCATGAGACTTATTAAGTAAAAGCAAAATTGTCTCATAGACAGGTTTGAACAGCCTACACCAAATGTTCCTTAAGCCTTAGAAAAATAATCAACAAACAGGCTTACAAAATCAAACAAAGCATGAAAATAAAGAGGATAGGTGCTATGTCTTGTTGTTAAAAATACCAAGGCTAAGTGACTGCAGCACTGAACCCTTTAAGGTATAAAACACATAAAGACAACGCAAACTCGACAAAGACAAAGTTACAAGAGGACAAAAATAATCTAAAGGATGATACAACTTAAACAAAAAATCAAAAATACAAACCAAGTCAAGTCACAAAGCTAAGAAGCCTTCAAGGCTTCAAACCACCTAGGTGACAACTCGAAACCTCAAAGGCTTCAACTTACCTGCCGATAGGCAAAAGGCTTAAAGGGTTGAAGCCAACCAGGCTGCCTCAACGAAATAGGCACAAGTATAAAAACACAACACAAAAAAATGGATAAACATAATATCATACCAAAGAAAGCCCTGACTTTCAATCACAAGTTAAAACAAGTCCTAGTGACTTGCAAGTTAAGATATTGTTCAAACGGCCACACAGGCCTAAAACACAACCAACAGGAACCTTAAGGGTTCCTGGAAACCTAATATTGTTTAAAGTTAGCATCACAAACCACAAATTATTTTAAAAGTGCTAAGAAAGCTACGAATTTCATGCATCAGCAGAAAGCTTGGAGGCCCCAAAGCTGTTACCTTTGGCCTTCTTAGTCTTCTTAACCTTCTTAGCCTTTGGGCCCTGATCATCAATAGCTGAACCCTCCAAGCTGGCATCCTTAGGTGCATCAGATTCTCCAGGAAAGGTATCTTCACTGTCTCCCGAGTAGGAACGTTTCCTTGAAAGGGAACTAAGTATTTCAACACATACCTTTTCATTCAAACCAGCCGGCTTCAGTTCCTGCAAGACGGAGATAGGCTTACCATAACAAGAAGCAACCTGACTCACATACGGGTGTGATAACCTCTCCATTTTCTCAACGGAACTCTTGAAGATGTCGGAAGCCTCGGGACGGTACAAGGGAGATTTTTCCAAAGGATGGCCAGACTCGTGAAGCTTATAACCCGCAATAAGACCTTGATGTTTCCCCAGGTTGAGCAACTTAGTATAAACTTCACCAAGGGCAGAGTTAAACTCCTTGGAATGAAGCAAATAGGTAACAACCTGGTGAAAACCCTGCTCAATGAGCCACTGGTTATCCCCAGTGGCCTGGGAAACCAAAGTCTTCAAACCATCTTTCTCCTCATCAAAAGCCTTCTGTTGTACAGCCAAGGCTTCTCTATCAGATTTCAGCTTCAGACGGTCAGCTTCAAAACTCTTCTTGAGATCACCCATCTCAATCTCATGCCTCTTTGTTAACTCTCCCACTTTCTTGGTCCAAGCCAGCTCCTTCTCAGAAAAGCTATCAATCTCCTTCTTCATTGCAGCAATCGAAGCTTTCATTTTTTCCTTCTTCTTGGAAGCCTCCTCATATTCCTGCATCCCTTTAGCAAAAAGAGCGACACCTTCGGCCAAAAAGGCAAAAAGGTTGCATGAATTGAGCATTATCCTAGAAATAAGATGATCAGCCTCCATCTCAGATATGGCACTTCGAACACCGGGAGGAGCAAAATGAGCCAAGGCCTCAGCACAAACAGCCGGGTCTTTAAAATTATCACCAACCTTAACCCCCCCAGTTAGGCACGTAAATGTCCTGACCCTCTGAACCTTCGAAGCTCTCAACGCTTTTCACTAACGAACCTTGAATAACAGGAGTGGTACCTTTCTTAATTAATTTCTTCTTCTTGCTTGAAACAATTAACTCCTTTTCCTTACCCTTGCCAACATCCATAGCTTGATCCCCTGACACCTCAATATCATCACTAGCATCGATAGGCTCCGAACCAGAAGGCTGATCAACACCTTTCAGTTGGCGTTGGGAACGACGAGTAGAACCCTTGGAAGCAGTAGCCTTGGTAAAGCCTTTAACATTCGGAACATTCACGTAACCAGAACCCTCAAACCTGTAATCAGAACCCCTAACAACCACATTCTCGCCAGGAGTAGCAGCAACATCATCAAAGGCAACGTCAGAGGTATCATCGCTTTTGATAAAATCAAGAGCAGACATAACTGCACACAAATATAAAAACACATAAGCAAACAAAGAAACAGGAACAAAAGAGCAAGAGAAGAACAAATGCATACCCTTCCCATCTCTAATAAGCACCAGATCCCGGTTGGCCTTTTCCCACAATTTACTCAGACCCAAAAACACCAACAAATGCTCAGGGAAGGGACGAAGCCTCGAAGGGCACTCCCTGAGAGTTTCTAAAAAAACGAGTGTTTATGTCAGAAGCAGAAGGCTCCGGTCCGTTCAGAACGGCATTCGGGTGTCTCCAAACAAGTTTAAAAGGAACAATCTCCTCCGACACCCAGAAAAACCGGTCCTTCCAGACCCCAAGTGTAGAAACCATGGACGAAACTAAACAAGTATCAACTTGAGTGGTTTCAAAGGTAAACCAATCACCATTCTTAGCAAGCCGGAAGAAGCGGCGGAAAGACAACAGAGATGGGTCATACCCGGCGGCCCGACACAAAATTTCAAAATGTAAAACCCTAGCCAAGCCAAGGGGGTAAATCTGACCAAAAGACACTTGGTAATATTCCAAAATATTCAAAACAAAGTTTGACAACGGGAAACGAAGATTCGAGAACTCAAAATGACGACAATATAAGGCAATCGAACCAGGAGGACATTCATTGATAGATTTATCACAGGCCGGTGCAACCGGTCTATACTTTGTCCCTATACCCCATTCCATACAAAACAAATCGACTTCCTCTTGAGTCAGTCGAGAAAAAGACTTTGCCATATCCTTACGAACACCCATGATATGAACAATTAAAAAGAAAATAAGCAAAACGGAACTGACCTGATTTGAAAAAGGGGGATACTTGAGAGAAAAAAGGAACAAGTAATGTTCTTCCAAAATAAAAATGTGTAAATAAATGAGATAAAGGATAATTATCAACAGGCAGAATTAAAAACCGCCGCCTGACAAACTGCCACAGGTCTTGTCAACCGTCTTGTCAAATTCCGAAATTCAAAAAACTCAACCGTTTCTAACCTTCCAACCTTCGAACCCTCAAAGCCTTTGGGCAGTAAAATACACGTATAAAAGTCAGAAGTCTTTGAGCTCATTTCCCAAAAACCTCTGACTTGGGGGGCTGATGACGGGGGTAGCCCAAGACCAAATATGAATGATTTAAATTCGTAAATGCTCATAAGCCAAAATGGTTCAAAGGTTAAAAATCTGGGAAGACGAGATAAAGTAACACTGAACAGTAAGTAGTCATGTCTTTGGGTTACTTCACCAACTCACCAGCCGCAAAAGCAATGCAGGTCCACAGAGCACACTCTATTATCCAGGGGTCAAAAGGCTTTAACCCCCGAAAGGGTAAGCCCCTCACTGCAAGCAAGGTCACTAGTCAAATGCATTCCTCTTTGGGAGGTGTCTTCTCCTATATATTTGACACTTCATTTACTGAGTTGAGACATTCCTGGCCAGTCCTGTTTCCTTAAAACTCTGGTCATTCGCTACGAGTACTTGCTTCATGCGAGTTACTCCCTTTCACATCCAACACACACATTCTCTTTGCTCCTTCATCCGAATCTGAACATACTTCAGAGAAGGATCTTTAGCAAACAATAAAAATAAACTAGTGAACCTCCTTCCATGTCTTGCAAACGTGGGGGGACCCCACGACCTGCGTTAGGTAAAGTTGAACCCTTCAACCCTCTTGCCTAACCAGCCAAGCTACTATCCTTGGTCTGTTATTTGTTGCATCAACACAACCCAATACGAATTTTAAAACACAATAATATTTACAGACCTAACTAACCGATGTAACCCGTCTGCAATGTAAGAATATATTTTATAAACTAGGTTTTTACTCGGGATTGCTTCCCGGGCTCGGGAAACTTAGTTATATTAATTACTATTTGTTACTAATACGGCCACATTACATCAACCATCTCATTCGATTCAACAAAAATTGTCTTCAAATCACCGGATTAGATCATGAAAGCAAATTAGAGGTCAAACAAAAGCACAACATGACCACATGAATAATATCATTTCCACTTTTACTTCAATGCATTTACATGATAGGGTGATTTGGGATTTTGTAAAAATGTTTGTTTTTGTACTTATTTACAAAATAAGATGTTGAGCAAAATTCAAACAGATGTTGACCAAAAGTAAATCAGATGTTGAATATAAACACTGAATCTATAACAACAGACACTACAAACACTGATTATATTTAAACTACTGATACATAAACACTGATTCTTCATTCCACTGTTGTAATCTAAGCACTGATGTTGAGCATCAGTGCTATCTTCAAAGGGTGATCAGACCTTGAATGACAATGCTTTGATCTTCAACAATGCTTGGATCCTATCAGTAGTTTGAGCTTCAATTTTTATGCTTCATCAGTGCTTGGATTCCAATGTATGCTGAGCTGTCATCTTCAAGTGCCATTCTCTTGATAGCCTGTTTAAAATATCCAGCTTCTTGCTCTTTCTCTTCTGCATCAGTCAGCTTTTGCCTCTTTCTTTGGTTTAACATAATGACAGAGGTATCTGATGATGTGAACAGTGGTTCAGAATTGTGGACCTGCTTCTTTGACATGTTAATAGTTTTGTAATCAGGCTTCTTTGGAAGGCTAGGATCTATTTCTCTCCTTTTTCTCAGCCTTTCATAAGCTTCATCAGTGTACTGCTTTGTCCATTTTGCTATGTGTAATACCCCGAACCTTAATGTACTGGTCATAAACGTATGAAATATGTAATTTATATTTCATATATTGTTAAATGAGTAAGACGATGGTGTGAAAGGTGAAATATCTTGACAAGCCTAGGCTAATATAGGAGACCGTTTAATATTAATAATTAAATATATTATTTTTGACCTTACTCTGTTTTTAATGAAACTTAGGTTAAAACGTAGATAAAAATATGCTCGTTCTAATGACATATTCGTCGTTTTATAAAACGTCATATTTTAAAAGTTATACGAGAAAAACGAGTGAAGCAGCTGAATTAATATATATAAGCAAGCTAGCAGGTCAAGCAAACAGGCAAGTAGGCACGTCACTTGAATCCCACATCGACCCAGAAAGGGTTTTGAGGTGGTTGCTTGCTTCCTTTAAATAAGAGTCTCAGTAGTTTGTTTAGGTACCAGTTTCTTTAACGGGAATGCTCTAGTATTGAGAATCCTAAGTATACGATACCCCGTTGGGTGTTGTTAGTAGTCGTTTTTGGAGCGCGAGTAGGAGCAGGAGTAGGGAAACTCTACATCAACGTGTCGTAGATAGTTTTAAGGTATGCTCTCGTTTACGTCTATGTTTAGTTATTTATTATTTAATTTTAGTAGTTAATAGGAGTATTATTATTAGCAGTAAGTATTATTATTAGTAGTAATATTATTATTAGTAGTAGTAATGTTAGTATTAGTTTTAGGTACTAGGGTTATTGTCAGGGGTGCGTATTGGGTAGCCTAGCCTTAGTTAAGCATAGACTGATCAACCATGCTTAAATAAGGCAGCACTAACCAATATCCAACCATGATAATGACTAGTTAAGTGTACCATTACCAAACCTAGGATTATGTAATTGTGTCAGGACCTTGAGACATAACCCCGTCGTACTAGCGGCTGTTAAGCAATTGCTAATCAGGCGAGTCATCATACTTGTCCTTTAAACTGTGATAATATACTCATCCATAACTGGTAATAATGAGAATGCTGCAGTATGCATGTGTCAGTAGGGGTATATGGGATCCTATTATGCTTAATGAGGCGTGTCACTCTGGGAAGGGTAATAAGGTGTTGTACCCACAGGCACTTCGTGCTTATAAGGTCCAGCGACACACACTCATACCTATGTGACGGCCGTAGGGGGACACAGCTGGAGGACCAGTATGTCTCTTGTACGGTGGTTTGTGACAAGTCAAATGTGACCTATAAGGTTCAATGAGGCCCAACCTGACTATAATGTGGTCACATGCCCATATTGTGTATACATATAATGTAAACTGTGGTCTGTCTTTATAAAAATTGTATAGTATAAGCTCACCAGTATATATCTGACGTCGTTTTGAGTATACTTATCTCAGGTAAGTCATGAGGAAAGCTATAGGAACTACTTGACAATTGTGGAGTTTTAGAAGACCAAGTAGTTCTTAGTTGCCAAAAGTTTGTAAATAAATAAAGTGTTGTACTCTGACTATTATAAGTTTTAATGAAAGTTTAGTTTGTTTCCGCTGTAAGTGTATCAATTGTGCATAATCACCCGGGTTACGAGGTGGGTGTTACAGTTGGTATCAGAGCCCGAGGTTTTAGCGAATTAGGTATTGCAGGAATGCCTAAGCTTTAACCAGTAGTTCTTTAAAGATTAATAGCACACTCAGACTAGGCCAAATAACATGTTCTCAGGAAAAGTACTTGCATAGTCAATTGAGTGACGCTAGAAGAAGTAAACTATGTTGTGCCTTTTTATGTGCTATATATATATATATATATATATATATATATATATATATATATATATATATATCTATGTGACGTATATAGTTGTTATATTACAATGATGTATCATACATACCAGTAACTCTTTATACTCATATTCCTATAGGAAGGAGACAATGTCTGAACATAGAGATGAACAAGGGTCTAGAAATAATCAGAATAACAGAAGGGGAGAGGAAAGTTCTTATAGGACTCGAACTCCCTCTCACAGTGTCAGATCCCGGTCTAGTACAAGCATGCATCTAAATACCGAGGATATCCATAATATAGCCGTGGAAATGGCTAAGGTAATAACAAATGCACAAACTGGTAATGTTAACCAATCTGGAGAACGACCTGAAGAAAGCTCAGCTGCCTCCATGCCAGTACAAAGGGAAAGAATGGGCGAAAAGAAAAACACTATTGCAACCATGCCACTAGAAGGAAAAGGTGAATATTCCAAATCAAAGGAATGTACTTATAAGCACTTCATGTCCTGTAAACCTCAGTCCTTCGACAGAAGAAAGGGAGCACTAGAAGCTTAAGACTGGCTCAACAGAATGGAGTCAGTATTAGACATATGTGAGTGTGATGACCGCAATAAAGTACGGTTCGCCGTACATATGTTTGAAGCTGAAGCCCTTCACTGGTGGAACATTGTGGTCCGAACAGAGGGAAAAGAAAAGGTTAAGGAGATGAAGTGGGAGGAGTTTATTCATAACTTTCTTGCTAAGTATTGTCCTCCTAGTGAGACTGAGCAACTGGAAGTGGAATTATTTCAGTTAAAAATGGAAAATAAAACCTATCGAGAGTATGTTTCTCGTTTCAATGACATATCTCGACTGGTTTCTTATTTAGCTTTGACTGAGGAACAACTGATCAATAGGTTTATTTGGGGTCTACCCTCTAAAATGAGGGTGTTTATCAAATCCAAATCCCCCAAGACTTTTGCAGAAACTGTTGAGGCTGGCGCCGTCATGGCTGCCGAGATGATTCTGCGGCAGGCTGAATCTCCCGCTCCAAAAAAGGAAGTGGGAAGAAAGAAAGGGGGACACCGGAATAACAACTTTAAAAGGCCTAAAACATTTCCTCAATGTCAAATTTGCAAACGCTTTCATACGAGGGAATGTCGTTTTCCTTGTCCAAATTGTAGAAAGACGGGTCATGCTCTTCAAGAATGCAAGGAAAAGAAGAAGTGTTTCAAATGTGGAGACCCTAACCACATGAGATCTGAATGTCCCGAACTCAAAAGAAATGATAGGACACAACCAAATCAGCCAAAAGGGCGTGCATTTGTACTCACCACGGAAGAAGCCAAGACCAATACAGACGTTATCACGGGTACGTATCTCGTAAATGATGTATATGCGCGTGTGTTATTTGATACCGGTGCAAATAGAAGTCTAGTGTCGACTACCTTTAGACCTTACTTGAACCAGACGTCCCAAAACCTAGATCATGCCTTTACAGTAGAAATGGCTGATGGAAGTCAAAGATAGATAGTTGACATTGTTAAGAATTGTAAAATAAGCTTAAACAACCATGTTATCCCTATAGACCTAATGCCTATGGAACTTGGGGAATTCGACATAGTCATAGTAATGGACTGGTTGACACCATATCATGCGGAAGTTATATGTGACAAAAGGATCGTCCGACTCGGATTACCCAACGGCAAACAGCTAACTGTAACGGGAGACCGCACTGACAAGACTAAGAGCCTCATCACGATAGCCCAAGCACATAAATGCCTAAGGAAAGGGTATGTTGCCTTTTTAGCATATGTCATAAACACTACAGAAAAGCAGAAGGTCGAGGACGTGCTAATAGTACGAGAATACCCCGAAGTGTTTCCCGACGAGCTCCCGGGACTACCATCGGATAGACAGGTTGAGTTTCGCATTGACCTAGTTCCCGGTACATCACCAATTGCTAAGTCGCCGTACAGACTAGCCCCGACAGAAATGCAAGAACTCAAGAAGCAACTACAAGAGTTGCTTAACAAGGGGTTTATCCAACCTAGTTCGTCGCCATGGGGAGCACCCATCTTGTTTGTCAAGAAGAAAGATGGGACGATGCGCATGTGCATCGATTATAGAGACTTGATAAAGCCACTATAAAGAATAAATACCCTTTACCCAGGATCGACGACTTGTTTGATCAATTACAAGGGGCAAGTTATTTCTCTAAAATAGACTTGAGGTCTGGATACCACCAAGTGAAAGTTGCACTAGAAGACATACCTAAGACTGCCTTCAGGACTAGGTATGGTCATTATGAATTCTTGGTACTGCCATTTGGATTAAGCAACGCACCTGCAGTGTTCATGGACCTCATGAACAGGGTTTGTAAACCTTACCTCGATAAGTTTGTGATCGTTTTCATTGACGATATCCTTATCTACTCTAAGAATGAGGCAGAACATGAACAACACCTGAGAGCAGTCCTTGAATTGCTCAAGAAAGAGAAACTCTATGCAAAGTTCTCTAAGTGTGAATTTTGGATACGTGAGGTGCAATTCCTAGGCCACGTGATAAATGAACATGGAATACAAGTTGACCCTGCAAAGATCGAGGCCATCAAGAAATGGGAAGTACCGAAGAATCCCACTGAAATCAGAAGATTTCTGGGGTTAGCAGGATACTATAGAAGGTTTATTCAAGACTTCTCAAAGATTGCAACACCATTAACCACACTAACCCAGAAAGCCTCTAAGTTTAATTGGGGACCTAAACAAGAAGAAGCCTTTAACACGTTAAAGCATAAGTTATGTAGCGCCCCAATACTGTCACTTCCTGAGGGAATAAAAGATTTTGCCGTCTACTGTGATGCATCTCACTATGGTATGGGATGTATACTCATGCAAAGAGGCAAAGTGATTGCCTACGCCTCTAGACATTTGAAGATTCATGAGCGGAACTACACGACCCATGATTTGGAACTTGGTGCCATAGTGTTCGCGTTGAAAATTTGGAGGCACTATCTTTACGGTACAAAGTGCACTATCTATAGCAACCATAAAAGTTTAAAACACATATTTGAGCAGAAGGAGCTCAATATGCGTCAGAGACGATGGATGGAGTTATTAAGTGATTACGACTGTGAGATCCAATACCATCCAGGTAAGGCAAACATAGTAGCCGATGCTCTAAGTAGAAAAGAGAAACCTCAACCAATAAGAATTCGTGCAACCAGAATAGAGGTTAAAACTAGTCTCTTAGATCAAGTTAAGAATATACAACAAGAATCCTTAAAAGAGAATCATATTGTAAAAGAAAGAATGATTGGGAGACTGAAGCTACTGATAATGGGAAATGATAATATCCTTAGGTTCAGCAATAGGATATGGGTTCCTAATTTTGGAGGACTGCAGGATACAATCTTAGAGGAAGCTCATAAGTCTAAGTATTCCATTCACCCTAGCAGTGACAAGATGTATAAGGATTTAAGGAGAGATTATTGGTGGCCGGGAATGAAGCGATCTGTTGCCCATTATGTGGAAAGGTGCCTTACATGCCTTAAGGTGAAGGCAGAACATCAAAAACCCTCTGGATACTTGCAACAACCAGAGATTCCAGAATGGAAATGGGAGAAAATCACCATGGATTTTATCACGAAGCTCCCAAGGTCAAGTCACAGTTATGATACTATTTGGGTAATAGTGGACAGACTGACCAAGTCTACAAACTTCGTGCCAATTCGTGAGGACTATAAGATGAACAAACTAGCTCAAATTTACATCAAAGAAATAGTCTCGCGACATGGGGTGCCTGTATTGATCATATCAGACAGAGATAGTCGTTTCACATCTAAATTCTAGCAAAGTTTCCAACAAGAGTTAGGAACCAAGCTTAATCTAAGCACTGCATATCATCCTCAGACGGATGGGCAGAGTGAACGGACTATTCAGACATTAGAAGATATGCTTCGGGCTTGTGTAATTGATTTTGGTGGAAGTTGGGACACTCATCTACCACTCATCGAATTCGCCTACAATAATAGCTATCACGCCAGCATCAAAGCTGCACCTTATGAAGCTTTATACGGAAGAAGGTGTCGAACTCCTATCTGTTGGACGGAAGTAGGGGAAAGTCAACTATCAGGACCATAAATCATTGTGGAGACCACAAAAAAGATCCAGCAAATAAAAGAAAGGATGAAAAGTGCTCAAGATCGATAAAAGAGTTATGCAGATCAGAGGCGTAAACCCCTAGAGTTCCAACTAGGGGATAAAGTAATGCTTAAGGTATCACCTCTGAAAGGAGTGATTCGGTTTGGAAATAAGGGAAAGTTGAAACCCCGATACATTGGGCCGTTTGAAGTAACAAGCAAAGTAGGACCAGTGGCTTATCGGCTAAAACTTCCTGAACAGCTGGCAGGAATACATAATACTTTTCATGTATCAAATTTAAGGAAGTGCCTAGTGGACGAAGCCCAACAAATACCCCTGGAAGACGTACAGGTTGACGAAAAACTCAACTTCATTGAAGAACCACTACAAATCGAAGATAGGAAGGTTAAAAAGTTACGCAAGAAGGAAATCCCGTTAGTCAAAGTCAAGTGGAACGCACGTCATGGACCTAACTTTACATGGGAATTAGAAAACATAATGAAAGATAAGTACCCTTATCTTTTTAAGTGATGACAAATTTCGAGGACGAAATTTTTGTAAGGAGGGAAGGATGTAATACCCCGAACCTTAATGTACTGGTTATAAACGTATGAAATATGTAATTTATATTTCATATATTGTTAAATGAGTAAGATGATGGTGTGAAAGGTGAAATATCTTGACAAGCCTTGGCTAATATAGGAGACCGTTTAATATTAATAATTAAATATATTATTCTTGACCTTACTCCGTTTTTAATGAAACTTAGGTTAAAACGTAGATAAAAATATGCTCGTTCTAATGACATATTCGTCGTTTTATAAAACATCATATTTTAAAAGTTATACGAGAAAAACGAGTGAAGCAGCTGAATTAATATATATAAGCAAGCAAGCTAGCTAGCAGGTCAAGCAGGCAGGCATGTAGGCACGTCACTTGAATCCCACATCGACCCAGAAAGGGTTTTGAGGTGCTTGCTTGCTTCCTTTAAATAAGAGTCTCAGTAGTTTGTTTAGGTACCAGTTTCTTTAACGGGAAAGCTCTAGTATAGAGAATCCTAAGTATACGATACCCTGTTGGGTGTTGTTCGTAGTCGTTTTTGGAGCACGAGTAGGAGCAGGAGTAGGGAAACTCTACATCAACGTGCCGTAGATAGTTTTAAGGTATGCTCTCATTTACGTCTATGTTTAGTTATTTATTATTTAATTTTAGTAGTTAATAGGAGTATTATTATTAGCAGTAAGTATTATTATTAGTAGTAATATTATTAGTAGTAGTAGTAATGTTAGTATTATTTTTAGGTACTAGGGTTATTGTCAGGGGTGCGTATTGGGTAGCCTAGCCTTAGTTAAGCATAGACTGATCAACCATGCTTAAATAAGGCAGCACTAACCAATATCCAACCATGATAATGACTAGTTAGGTGTACCATTACCTAACCTAGGATTATGTAATTATGTCAGGACCTTGAGACATAACCCCGTCGTACTAGCGGCTGTTAAGCAATTGCTAATCATGTGAGTCATCATACTTGTCTTTTAAACTGTGATAGTATACTCATCCATAACTGGTAATAATGAGAATGCTGCAGTATGCATGTGTCAGTAGGGGTATATGGGATCATATTATGCTTAATGAGGTGTGTCACTCTGGGAAGGGTAATAAGGTGTTGTACCTATAGGCACTTCGTGCTTATAACATCCAGCGACACACACTCATACCTATGTGACGGCCGTAGGGGGACACAGCTGGAGGACCAGTATGTCTCTTGTACGGTGGTTTGTGACAAGTCAAATGTGACCTATAAGGTTCAATGAGGCCCAACCTGACTATAATGTGGTCACATGCCCATATTGTGTATGCATATAATGTAAACTGTGGTCTGTCTTTATAAAAAAATGTATAGTATGAGCTCACCAGGATATATCTGACGTCGTTTTGAATATACTTATTTCAGGTAAGTCATGAGGAAAGCTATAGGAACTACTTGACAATTGTGGAGTTTTAGAAGATCAAGTAGTTCTTAGTTGCCAAAAGTTTGTAAATAAATAAAGTGTTGTACTCAGACTATTATAAGTTTTAATGAAAGTTTAGTTTGTTTCCGCTGTAAGTGTATCAATTGTGCATAATCACCCGGGTTACGGGGTGGGTGTTACACTATGGCCTTGGCAGTTCCAACCTTTGCATCAACCAACTCTTGTTTCTTTCTTTTATACTCCAAGGTAAGATCATCAATAGCCTTTTTGTATTTACGTCAGTTTGGTGCTGACCTTTTCATGCGTGGATCTCTTTTTACTCTTTCAATTCTATTGAGTTCTGTCTTGAGACCAACAAGTGGCCAATCTTGGAATTGTTCTTCCTTGGCAGGGTAGAACTTATCACTCATGATTAGTGCTAGAATGTCTTTTCTCACATCTTTTTGCAGGCCAGGTCCTGGTGGTAAATTTGACATTTCTTTACTCAAATCTCTAGCATAGTCTTCCATGAGCTTGACTTTGCTGAGTAAAAACTGATAATGACTTGAAACCACATTGTCATTTTCTCCTTGGCATTCAACCCTAGCTCTTATTTCAGCTTGTCTAGCTTTTAGTTTTAGATATTCATCCATGTTTTTCGGATTTCTAAAACCAAGCAGAGAAGGGAATTTCCTTTTTGAAGGATCATCCACTGTGTAGAACTGCCTCATTTCATTCTTTACTGCATGGAGTTCCAGTGGATAACTGGCAGCTGCTGGGGTAGTATCTGCAGAGTCATATCCTTGAAGTGCTATTGGATCTTTGATTGGATTGACCAATTTTGGAGGAATGAAAGATTCAGGTTTGGTGATTTTGTATGGTACAGATGAAACAGGATCAGGTGCTGGTATGTCATCATCATGCACTTGAAGATTTTTTCTTCTAGTATACACATTTTCAAGAGGAGGTGTTTCTGTTTGAGGTTTTGGAGCAAAAAGAATTATGGCTTGGGAAGGATTGCTAGAAGTGGTAGGTAATTGACTAACAGTTGTCGAAACAATTGGTGTCTCAACCACTATTGTCACTACAACTGTTGATGTATCAACAGTTGTCTTTTGCTTTAAGGCAGGTGGTGAGTTTTGTGATGATGGTTTTGTTTGTGGTGTTTGAGTAGTGATGGTGTGTGTCTGACTAACAGCTGTTGAAACAACTGGTGTTTCAACCACTGTTGCCATTACCACAGATGATGTGTCAACTGTTGTCTTCTGCCTTTTGGCAGGTGGTATTGGTGGTGGTGAAGTGATTTTTGGTAATGGGGATAAGGCAGTGGATGTAGTGTGTGTTGAAGTGGTAGTGGTGGAAGTTGTTTGGATAACAGATGTTGAAACCACTGAAGTAGCAGCAACTGTTGATACAACAGGTGTTTTAACATCTGTTGGTTTGGAAGATTGATGTGTGGAGCTTTTGGAAGGTTTGGGAGTTTGTTTTGTGGATTTGGGAGGTGTGGTTTTGGGTTGTATAACTTTTCTAGTAGACTTTCTTATGGGCTAAGGATTTTCTTGATCCTTTGGCTCAGAAATACCCTGCTCATTCATCTCCATAAAAGCTCTCTTCTCCTGTTCAAACCTCCTTTATCCTTTGCCTCCATATCCTTTTTCACCCTTTCTTTTGCATCAGCAATGGCATTTAAGGTTACATCAACCTTTTTGGAACCATCTGGCAAAGGGATGTGTGCAAGCATACTTGAATTATCTGGTGCAATGTACAGACCATCTTCATATCCCTTTTTCTTCAACTGTCACATTTTCTCCGCCTTTTTGGCATCATTTCGTGGTGGGTTGTCCACAAAGATGATAGAGGGAGGAGCAGTGCCAGTGGTGTTCAGCAAGTGAGCCTTCATGGCTTTTATATCTGCCTGGGTGTCTTTGAACCTGGCTTCCATGATATTTCTGATCTTTTGAAGCTGAATTTCATGTTGCTGATCAGCATTTGCTCTTTGTTGGTGAAGCAGAGTTTGAAATAATGCCCAAAGGTCAGTGGGAGCAGGTGGTGCCTGCTGTGTTTGTAACAACTGTTGCAGTATGGTTTTGATTTCTGCAACAGATGTATCTAGTTTGTTAACCCTCTCCGTCAATTCTCGGTACATTAAACCATCACCCAATTTAATGGGATCATCTGATTTCCCACCAGAGGTGGTTGTAACAGTGGTTGACTGAGGGAGACTTTCCCAAAAGTCATCCCCTGTTGCCCCTTTTTCTTGGAACTGGGGACTTCTTTCCTCAGCAGAGGTTACCAATCTAAGCTCACCAGTGAATACAGGATACACACCAGTGTTTAGAAAGGTTCCCATAGAAGAAATTGCCTTCAAGGAAGTCTGATTAATGAAACTACTGTCCAAGTGTAAACCAGTGGGTTCAACACTTGTAGTAGCTGCTTCACTTGAACTACTGACAGGAAGTACTTGTACATCCTGCAGTGTAACCTCCTCAGGTGTTGTTGGTGGGTTAGCAATGATAGGGAGCTCAGACTCAGTCACTTTCTGTGGCATGCTCTCAGTGATAGGTGGTTGAGAGGAACTGATTCCTATCTGAGTTATATCAAGTGCATCCAACAAAAGTTTTGTTTGTGGTGGAATTGTGGCAGTGAGTATGGGAGTGGAAAGAGGATTTGCCCCGGGCAGTGGGCTGGGGATGATGGATTCAAGTGAGTCCAGAGCAACATAATTTGATGTCCCTATTCTTACAACCTGTTCTTTTTGAAAAGAAGCAGGAGGAGTTTGAGGCTCAGGTTGAGATATTTCTACCATCTGCTGTGAGGAAGTAGCAACAGTGGTTTCTGGTGACTTTTGTGTTTTCACCGGCAGTTGCTCTGGGATCTCATCTACCAGAGTTGCCTTTGTTTTAGGTTTGAGGGGCTTTTGTGTTTTCTTTTGTCTTGGTCTTTTGGTGGATTTAGGTGTGGGTTTCACAACAGTTGTTTTGCTGCTGTGATCACCTTGAACAGTGGGCTCAGCAGCAGGTGCCTGAGGAGCAGTGGTAGCTGCTAAAGTCTGCTCAGGAGCCTCTGCTTGTGTTTTGGACACTTTTGATAACCTTGTAAATGAAAACACTTCTTCAGCTGTTGAAGAGTAGCCTTGTCCTCATATACTTAATCCTTAACTTTGTTTATAAAGAGCTGCTTTAAACCAAACTTTATGCTTCTTTTAATACAAAAAAGGCAGGAAAGACCATTGCTCTAGTAAGATAAAATCTTATCTTACAACAGTAGCAGATCCTTTCTTGCGTTTAGTAGGAACTACTTTGGGTTCTACATCATCATCTTCTGCCCAAGTCAATTATAATCATCATTTAGTCATAAGCAAAAATTATTTTAACTGTAAATTTAATAATCTTTCTTTGTGTTTAATTAAACTTTATGCTTCCAGTTTGAATACAAACCTTTAATAACCCGCAGCAGATTGTATGAATTTCAAACAACTGTGATTAGACTGAAATATAAAGCGAGAATTAGAGTATATCACTTCAAAATTAAAAACTCAAAATTTGAAAATCGGAGTAGCAAAAAACACATACTTTAAACGATGTTGGAACAATGATACTGGAAACAACCGTAGAACAATCATCATCATTATCATCTGCAACAGATCATTCACAATCATCATTTAGTCACAACTCAGATAACAAAACTTTAGTAAAAATCAAAAACAAAAACACATACCATGATTATGGCAAACCACATATAAAAAAAATTAACCAAACAATCGGAAGATTCAAATATCAAGCAAATGAAACCCTAATTTCAAAAAGAATAATCGGTGAACATATTCACAGATCAATAATCAACAGATGTTGTACTCATATCATAACCGTTAAGAAAATTCAACACAGATCTATAAACATACAAATCAAACCTCAAGATGAAAGAATCTTGTAAGAGAAACACCGCAGAACCATTAGCCGGCGCCCCATCTCTTGATCTAACTCTCGAACGAAACCCTAGCAATGGTTACATGAAAAGACCCAAAACACAAAGGATTAGTATAAATAAGAGAAAATCATGAAAGTATTTCAATAAAAAAAAGAACAAACCTTTTGATGAAGATAATCGATGAACAAAAGAAGATTTTATGGTGGCGTTTGGAAGAAGATTAGGGTTTGGATGGAAATAATGATCTCGATAATTGAAGGATGTAGGCCAAAATCTAATTTGCAGTGTTTGTGAAGTTTGAATCGCCTGAAAATAGAGAGAGAAGGAACCGTAGGCGTTTGTAAACAAAGATGAGAAGAGAGATTATAAAAGGAAAAGGGGATGGCACTGTTGGGCGGGAAAACAGAACTGAGGATGCCCTAATTAAGTGACACGTGGCCCAAATAACTTTCATTTATTATATATAATAGATATATTAAATATGATTTTAATATCATTTATCTAGTATATTGACTATCGACTTTATTACCCCTATATCATTAGATGGTAATTATTTAATGGACATAATTACCCTTAGGCCAAGGGGTGTGGTATACCGCCTTGGCCACATAAACTTCAATATAGCGCCCTCTAGCGCCGCACCCCCACCCCGAGCCCGCCATTGAAGGGGTGTTATAGCCCGCTCGCCAGCCCACTAACGAGCAAAATAGCGGTTGTTTCGAGGATTTTGGTCAAAAAGACCGTTTGGCCACGCTCGAACTTTTTTTAAAAAAAATTAAGTGTTAATTTTTTATTTTTTAATACTATAAATACACTACCCCTTTACTCAAATTTTTATCACTTCTTCATCTATTCTTCATCTAAAATCTTTACAAATTTTTTTCATATTCACATAATGTTTCCCAACAACCAAAACCCATGGGATCCCAACAATCCGTTTTGGGCAAATTTAGCAAACAATCCCAACAACGAGCAAGAAGAACGTTACCAAAGAGACCCGCGAACGGGTGAGCTTGGGTATTATCCGATACCACCTACTACCCTAATATCCCCTCATCCGACCATGCCACCGATTTCCGGTTTTTATGGATACTATTCCCAACCGGCATTTTTTCACCAAAACATACCCCAAACCCAAAACATACCCGAGACCGAATCCGTACCCGAAACCCAACCTACTTCCTCAAAAGATGGATGATCTAGAAGGCACCGTAAGAAATGTGAGAGCAAAGCACGTGCTCCTAAGACGATTGAGAAGTGGACGCTTAGGGAAGAACTTGTGTTGTCACAAGCATGGCTCGACGTGCCGGAGGATTCGATTGTTGGTAATTTTTCTCTCCATTAACTTTTTTATAAATATACATTTATAAATATTTTTTATTTTTATAGCAACCGACCAAGATATAAAAGTATTTTGAAGGCATGTAGGTGAGAAGTTTTTCACAGCAATGGGTCATGGTGAATATCGTACGGCCGACTCATTTTCGGTCACGTGGATCGCAATGCGGATCAAGATTAGCAACTTCAACAACATACACAATTGTCTTATCAACAATCATAGAAGAAGAACCGGTTCAAGCGATGTGGATATTATGATCGCCGCCCACAACGACTATAGATTGTATCATGGGCATGCGCTTACGATGATACCTTCGTGGGAGCTTCTTCGCAAATCTCCCAAGTGGCATCTTGTATCGCCGTTTGACCCAACGGCCCATTGGTCAAAACGATCCAAATCAACAACGACTACCGAACCATCCGAGTCCGATGCTCGTACTACTATTAATCTAAACGACGAGTTCGAGGATTTTGAAGAACCGTAAGAACCCAAGAGCTGCCACGACCGAAGGGTAGGGATAGAAGTAAGGCAGCTGCATGAGCACGAGACACGTCTTCTTCATCGCCATCGGATGGCCCTTCAAGGTTGGACGAGTTCGACCATAAACTCAATAAGCTTCTCTCGATCAAGGAAAAGAAGCATGAACTTAGAATGAAGGAACAAATCCAGATAGATATGAAGTTTCTCGAGAAAGACTTTTCCCACCTATCAGAGGAGGAACGAGTCATTTTAGAGGCTTGTAAGGCCAAAATCCGAGCGAAATATATATAGTTTTTTTTATTTTCAAGTTGTTTATTTTTTAAGTAACTTTGCATTTTTTATTTTTAAGGACTTTGTAATGTGTTATTTATTTTAATGAAATTATGTTTTTTTTTTAATTTTGTTTTAAATAAAATTGGCATATAAATTAAAAAATAAAATATATAAATTAAAAAATAATTAGGTGATGATGATGAGGGCTTTAAACCATCGCATGCAAGTCAAAGGAATGAGCATTAAAGCCCCCTATGTGACATGACGTTGAGGTGGCGCTTATGTGGCGTGATAAAGCCCCTAGGGGCTTTATACCACACCCTCTAGCCTTACTAGATAAACATAGAGTTTCCCATTGGGTGTATAAATAAAGATTACTAAAGAGGTTTAAAGGCTAATGAATCATAACATCACCACGCAATTTGTCCTCCTCCGCTCTCTCATAAATTCCTGGGTTCTTAACCTACCTAAGACATCTTAACCGTACTCCCTAAACATGAACTCTATGATTTAATAATTAACAGGTACATATGTTCTATCTTCTTGTTTCAATAATGTTTTAACAAAGAACCGATAAAATCAGTTTTATACACATATACTATATGAAGATCAGAAACAAGATGTTTTAATTTAAAACCCTAAAGATAAAATCGGTTTTTTATACATATACTAATTTTCGGATCTGATATCATGTCTTTTGTTTTCATGGATTATTATATATGATAAACTTGTTTTAATCTCATTAGAAATAATAATTTTGAAATATGTAAATAACCACAGATTTACAGCAAGAACAATTACAATGTTCATGAAAGTGCTTGTAACAACCCGACTTTTCGGATCGTTACTTATCGTTATCATTTCACTCTTGAATGCTTGTACTCCCGAGATTCGGTTAACGCAATGGGTTAAACTACATTTTAAACTATGTTTTCAAACGCATTTTAAACGCCTATTACAACGCTATTTTACAACGCTTATTCAAAACGCAGTTATCACATTTAAACACTGTTTATAACGCTTACTATTTAAACGCGTTATATCGCATTTCACATCGCTTGTTTAGACTAAACGCTATCACAACGCTATCGCAACACAAACTCGAAACCCGGATTTACTTATGTTATGTGTGTTATTATTTGTTTAAATGTCATGTGGCATTCAACGCAACGCTTATACGCTCAACGCTCACTCTCAACTTGATTAAACGCAATGCAACGCTTAACAAACGAAACGAAGTTGGAAAACTAACTCGCGCACACACAGCTGGTCGAATGGCCTACCGATTGAATGGGCATCCGACCGGATGACCAACCGCTCGGATGACCATCCGTCCGGATGGCCATCCGCCTCGAACACTGTGCTCTCCACCGACTTAACTCTCACTCTTCCCCTATAAATACTACCCGTACACCTCCTTTTTCTGATTTGACACTCTCATCCGCTCACACACACTCATACACTCTCAGTCGCGATTCAAGGCTGTTTGGTAAGATTTTCTCCTCAAATCTTGTACAAACTTAATCTCTAATCACTTCTACATCATCTTCTTCATCAAAATCACACACAAACACTAACTTTTTCCCTGAAATCACTTATTTGACCCCTTTGAAGGTGTCTTCACTCATTTTGCTTATGCAAACTGTTGTGAAGCACTATCTCATCAAGATTGGTTCAAATCTAAGAGATTTCCACAACTTTCAACTAAACTATGGAAGATTTCAACACTTTTCCATCTATTTTCAACTTTTCTTCAACTTTGTATACAAAACCGATGGAATCTGGACTTAATCAGACTCTTGGCTAGTTCCTTAGCCAAGGGTCGGCTTGAAAACGGATTTCCACCGGAGAGATGACCGATTAACGGGTCAAGCATGAAATTCCACCAAGTACAGCTCGTCTGTCCGAAGGGGTGGTACCCATCCGACCGAATGAACTGGGCTCGGTGTTTTTCCGTTGTTTGACATGCCGTCACGCCGTCTCCGTTAACTCAGAAACTTTTACTTGGAAAATTTTACCAAAAACACCAACTACAGATCATCTCGATCAAATGGCCATCCGACCGGATGACCATCCGCTTGGATGACCTGATACCTATATCTCATATCGTTTAAGCTACGTTGTCATGAAACTTCGAATTTTAACAACTTTGCAAACAAGCACATCTCATTCGAATGGACATCCGTTCGAATGACCATCAGTTCGGATGGGTTATGCCCATTTGTTCGGATCACCATTCGAACACCTAATCCATTCGACACTCTGAATCTCAACCGAACAGCACTTATGCTTCTGTTTACATGCACAGACTGACTCAACGCGCTCCCTTCAATCCAATTCTGCTTGTGTTTACTTGATAAACACGCACATTGAGTATACTCGAACCCATTTTCATTTAACGCACTTTGGGTGTTACGTACGTTCTATAACAAAGCACAACACACAACGCAAACACTTTATAACGCTAACCGCTCCCGCATGCTATATGTGATCTATGGATGCTTGTACTATGCTTTTTATACAGTGTTACACTATACCGCCTCTAGCAACGATAGTACTATAGTTTGGACTCAGCACCTGTCGTGGACAGGGGTTGCTAGGGATCACATCTCTTTACTTCACGTGTTCACTGAACATGTGTCGCGCATACTCTACAACGCAGTCTCGTAGTTAAGTTGTAATCATTGTTTGATTGTTACATGCTTTGCCCGTTACGTGTAACATGCTGGTTATGCGTAAACGCTTTTCATACTATATGCAATGCAAACTTGTGTACTCACCTTTACATTTTATGTATTGACTTTATTTTAACGTATGTGATAGGTTGATAGTGTAACACCCTGAAAACGGGTTTGGTAATCAAACCACGTTAATACTAAAATACGGGTAAAGTACCGTTAGTGGTAAAATTAACCCGAAAAATATTAGGATTTATATAACTAAACCTAATATTCTATAAAAATAGAAAAGAACATTTTTTTAGAAAATAAAGTTTATAGAAGCCCGAGTTAACGGGACTTAAAATAAACTTAGTCATAAATTTCCCCAAACTCACTAAATTAACTAGGAATGTTTAACCTAGTTAATAAATGGATATAATGTTAGAAATTAAGCTGGTTGTGGCCTACTTAATAAACTAACCAAACATGAGGGGCCAATGTGGATAAACTTGAAAGTTTATTAAATAAAAAGAACATTAAAACAAAACACACATATATGTGTGTTCTGTATATCGACCAGGAAGAACTCCCAGGAGTTCAAACCCTAGTTTCAACATAATCATCAAATTGAAGGCTCAAACGAAGCTTAAATTCACAATTGAACGTGAATTATTGATCACCCAAGCTAGGGGATCATAAGGTATGTCGAATTTTGATGATTTGTGAAGTTGTGAAATTTGGATAATCATCATAATCGCGAATTATGAATGAATTATAGAAGCTATGATTGAATTAGTGTTGTATACATGCTTAGGAACCGAAACCTAAGTGAAAATTATACATATGATGATATAATTTGAATGATTGATGATTTACCACACTAGGATAAGTGGGTATTAATCATATGATGAATTTGATGATATAATTATGATTAGAATCATCATATCTGATAGGGATCAGGAAATACTTAAACAAATTGTGTGTTTGAGTATATAATCATACTTACTATGAAATGGGTTTAGTATGATATGATAAAATAGGATGATATATTCATGATTAATGATGTTTAATATCATCAAGTAATAATTCGGTAACTTATGGTTACAAGAACTTG
Source organism: Helianthus tuberosus (assembly GCA_030545235.1). NCBI lineage: Eukaryota > Viridiplantae > Streptophyta > Magnoliopsida > Asterales > Asteraceae > Helianthus > Helianthus tuberosus. The sequence goes on from CM060437.1 coordinate 72,138,624, forward strand.
TTAAAAAGTGATTAAACGGTAGCATAATAAGGATGCTTACCGTATAGTGGCAAAGTAATAAAACGAGTAGTTAAGCTACATCGTGTAATTACTTTTGTTAATAGGCATTTTGACTTTTAAAAGTCAAACTGACCAATGATATGATCGAATGATAATTTCGACATAAAGATCGTAGGATAGAGTAGTCGTGAATGATTATGACTAATCTAACCATCTTACCACTTACAATGATAGTTGGACGCTTGACAAGCTAGGTGAAAGCTTGGGAAGGAAGCGGGTCAAACGAATCAAGAATTACGGAAAAGCATAATCTGGATGCTAGGTAAGTACAGCTTACACTCTTTGTATTAAATACCTACTGGTTTTATAGGTTACTAATAATATAAAATCTTGTTTGAGTTATGATGTTCCGACACGACATGTGCGGTTCGGAACAAAAGACAATGATAATGAACCATGTTTAATGGTTACAAAAAGTTAATACGGTTATTTAGTCATGAAATGACTAAAAGATAACGAGTTTTGAATGATTACCTTATAAGGTAAACCAATGCAAATAATAGGGTAAAACGGAAATTCAGTCACTCGTTGACTAGAACCGTTAGTTTTGAAAGACACTTTATGGCATATGTCATAATGGGTCAAAAGAGTTAAGAAATTTGTTTATAAGTAAATTGACCGTACGGTGTAAACCGGTGCGAGTCATGTAGACGAGATGATAATCAATCCATTTCGCAAAGTTATACGGTCACTTAGACCAAACGGGTCAAAAGGTGAAATTTTCACTCTTTTGACAATATCAACTAATGGTTTGTCGAGTTGTATGATTATAGGAATAAATATCAAATGGATATTTACATCGCTATTACTTAGCGGCTACTAAGGCAAGGTATCGAAACGGGTCAATGTATTGATCCGAGCCAGGTATGTATCATAGGTTAACTACTCAATAGGAACTAGAGGTTCAGTGAGAGTTAAATGAAGCCAAATAGACATTTGGTTACTTTAATAAGTAAACCGAATTATTCATATAATGATCGTTGTGTTTTGAAAACATAATGACATTTCAAATCAAATCTATATATCTAATAAAGCAAACCAATGCGGGACACATGTCACCCATTGGTGCAAGCCAACTAAGCAGCCATGTCATCATCCATGTGGCACACCTAATAGTTGAGGATTGAACATACAATCTCATTTACGCTAACACGGTTCTCTCTCCTCTCAAAACCCTAATTCTATTTTCCTCTCTTTTCCTCTGTGACGAACTCGGTGAACACGACGGCGACTAACATCGATCCAATAATTTTGATCATGATTCAACGCATTTGAAGACAAATCATATACGGTATTATCTAATTTCAGTATTTTATGATGGATTATAGGTTTTAATAAGGTTAATTTTGCAGGAAATCAAATCGGCCCTAAGCAAATCGTTGATTTAGCGAAGAGGTATAAGCAATCTTTATTACATAATAGTCTTCATCGACGGTATTCATGCTTGATTCCGATAACCCCATCTTTTACATACGATTTTGTTTTATTTAATCCGATTTTCAGATTCAATGGTTTTGTTACATTGTTTGTATGTTAGAGTAGCGTAGGCGGTTTATGTTGAAGTTTTTTTTTTTTGTGTGTTTTAGGGTTTTAAATTCGTTGTCCGTTTATTGTGAGTTGTTGATGTTACTGATGTTCATATCCTATTAGGCTTTAAATTCATTTGTAGAGTTTTTTCCTCATGGTGTCTAATTTATTTGAAGTTGATGTTTTTACTGATGTTCATAGCCGATTAGGGTTTTAATTCATTTGTACTGTTTCTTTTTCATGGTCTCTAATAGTTGATTTTGATGTTGGGTGTTTTTTTTTTTTGTGTTTTAGGGTTTTAAATTATTTGTTCATATATTGTGATTTGTTGATTTTACTTTTGTTTATATCAGATTAGGTGTTTAATTTCGTGGTACATTTTCTTTTATAGGGTCTGTAATAGTGTATTTTGATTATTAGGTTCGATAGATATATGTTACTAAGTATATTGTTCACATGTTATTTTTTTTTGTATCAATTAGTTGATGATTGAGTGTATGTGATGTTACTGATATTATTTTATTTAGTATCCATGTTTGTTTGTTTATTGATTTAAATATGTAATAACTGAAACCAAATCATATACGGTAATCTCTAATTAGGCGGTTTGATGATCTATTATAAGTTTTAATAATGTTAATTTTGCAGGAAATCATTTCTGCCCGGATCAAATCGGCGATTTATTGAAGAGATACAAGCAATCTTCATTAGATAATAGTCTTCATTCAGGGTATTTATGCTTGATTCATATAACCCTATCTTTTACATACGTTTTCGTTTTCTTTTACCCGATTTTCAGATTCAATTGTTTTTGATAGATTGTCTGTTTGTTAGATTCAATGCGTCTCTTATAGTAGATTTTGATGTTGGACCCTGTTCATGTATTGTGATTTGTTCAACTTACTTTTGTTCATAGCTGATTAAGTTTTTAATTTCTTTGTACATTTTCTTTTTTACGGTATGTAATAGTCCATTTATTGTCAGTTGTTGATTTTACTGATGTTCATAGCCGATCAGGGTTTTAATTCATTTCTACAGTTTCTTTTTCATGGTATGTTATTTATTGTCAGTTGTTGTTTTTACTGATGTTCATAGCCGATTAGGGTCTTAAATTCGTTTGTACCGTTTCTTTTTCATGGTCTCTAATAATCTATTTTGATGTTGGGTGTTTTTTTTTTTGTGTTTTTTCGGTTTTAAATTCTTTGTTCATGTATTGTATTTTGTTGATTTTACTTTTGTTTATAGCCGATTAGGTGTTTAATTCCTTCGTACATTTTCCTTTATAGGTTCTGTAATAGTCGATTTCGATTGTTAGGTTCGATAGATATATGTTACTCAGTACATTATCCACCTGTTACTGTTATTAGTATCAATTATTTGCTGATGGAGTGTATGTAATGTTCAGTTTTGTTAGTGCTAAATTAGGAGTGCTATATGTTGATGCGGTTAGTTATAACGGTATTGTTTTCTTTAGTTTGTTGACATTTAGGTGTCAATCTTTATATCTAAGTCCGGTCAAGTTTTTTGATGGTTTATATTTTTTTGGCAAATCTTATGTTATAATTAGCCGTTATTATTTTATTTAGTATCCATGTTTGTTTGTTTCTTGATTTAAATATGTAATAACTGAAATCAAATCATCTACGGTAGTCTCTGATTAGAGTATTTCATGATCTAATATATGTTTTAATAATGTTAAATTTGAACAAAATCAAATCGGCCCGGATCAAATCGTCGTTTTAGTGAAGAGGTTTAAGCAATCTTCATTAGATAATAGTGTTCCTTGATGTCCGACGGTTTGTTTGTTTTTTTTTTTTTCGTTTTTTAGGGTTTTAATTTATTTCTTCTTGTATTCTGATTTGTTGATGTTACTGTTGTTCATAGCTGATTGGGGGTTTAATTTTTTTGTTGAGTTTATTATATGGTGTCTGTAACAGTTGAAGTTGGTGCGGTTACTTGTAATGGTGCTATTTTGTTTAGTTTGTTGACATTTTAGTTTGAAACTGTATTTTAAAGTTTTGTACTTCTTTTTGATGGTTTATATTTTTGCAAATGTTATGTTAAAATTATCCGTTTTTTAATATTTATATTTGTTTATTTCTTTAACTAAATATTTAATAACTGAATACTTTTTTGATATCGTTTGATATTTTCTTTGATGTAAAAATTGACTGTCATTTGTTACCTATATTTGTTACATGTACCTGTTTTGATATACAATTTGGGGTTGTGAAAGACAACAACTTTGGAAGCGAGATGGTGTACGGATTCGCTGCGCGTGTGTGGAAGTGCGACAGAAAATCGTTGGTGAGTGTTGAAATTATAATCATTTAAAGAAAAAAAATTAAGATGTTTTAATATAACACTTTGTGATTACTGTTATTATAATTGCATTTAACGATACTTATATTTTCCGTTGCAGAAACTTCCTGCTGACTATGGTGACTGGATTACGAAGTTTGGTTATCCAGAGAAAAATGCAATCATCAGGACCATTGATGGGAGGACCTTTGAAGTCAAAGTGTTCAAACTTGCAGGCGACTTTTTTTTTACAATGGCTGGTTTGATGTTGTCACATCTTTGAAATTACCGGACGATTCGTGGGTTGTTTGTCAGTATGAAGAAGCTTTATCTTTGTTCCGCCTATTCCACTTTTATCAAGACATTTCTCTAGCACCATCTAACTACTTCTACTACAAACCTAAAAGTGATTTTAAAGACCGAGACGACTGCATGGTAATTGAACTTATACGTTTTTAAATTATTTTATCTTTGCGTTCATTCATTTTTTTCTATTTCGGCTATACCATTGATCCTGATACTGTTTTATTCTTTGTGTAGTATGTGAACAGGTTGTTTGTTCATCACTCTATGCTGAATATCTGTCCTTCAGATCCGGTTTTGATTCGTTCTGCTGGAAATCGTAAATGGGTTGTTCGGATGGAAATTTTAGACCATAACATTTACATTACCACAGGTTGGAGTCGGATCAAGGAGGAGATGTCGATAACTGATGATCATTTGTTGGTATTTGAAATGATTGATCGTAAGACGTTTGATTTGAGTGTTTTTTGTTGTAAGCCTGCCCTTCTAACTTACCCGCCTGAACTTTCTGTTATCAAAAAACAACCAAGTGATGGCGTAATTGAAGTGTCTGATGATGAGGTACCTGATGTGGTTGCTGCACCTGTATTTGAACAGAGTGTTGATGACGAAGTACCGGTTACTTTTGTTGTTGACAATCATTACGTAAGTTTGTATTATTTACTTCTTCATACCATTAATGTATGTTAAGTGAATCCAGTTTAAATCATTAGTTGTAGGAAAAGCAGTTTTAATGGTATGTATTATTAACATTTATATTCTCATCTGTAGCGTCTGAAGAAGAAGTGGGCTCAAACTCATGGTTTAGATCGAAAGATGGATTTGATCATCAAGGACAGCGCTGGTCGAACTTGGGATGTAGCTATTGGTAAGGAGTTCTCGCAAGGCTGTTCGTGATTCAATGTGACCGGTATGAGGGAGTTTGTTAGAGACAAACGGTTGGTATACGGTTCTTCGTTTCAGATGGTATTTGTTAAAAGTAAAGGTATGTTGCTTTATAACTGACTTAGTGAAGGTACATGGTATGTTTTGGAACTATTTTCAAGGTGTGGTCGTTAGTATACATTTAATGGTAGGTTTTTGTTGTGGTTGTTACGTTAAACATATGTGATGGTAGATGTTGCTGACACTTTTTTTGGGCCGTTTATATGTGTGGCCGAAGAACTTAGTTTTTGAACATATTTGATTATAGATTGGTAGACGTTAATGTTATTGGTTTTGCTACATGTTTGTGGTTAATATTCTATCTTTTTGTGAAATAATTAGTGCTTCAAAATTGTATGTATCTTAATTTAGGAATCAAGTAAAATATTCATCATATTAAACATCATTTAAGTACATTGTTTGATTAGTGCCAACTCTATTATTTTATTAAATATTATTATAATAAACCGTCAGTTTTTTAAAGATTTACGTAAAACAAAAATTTAATATGATTTTGTTTCCGTTTTTAAATTGTATAACTGACTATAATTAATTTTTTAATAAAACCGTTCCATTTTAATCAATTTAGAGTTTTCCTAACCTTCATTGAATATCTACAATTGGAAATTTTATTTTAAATATGCTACTATTTTATACATAAAAAGGTTTGGTTAGTGAAATAAATATTTATAAAGGAAATAAAATAAAGTTTGTACACTGAAATAATTGAAATATTTTTTGACATACAGTTTAATTAATTATTTATATCAAATTGGTTTTTTTTATTTTAATGAACATTATTAAGGTTGTTTTATTTAAATTTGGAAATTAAAAACAAATTTTCAAACTTATATATGTAATTTTTTTAAAATCGTTGCTGACATATAATATTTTGTATTTAAACAATTAAGTTTAGTAAAAAAAAATCCTAAATTAACTACATATATATTACCAGAAAAACTAAACAACCGTATGCTAAATTATATGGCATTTTTTAATTTTCTTTGGTTGGTCAAAAACCTGAATTTTCAACCGTTTTACAGTTTGAGTTTACCTTTTTAATATTAAATTTGATGTATAAGATGTGGTAATTTTTTAGGGTGGTATTTCATTTTGTGTTGTTTTTCATGCATTCCTTTTAGGTATACGAAAAAGTTGGTGCCTAATCTTTTTGAGATTTGTATTTTTTTTAGAAATGTCAATCCATTTCTAAAAATACTAATTTGTTAACTTAGGTAACACATTTTTATATTACTCAACTGATATTTCAACTTGAAAAAAATAATTAAACGAAATTTGTATATATATTCACTTAATTCATTCAATTTATTCACTTATAAATCATTTTTTAACTTCAATCATCTATAGTTGGTTTTGAATATTTTGAATGACTGATATCTTGAATTAGGGCTGAATGTGTCTATTTAGTGCCTTTTTGCCTTGATTCGTTTTATATAATTTTATTACATTTTTGTAGTAATTTGCTTAATTTTAGAAATTACAGATCTAATTCGTGTATTTTGATTACATGTAGTGTTTTCAGAATCTACACTATCTATTAAGGGAGATTACAGGATGACCTCTATTTGCCTACGTATCATGTTTTTAGCTATTAATGAGAGAGGAAGACACAAAGGATGTGTCAAAGACAGTTTAGATGATGCATGTTCAAGGTAATAAGGAGAAACCCTCTGTTGAAGAAGCAACCAGTGAGAGTGTTTTGCTTGAAACATGGAGGGGTCGGTGATGTTGTCGAGGAGTGTCAGGAAATGCTAAGTGATAGCATTTCCTTACACTCCTCGACAATGTCACCAACCCCTCTTAAAAATTCCATCAAAACTCTCTCACTGGTTGCTTCTACAACAGAGGGTTTCTTTTTGTTACTTGAACCTGTATCATCTCAACTGTGTTGACTGACCCTGTATGTGTTGTTACATCAATATTCAATTAGGATTTACTCATCTGAGGCTAAGTTTTGAAAATTGATCTATTCATTTTTTATCAGGACAGATGTTTTTGTCATCTGAGGCTATGATGGCTAGAGCTGCCGTGTTGTTGCAACATGACCTAATCGTTGCTGGCTGTCGTTCGCGGCTGTTCTAGGTAGCGTTGGGTGTAATCGATGTTTGGTTGATGATAATTAGATCGATGTCACCTAAGGGATATTTAGTCAATGATGTTGATGAGATGTTTCTCACCTGAGACTAAAACTATGATGAAGCAGACGTCTGCCCGAATAAGTGATGTTTGACATTTTGAAATCATTTGAAATACTTGAGCAAATCATTTAGTATTGACTGTGAAGGTGAATAAAAATGAATTCAAAGTGCATTGGACTTGTCCTTTGAACATAAGGCTATGATGATTTTGTAGATCTGAGTAAAAATTGAATGAAGATAGCATTATGGTATGGCAAGGTTGTAGGATGGCAGTTGTTCATGCAACCTCTCTTGCAGCCATGGTGTTGTCATCTTTTTTCATAATCTGAGCCTGACAGTCTGACAATATAAATGTTTTGCAACTTCACCATGAATATAGAAGAAAGAGAGAGTTGGATCTTTGTGATATTGAATAGAGAAGAAAGAGTGAGTTGGATGGAGATATGAATACTTCTGAGTGAATTAAATGGCTAAAACAACTCCATTTGCATTTTAATTTTTGCCTCATAAAAAACAGATTATTACATGAACCTGTATCATTTGAAATGTGTTGAATGACCCTGTATGTGTTGTTACATTAAGATTCAATTAGGTTTATTTTGATTTTGAAAATTGATCGGTTCAGTTTTGATCACATTAGATGCTTTATTTTATACCTTGACTAATTCACATGATTTGCTAAATTTTAAAGCCTTTCAAAAAGATTAAAGAAGGTTCATGTAATAATCTGTTTTTTTAATTAATAATATATTCTGAATGTTTTTTGTGTTATGGTTTTTTTAATTAATAATATATTTAATTGATTTTAATTGATATTGTTTGTTTTTTTATATATGTAGTATGCCTTATGCTTTATTCTTATTCTTATTAAATTAACAGTGTTTTGAAAAATAGTATAATTTGATTTTTCAGTTATCATTTTTTCAATTTTGCTTTAAAGATATCTTTAATTTCTTTTTAAAAACGTCTTTTTTCTATAAACAGATTAATGTTTTTAAGCTTAATTTATGAATTTTAAATTCTAAGTACATTTATGTAATTAGGCATTGTTTCTATAATTAGGTTGCCGTTATATTTTTAAAAAAAATTGCTTATTTCCTTTGCAGTTATGGTTAAGTTATTGTTCTTTGTTGATCAGAGGTTTTTGTTGATTTTTGTTTCAAACAAAATCAAGTTTTTGATTTTTATTGATTTCTGTAGTTCCGACTATATTTATTGCAGTTTACTTAATTTATGAAATTTAATTTCTTTTTAAAAACGTTTTTTTTTTCTATAAACAGAGTAATGTTTTTATGCTTAATTTATCAATTTGATATTATAAGTATGTTTCTGTAATTAGACATTTTTTCTATAATTAGGTTGCCGTTATATTTTTTAAAAAATTTAGTTACTTCCTTTGTAGTTATGGTTCCAAACAACTCTTCAACTTCACTCCAATCTTCTTCCAAGAATACCATCGGTTTCCATATAACAATGAAGCTCTTCAGTGGATCTACATATATAGATGTTTTTACATTCTTCACCGTCTTCATCTACATCTACTTTTTCTTGAATCGATTTCTGAATTTCACATATCCCTCTACAAATCTGTAAGTTGTTTTTCTTAAATTCCTTCTTTAATCATTATTCATGTGTTTCTCCTTTTATTTAATGTGTTTAAACTTTTTTTTTATTTAACCCTAAATCCCATTGGTATTTAAAAATATGTTCATTTTTGCATTTTAAGATTATGGTTTTGTTAACGAATACGTTGTTTCTGCAAAACCCAAAACCGATTTTCATTCAGAATAATTTTTTTAATAATTCATCTGATGTGGTTTGTTTATGTAAACTGTTTTTGTAGGTATTTCATATGGCAGAAAGTTCATCAATGTATTTTTTGTTCATTTTGTTAGTTTATGTAACATTTCATATGTAGTATCTGTGTTTTTTTTTTCATGTTTTTGTTTTTTTTCTCACACTAACATTAACATGTTACACTTTATTAACATCGAAATTTTTAAATCAGTTTCAGAGGACCCTGATTCTGTAGGCTAATGAATGTAGCAGATGAAGTTATTCTGGTAAATGATAAATTATTACATAAGTTATTTTTGTTCTTTTATTTTCCTATTATTAAATACAGTTTATATATTTTCACTGTAATTATAATTAATTTTGCAATTGTTTGTTTTATTAGTCCATTCCAGATGACGTTGCGGTCAAACTATGGGGTGTAGATAAAGGCCCTACAAATGTTATTATACACATTGAAGATGACCGATTATTTAATGTTTCTTTAAGCGCTGATAAAGGAAAGTTATTATTTTTTCATGGTTGGTCCAATGTTGTAGAACATTTGCGACTAACCAAAGGCTGTTTGGTAGTATTTAATCCTGTAGATTCTACTACGTTTAAATTAACATATTTCGTTGATGGGGTTAGTCGTGGCTCTTTCTGGACGTATCTGCTCCCTCCATCATCTCATTTTTATGTAAGATAAATTCTATTTTTTATTTTCTTAATGTGTTGATGTATTACTTTACTTATATTAAAACTAATTTGTTTTTTTCTTTTTTTATCATTCCCACAGGTCATTCCTGAATGTATCCTGCCAAAAAATTATGATTATTCATCAAATGATGTAATCTCTACTGTAATTATAGATAACAAAACGTTTAACGTTGCCATTGAAACGTATGATGGTAAAGTCGGTTTTACCGTTGGTATTGACGTAATTGTCAGTCAGTTACAGTTGAAAGCTGGTTGTTTTTTGTTATTTACAAAAGCTTTTGGTAATTTTTTCCATTTAATTTTTTTTGGAAAAACGGTGTTGAAATGAATTTTCCTGATGTAGATGTCGGTGAGGTAAGTTACATTTTGGTACTTAAATATATATTTTATATATGTTAATGTAATACATGTTATATATTTAATTTGCAGGCTGACGTTGCACCTATCGATGCTAAAAATGAAGTTGATGAACAAATACCTGGTGGTGTTCGTCGTTTTGTTCGTATGGCTTGTGAACGTTATTTTGTAAGTTTTAATATCATTTTACAAACCGCTAAAAAACAAATGTTACAATTTTTTGTTACTTAATAAACATTCTTCTTTTAGTTTCATATTTATTATTAATTTTATTTTTACAACAATACAGAGGATTCCTGATCCTGTATCACGGATGGCTAGACTTGATGAAGGTTTAAAAGATATCACCGTTAGGCTTATGCATCTAGATCCCCCACAGCAATTTACTAACGGTACCATACGTGAAAAAAAAAGCGACGGAGGTTTTCGATACGCGTTAACCAGGTGGAAGAAGTTTATGAAAGCAGCTCGAATTAACGTCCGTGACAGGGTTCATTATTCTTTTGATGAAAATGACCAGGTGTTGAGTGTTGAACTGGTTGTACCTTACGTTAGGCGTAGTCATTAGTTATATGACATTTAGGTCATGTTTTTGCCTTTCATATGGTAGATATTAACTTTTTATATGGTTTTGTTGGTTTTTGACATTCGTTATGGTTTTCAATTTCAAGTTATTACATTTTTTGCATTAGTTTTATTGATACACTTATGATTTATGTAATTTAAATGTAGTCTACAAGGAAGTTATTCCCGGCATTTGAAAAGTTTTCTGTTTTTTTCTTCCAATGTATGTATTTGTACAGAATATTTCATTTCAAAGTAAATAATATGGTTTTGCATGAAGCCGCGCATCGCGCGGGCATTAACCTAGTTAATAGTTTAAAACAGGGTTTTTGGGTCGAGAATGCTTTTAAAAGTCCTTCATTTTAATGAAAGGTGAAAATGGACCAAAATGCCCTTGTAAGCTAAATCAAGCAAACAACTCTTAAAGGTTGTTTGGAAATGAGTAGTATGCTTAAATAATACTTAGAATAAGTATAAAAAGCGAAAAATGTAAATCCTTGGTCATTTTACTCTATAAGAGTCTTTGCCGTAAAATAATGATCCGAGGGGTAAAACTCGGAATTTATACATTACCACATTAAATCCACCACAAATATAGTTGTGGGGGAAGATAAATTGATAAGAAACGTGGTAAGATAATGCTAGAAACAAATGAAAGCGATTCGTGTCAAAAATATGCTTAAAATACCTTAACGGGTCAAAATAAGCGTATGAATGAAAATGGGTTTAAAATACTTATGAAACCCATGATTTGAACCTAATATGATAGAGAATATCAAAAATATAAGGTTCATGAGAAATTGGAGTCAAACAAACATGTTTGTTTGATAAATACATGAACGGGTCAAATTTTGGTAAAAAGGTAATAAGCCGAAGGCTTAAAAGTCTAAAATTTTGTAAATCCGAATGTCGGATGTAAACTCCATGTGATGGAGAATAATTTTACGATCACGTAGGAAGAAACGTGACCTAAATCGGATAAAAAACGAGCAAGTTATGCTCGTTTCCGTGAAAAATAAGTTGGCTGGAAATATGCAGCTATGAACAACAAACATTCTGTAACAGATGGGGTGTCGCGCCACACGACGACAAGGGCCAGGGGCCGTCACGCGACACGACGGTGTCCTGGTCTGGCGAAAATTTGCTTATTTAATTTTTTTTTTGTGTTTAGAACTTGTTTATACACGTTATAAACTCCTTATAACTAACTCGTTTCATATTTTCTGAAATGTAGGTATAACTTAACGTACCGGAGGACGATCAAGCTCGATAAAGAACCAAACACGATCAACATTCAAGCTTCCATGAAATGATTCGTCGTCACGTATTAAACGACGAATTTACATACAAAACGTTAGAATGTTTTATTTATTAAAATGTTTAACAAATTCATAATTTCAAGTGTATTTGTAATCGTTAATACACAATTATATTCGGAATTTATATGATAATCTTATAAAATGGACTAAGGGTCTTACAAGTTGGTAATCAGAGCTCAAGATTAAGGAGTAAAGTGTTCAGTTCGAGACTTGATCGCAAAATCCGGTAAGTTATTCAGTATATTAACGGTCTAGTATGAAAAGTGTTAAAAACAACACATAGGGATAAGGTGTAAAACACGTTACCCCAAATAAAACGATAAAACACCAATATAGTTAAACGAATTACGTGTGTTAACATGTGTTGTTGAATGCCTTGTATTATAATACGAGCGCTTATTAATGTCAAACGTTACTAATCTCTGTATACGTTTTAGTTGAAGGACCCTCGCATCCGAAGATGACGAGAGTTTAAAGAATTATCGATATGATAAAAGGAATCGTCTGAAGTATGACAAGTAAGTCATACACGCTACAGACTGGAATCGAGAAACGATCTTGAATGAGAGATCAAACAACAAGGAAAGTTTATCAGGGCAAGTATCTATAAGGTACACGTCTTAAACTTATAGTGCGAACAGAAATATGCAACAAACACATAATGAATGATAGTTGCATATAGAATATGAAACTTGGAAAAACTGGATAGGTTACCTATCCAGGATGAAAATTCCAAGAGAAATTCAGTAGAGATAAGTATTATTCACAGTCATGAATAATAAGACCATATCTGAATTTAGTTTAAATATAAACTTAGACGAAAGTAATCATCCAAGAAAGCATTCTCAATAAAGATTAAATTGAGAAAGGTAATAATCACATCAACGAATGTGATTGTATAAATGAAAAAAAAGTAACATTGTATATGTTCAAAGATAAAACGGGTAAAACTAATAATTGTTAATAGGAAATTAAATAAAGTTTTATCAATTTAAATAAATTGAGAGACTACTTACATGGGACGTGAGGTGGTAATTATAATAAGGTCATGTGTACCATGTGTTGATCACTTACTCTGGCCAAGTAAGTAGTGAACACATGATACCATGAGCTTCTCATAATGAACACAGTTATGTCCGATGTGGTAAGGTCGAGATGAAAGAAAAGTTAAAAATAACCTTGGGGTCAAGCAATTTTATGGGCATACTCGTATAAATGGTTTTCGAGGGAATCATAAAAACGATGTATGGCGCACATAGAAATAAATGACCCAAGGGAATTCGTGAAATAGGTCATTTTGGATGAAAGAGCTAGGGGTTGACAAAAAGGGCATGTAAAACCAAATTGTAAATGACCCGCGAGGTCATAGAAACGAAGGTATTGCCCATACTAAAAAAACTATCGAAGTCGTTGATTTTGGTCGTAGTAAAGAAAGGATGATGATGTTGATCATCATTCAGAATTTATAAGACCATCAAGCATGGTCACATAAAGAATAAATGTTTGGTTAAATAAAGCGATGGATTTCGCTAAGACAACCAAACAAGTCAAAACGAAGTCTTAATGCATACCTAAAGGGTTGCATTAATAATGACTTTGGTAAATCACCTGGTTGATGGGTAAGAATTTAAACACATGCATAAAGTCAAGGGACTCGAATTATGAGTTATGACTAAAGGATTATAAAATTTCGTAAATAGAAATTTTGAATAAATATGTTCAACTATTTTGAGGTTGAACGGGTTGAATAAAGAATAAAGTTTGATTGTTTATAAGTGATGGATTTCACATTAACAAGTCAAACGGGTTAAACACAATGTAATGCCGGATGGCGTAAGTAAGCGCAAGCCGGATAACGGTATCGTTAAACGCAAAAGACCAAGGAGCCCGGTAATGGGACATGATTAAATACGAATATATGTAAACCGGATAACGGTGAGCAAGATACAAACCGATGCATAAATGACATGAGAAGTCATAGAGTCGGGAGAAAGGTCCGAAATAAAAAAATTGTAGTCACAAACTACAGTCAAAGTAAACGGATCTTAAATTTGAAACCAAATGATTTTCAAACATAAACAGGGTGCCTTGACACCAAACATGTATTTTAAGAATGACACGAGTAAGGAATGATCTACGGGATCATCATAACCTTCGGATTATAAATAGCGTAAAGGTCTACGGGACTAAAATGACCCACGGGTCATGAATAGAAAGAAATAGATTATAAAGACCTCGCCTTAAAGAGGTGAAAGCTTAGTGAAATAGCCCACGAGGCTAAGTGATAGAACCTACGGGTTAATTAGACAAAGCGAGGGAACCAGTTGAGAATCCCCGCATAAAACAAAGATTGTAAAAGGATAAATTCCTTGTTGTCAATTCCTTGATATGAAGTAACTGACATAAGTTAAAAAGAAAACGTTAGACTAAAATTCAGTTTTTGTAAGAAATAACGTTATCACAAACATGAATATTCTGATAGGAATAGAAATAGTAAATATTAAAAGATACAGGTCTTGACACCGATAAGTGCAAGATGATACATTCAAAAAGAAATGTTTTCGATAATGAAAGGTTGAAATAAACTTAAACATGACGTGGTGCGATCACGGTTAAGAAAAGTAATGTGAAATATAGTCACATTGTAGCCGAGTGATGGGTATAAAGTAACTGGACTAATAAGTCTAGTCAGTGAGACCGGTTAAGGCCTTACTAACGAAGGATATTGATCGCCTATAATTAGGGATTATACAACGACACGAGTGAAGTGTCAGGAAGTCAAATCAAGCAAAAGCCATATTAAAGGATAAAAGGTATAAGGTATGTGGTTATATGCTTTATAGAATTTTATTAATGTCACCTATTAAATCGTGTTAAGCAATTAAGATAAAAATCAAGAAATTCGGTTTGTTAATAAGCAGTGGATTCCGTATAAATACATCGAATGAATGAATTTGAAAACAAAAGAATTTGTTTGTCAAAAGTGAAAGATTTCACTAAAATATCCAAACGGGTTAAATTAACGGATTCATGATGAATTCGATAGTCTAATAGCGATCGATTTTGCTAAATTAACCAAATTGGTCGAAATAACGAAATTACGTTATTTCGAGTTGCATTATGTCGTAGGAGATACGTATATGCTTTGTAACCAAAAAGATATTACCATACTTTTTTGGTAATACTAACAATTGGTCAAAGTATGAGTAATGCTTAAAAGATTACTCATGTCAAATGCATTGAGTTTAAAACTCAATGAACTATGTAAGAAAGGTTTCAAGGACGAAACATCTTTAAGGGGGATAGACTTGTAACACCCCGAAAACGGGTTTGGTAATCAAACCACGTTAATACAAAAAGACGGGTAAAGTACCGTTAGTGGTAAAATTAACCCGGAAAATATTAGGATTTATATAACTAAACCTAATATTTTATAAAAATGGAAAAGAATGTTTTTTAGAAAATAAAGTTTATAGAAGCCCGAGTTAACGGGACTTAAAATAAACGTAGTCATAAATCTCCCCGAACTCACTAAATTAACTACGAATGTTTAACCTAGTTAATAAATGGATATAATGTTAGAAATTAAGCGGGTTGTGGCCTACTTAATAAACTAACCAAACATGATGGGCCAATGTGGATAAACTTGAAAGTTATTAAATAAAATGAACATTAAAACAAAACACACATATATGTGTGTTCTGTATATCGACCAGGAAGAACTCCCGGGAGTTCAAAACCCTAGTTTCAACATAATCATCAAATTGAAGGCTCAAACGAAGCTTAAATTCACAATTGAACGTGAATTATTGATCACCCAAGCTAGGGGATCATAAGGTATGTCGAATTTTGATGATTTGTGAAGTTGTGAAATTTGGATAATCATCATAATCGCGAATTATGAATGAATTATAGAAGCTATGATTGAATTAGTACTGTATAGATGCTTAGGAACCGAAACCTAAGTGAAAATTATACATGTGATGATATAATTTGAATGATTGATGATTTACCACACTAGGATAAGTGGGTATTAATCATATGATGAATTTGATGATATAATTATGATTATAATCATCATATCTGATAGGGATCAGGAAATAGTTAAACAAATTGTGTGTTTGAGTATATAATCGTACTTACTATGAAATGGGTTTAGTATGATATGATAAAATAGGATTATATGTTCATGATTAATGATGTTTAATATCATCAAGTAATAATTCGGTAACTTATGGTTACAAGAACTTGGTAAAAAGTGATTAAACGGTAGCATAATAAGGATGCTTACCGTATAGTGGCAAAGTAATAAAACGAGTAGTTAAGCTACATCGTGTAATTAATTTTGTCAATAAGCAGTTTGACTTTTAAAAGTCAAACTGACCAATGATATGATCGAATGATAATTTCGACATAAAGATCGTAGGATAGAGTAGTCGTGAATGATTATGACTAATCAAACCATCTAACCACTTACAATGATAGTTGGACGCTTGACAAGCTAGGTGAAAGCTTGGGAAGGAAGCGGGTCAAACGAATCAAGAATTACGGAAAAGCATAATCTGGATGCTAGGTAAGTACAGCTTACACTCTTTGTATTAAATACCTACTGGTTTTATAGGTTACTAATAATATAAAATCTTGTTTGAGTTATGATGTTCCGACACGACATGTGCGGTTCGGAACAAAAGACAATGATAATGAACCATGTTTAATGGTTACAAAAAGTTAATACGGTTATTTAGTCATGAAATGACTAAAAGATAACGAGTTTTGAATGATTACCTTATAAGGTAAACCAATGCAAATAATAGGGTAAAACGGAAATTCAGTCACTCGTTGACTAGAACCGTTAGTTTTGAAAGACACTTTATGGCATAAGTCATAATGGGTCAAAAGAGTTAAGAAATTTGTTTATAAGTAAATTGACCGTACGGTGTAAACCGGTGCGAGTCATGTAGACGAGATGATAATCAATCCATCTTGCAAAGTTATACGGTCATTTAGACCAAACGGGTAAAAAGGTGAAATTTTCACTCTTTTGACAATATCGACTAATGGTTTGTCGAGTTGTATGATTATAGGAATAAATATCAAATGGATATTTACATCGCTATTACTTAGCGGCTACTAAGGCAAGGTATCGAAACGGATCAATGTATTGATCCGAGCCAGGTATGTCATGATTAATGATGTTTAATATCATCAAGTAATAATTCGGTAACTTATGGTTACAAGAACTTGTTAAAAAGTGATTAAACGGTAGCATAATAAGGATGCTTACCGTATAGTGGCAAAGTAATAAAACGAGTAGTTAAGCTGCATCGTGTAATTACTTTTGTCAATAGGCAAAAGTCAAACTGACCAATGATATGATCGAATGATAATTTCGACATAAAGATCGAAGGATAGAGTAGTCGTGAATGATTATGACTAATCTAACCATCTAACCACTTACAACGATAGTTGGACGCTTGACAAGCTAGGTGAAAGCTTGGGAAGGAAGCGGAACGAATCAAGAATTACAGAAAAGCATAATCTGGATGCTAGGTAAGTACAGCTTACACTCTTTGTATTAAATACCTATTGGTTTTATAGGTTACTAATAATATAAAATCTTGTTTGAGTTATGATGTTCTGACACGACATGTGCGGTTCTGAACAAAAGACAATGATAATGAACCATGTTTAATGGTTACAAAAAGTTAATATGGTTATTTAGTTATGAAATGAATAAAAGATAACGAGTTTTGAATGATTACCTTATAAGGTAAACCAAAGCAAATAATAGGGTAAAACGGAAATTTAGTCGCTCGTTGACTAGAACCGTTAGTTTTGAAAGACACTTTATGGCGTAAGTCATAATTGGTCAAAAGAGTTAAGAAATTTGTTTATAAGTAAATTGATCGTACGGTGTAAACCGGTGCGAGTCATGTAGACGAGATGATAATCAATCCATCTCGCAAAGTTATACAGTCATTTAGACCAAACGGGTAAAAAGGTGAAATTTTCACTCTTTTGACAATATCGACTAATGGTTTGTCGAGTTGTATGATTATAGGAATAAATATCAAATGGATATTTACATCGCTATTACTTAGCGGCTACTAAGGCAAGGTATCGAAACGGGTCAATGTATTGATCCGAGCCAGGTATGTATCATAGGTTAACTACTCAATAGGAACTAGAGGTTCAGTGAGAGTTAAATGAAGTCAAATAGACATTTGGTTACTTTAATAAGTAAACCGAATGATTCATATAATGATCGTTGTGTTTTGAAAACATAATGACTTTTCAAATCAAATTCATAGTTTAAACAGGGTTTTTGGGTCGAGAATGCTTTTAAAAGTCCTTCATTTTAATGAAAGGTGAAAATGGACCAAAATGCTCTTGTAAGCTAAATCGAGCAAACGACTCTTAAAGGTTGTTTGGAAATGAGTAGTATGCTTAAATAATACTTAGAATAAGTATAAAAAGCGAAAAATGTAAATCCTTGGTCATTTGACTCTATAAGAGTCTTTGCCATAAAATAATGATCCGAGGGGTAAAACTCGAAATTTATACATTACCACATTAAATCCGCCACAAATATAGTTGTGGGGGAATATAAATTGATAAGAAATGTGGTAAGATAATACTAGAAACAAATTAAAGCGATTCGTGTCAAAAATATGCTTAAATTCCCTTAACGGGTCAAAATAAGCATATGAATGAAAATCGGTTTAAAATACTTATGAAACCCGTGATTTGAACCTAATATGATAGAGAATATCAAAAATATAAGGTTCATGAGAAATTGGAGTCAAACAAACATGTTTGTTTGATAAATACATGAACGGGTCAAATTTTGGTAAAAAGGTAATAAGCCGAAGGCTTAAAAGTCTAAAATTTTGTACATCCAAATGTCGGATGTAAACTCCATGTGATGGAGAATAATTTTACGATCACATAGGAAGAAACGTGACCTAAATCGGATAAAAATGAGCAAGTTATGCTTGTTTCCGTGAAAAATAAGTTGGGTGGAAATATGCAGCTATGAACAACTAACATTCTGTAACAGATGGGGTGTCGCGCGACGCGACGACAAGGGCCAGGGGCCGTCGCACGACGCGACGACAAGGGCCAGGGACCGTCGCGCGACGCGACGGTGTCCTGGTCTGGCGAAAATTTGTTTATTTAATTTTTTTTGTGTTTAGAACTTGTTTATACACGTTATAAACTCCCTATAAGTAACTCGTTTCATATTTTATGAAATGTAGGTATAACTTAACATACCGGAGGACGATCAAGCTCGATAAAGAACCGAACACGATCAAGATTCAAGCTTCCGTGAAATGATTCGTCGTCACGTATTAAACGACGAATTTACATACAAAACGTTATAATGTTTTATTTATTAAAATGTTTAACAAATTCATAATTTCAAGTGTATTTGTAATCGTTAATACACAATTATAGTCGGAATTTATATGATAATCTTATAAAATGGACTAAGGGTCTTACAAATAGGATGCTATGCTATGCCGAATCAAGTTAGGAAGTCTAGAAACCCGCTAACAAAATCATGTATATACTTAAAATCCCAAAATTTTCGAAATTAAATAAAAATATTATACCTTAAGTTTAGGAAATCGGCTTGTGTAAAAAAAATTGCTGACACTCTCCTAAAGTTCTAAATGCAAATTTAGACATGTCAACCAACAGTAAAAATCAACGACATCAGTTATCAGGAGATACTGATGTCTAGCGACACTGAGCTGGCTTGCACTAAAGTCAGCGACAATGATGTCAGCAGGCACATTTACCATGTGACAACCGACAATGTGCCTGGTGACACTCATTTCTACTGGCACAATGTCAGCTGCTGACACTCATGTCAGATCATAAAAAGAAAAGCTTATCTCCTTCAGAGAAAAATGTTTCTGACATGCTCTCTGGTTTAGACGCAGGAGAAAAGCTTGCCAAGGAAAAGCAGTTGAACGCTAACAAGCAGAAAGACTGGGAAGCTGCTTGTGAACGAACAAACAAGGAGATGCAAACCCAGTGCGATACCATTGTTAGGTTGTCAGGAGAGAAGAGTATGATAAGTGATGAAGCTGAGGAGGAGCGTGTCGCGCATCAGAAGAGAGAGCAGGAATACATCCAACGTATAGCCAAGTTGGAGAAGTTTGCTGCTGAGAAGGTTGCCAAGAGCAAAGCTTCTGACATCGTGGTTGAGGAGGTTACTGCTGATTGCAAGTGGCTGCTTGTGCATGCAGTGCCTTTGGTAATTTTCTTTGTGTTTGCTTGCTTTTAGTTTGTCGTTGTTGCTTCTCTCATGTTTCTATTACTTTCTGCAGATTTCCGAACGTATCGCAGGGTCTGAGGAGCTAGCCAAGTATGTGAACTTGGTGAAGATGCGTATAATCATGGTCGTAAAGAGGGTTATGCTGAAGGAAGATCAGCTGCTAAGGCGAATGAAGCATTGAAGAGCTTTGACTTATATAAAACTGACTGTGCTGCTCGTTACGCTGAGAAACGACAGGAGTTCGAATCTCTTGAATTTGCTATCGTCAAGGCCGTTGGAAAATTATCCTGAAAACCTGACGGAATTGCGTTGCTAAAGAAAGCTCTTGGTGATGAAGATCGTGAAGCCGGAGGTGTTGGTACTAGTCGTCAAGAATGAAGGTTTCCGGCCTGCTAGTGCCGTGTATAGGCTTGATAGCCTTGTATTCGTCCGAAAACTCCCTTTAACAATTTACCTTATGCTTTGTAAACAATTTTACTTTCTGTTGCTATGTTAGTTGGTATTCTGATACACTTGACATGTTTTATGCTAACTGTGGGTTTTGGGTTTTTATTTGTTGTGGATTTGTTATCGTTACAATATGTGCATGTGTAATTACTTTGATTAGGTATCACAAATGAATGATGGCTAAGACAAGTTAGATCGTGTTGGTTGTCCTAGCTGTACACTGTATTGTGTTATGCTTAGGAAACTCTACAACGTGTGTTCTATCGTTAAGCGCATAGTTTGATTCATGTATACGAAGTGATCATTTTACAGGTTATTGTGTTGACCCGGCTGTGTTCAGCTTTGGGGTCTTACAATGTTCGTGTTACCGTGTTTACGATGCTTTCGTGTGTAGATGGGCACGAAGTGGTATTCGACGTGATAGGCTTTGGTTGTGTTTTTGATCCGGCTGTGCACTTAGTTGTGACGAGCCTTGGAGGTCTACAACGTTTCCTATGTCTGGGCCATTGATGTTTTCATGTATGCCCGAAGTAATATATGCAGTTGTAACAGAAATTCACACAAGATAAGATAGCCAACACTTCTTGTATTAAGGTTAACTGTGTTGGGCCCACGGCCGTTCATTACAAGAGAAAATAAGACTATGATTGTCTACATATAACATTTTCTGAGTTGCTGGGCGTTCCAAGTCCTGGGGACTTCTTTGTTTTCAAGTGTGCGCAGCTTGTACGCTCCTTTCCCGAGGACTTTGTCTATGACATAAGGTCCCTCCCACTTGGGAGCTAGTTTCCCTGGTCTTTCGGCGTTGGACGCCTCGTTGTCTCTCAAGATGTAGTCTCCGGGGTTGAAAGTGCAAATTCTGACCTTGCTGTTATAGTATTTTTCCAGCTTGGTTTTGTATTTTGCCTCGTTGATTGCTGCCATCTCTCTTCTTTCTTCTAGAAGGTCTAAATCCAACCTTCTTTCTTCCTCATTGTTAATCATATTCATGGAGAGCATCCTTGGAGATGGCAGGCCAATCTCTGCCGGTATCACGACTTCCGACCCATAGACTAAACTAAACGGTGTTTCCCCGTTACTTGTCTTTGGCATAGTCCTATGGGCCCACAGTATGCTGGGCAACTCATCAACCCATCATCTTCGTTGCGTTCCCAACCTGCCCTTTATACCGTCCACGATACTTTTGTTCACTGCTTCGACCTGACCATTTCCTTGCGGGTGTGCCACCGTGGAAAAGGTGTGTTCTATGTTTAGCTCCTTGAACCAATTTTGGAGATCATCAGCAGCGAAATTAGTTCCGTTATCGGTTATGATTCTCAGAGGCAGTCCGAACCGACAAATTATTTGTTCCCAGATAAACCTTCGCACCGTAGTAGATGTGGTTGATGCTAGCGCCTTCGCTTCTACCCATTTTGTGAAGTAGTCTACTGCGACTATGATGAACTTCACTGCTCCTGGAGCTTCAGGAAAAGGACCAACCATATCTATACCCCATTGCTAGAACGGCCAGGCCGTTGTTACGGGGACCAGCTCGTTTTTTGGGCGCATTGTTTTCGGGGCATGCCTCTGACAACCACTGCATTTTCTCATGATTTTGACTGCATCCAGGTGCATCCCTGGCCAATAGTATCCCGCGTTAATTAATTTTGCTACCACCATTCTTGGGCCGGCATGAATGCCGCAGATGCCCTCATGTACTTCGTGGATCAAGTAATTTGCGTCTTCTGGGTCTACACATCTTAGCAACGGTCCGAGGTACGATTTCCTGTATAAAATGCCATCGACCATTTGGTAATGTTCGGACTTATATTGTATTTTTCGTGCTTCGTCTTTGCTTTCGGGTAGTATTCCAGACTGGAGATACATGATAATCGGAGTCATCCAGGACGTTGCTCCCAGTTGGATGACGCTCACTTGCCTTAGCGGTACTGATGGGTTGCTTAGAACTTCAATGCGCACGTCCATGGCCAGGTGCTGGAAGCTGGTGGACGCGAGTTTGCTCAGTGCATCTGCTGGTTTATTCTCGCTCCTGTTAATGTGGTGCACTTTGTAGGAATTGAAGTTATGTAGCAATGTTTTTGCTTGATCTAGGTATAGCGCCATCACATCTCCTTAAGCGTCATACTGGCCATTGATCTGCCCTGCTACGAGCATGGAGTCTACATGTGCCTCTATGTGTTTGACTCCCATCTTGATTGCTAACCTCAAGCCAGCAAGAAAAGCTTCATATTCGGCTTCATTATGTGTGCTCT
This sequence comes from Helianthus tuberosus, assembly GCA_030545235.1. Classification (NCBI taxonomy): domain Eukaryota; kingdom Viridiplantae; phylum Streptophyta; class Magnoliopsida; order Asterales; family Asteraceae; genus Helianthus; species Helianthus tuberosus. The sequence continues at coordinate 72,161,617 of CM060437.1, forward strand.
TGATGTCTAACCGGATGGCGTATGTGAACTCATGTTTTTCTGGACTTACCAATCTAAGTCCTGCGCCTGCGCCATATTCGTTAAACGCGCCATCTGTATACAGTAGCCATGGTTCTTCCGAATGTTACCTTTCAGCTCTTTCCATTGCCTTGCACTCTCTGTCTTTGTCATCTGGCACCTCTGTCAGGAAATCTGCCAATACCTGACCCTTGATTGCTGGCCTTGGCCTAAAAACCACGTTGTGGCCTCCCAGTTCTATGGCCCATTTTGCCAATCTTCCGGATATCTCAGGTCTTGCGAGGATGTTTCCGATGTTGTAATTCGTTAAGACATGAATGACGTGGTTGACAAAGTACCTTCGCAATCGTCTTGATGCTTGAATCAACGCGAGGACCAGCTTCTCCATTAAGGCATACCTTGTTTCTGGGTCGTTCAGGGTGCGGGATACGTAGTACACCGGCGTTTGTATGCCTTGTCGATCCACGAGTAGAACTGCTCCTACTGCTTTTTCTGATGCTGATAGGTACATGACTAGCGGTTCGCCCTTCATTGGTGCGGTCAACGTTGGTAGTCGTATGAGGCAGTCTTTCATTTCGCGGAATGCGTGCTCAGCTTCAGGCGTCCATTGGAACTGGTTCTTCTTCACACGATTGCGGAGTGTTTTGATAAATGGGAAAGATTTCATTGCGTGATTGGCGAGGAAACGGTTGAGGGCTGCTAGCCATCCGGCCAACTTCTGTATTTCCTTTATCGTTGACGGTGAAGGCATACGTTCTATCGATTGAACTTTTTCCGGATTGACCATGAACCCATCCTTCGTGACGATGAAGCCTAAGAACTACCCTTCTTCCATTCCGAAGGAACATTTTGCTGGGTTGAGTTTAATGTTCATTCCGCGCAACGTATCAAACATTTTTTGGATGTTCACCAACATCATACTCTCTTCCTTGCTCATTATGACCAAATCGTCCATGTATACCTCGATGTATTTACTGCATGTGTCACTGAATGTTTCGTTCATTAATCTCTGATAAGTTGCACCTGCATTCTTTAGTCCAAAGGGTATTTTTGTATAGCAATACAACCCTGTTGGTGTGCGGAATGCAGTCTTGTCTTCATCCTGTATGGCCATTTGCACCTGGTGGTATCCTTTATAACAATAAAGGAAGCATTTCCACCTGAATGACGCCAATGAATCGATTTTTTCGTCAATTTCTGGTAAAGCATAACAGTCGCGCGGGCATGCTTTGTTTAGGTCTTTATAATCCACGCACATTCGCCAACCACCATTTCCTTTAGGGACCATCACTGGGATGGCTAGCCAGGTTTGGTAACGAACTTCTCTGATGATACCAGCGTTTAGCAATTCGGTGATCTGTTCTTGCATGGCATCGTGCTTTATGTCTCCCAGGTGACGTTTCGTATGTACCACGGGTTTAGCGTTTTCAGAAACATTCAGTCTGTGCTCTGCTATGTGCCGTGGAACACCAACCATACCGGCCGGTGTCCAGGCGAACACGTCCATGTTCTCAAATAGCAACTTTTTTAGCGCCGCGCGTGTGAGATCTGACATTGCTGGGCCCAAAGTGACAGTTTGTTCTGGATATTTGTTGTTCAGTATCCACTTTTCGGCTTCTACGCGCGGTGCGGGTTTGCTCGCTTTTTCCGGTCTGATTTCATCAGTTGCGAGGACTTCTTTGCTTGCGTAAATTATTGCTATTCCTGTCTCTGTTGGGAACCCAACAGCTGAATGTTGCCCTGAACAGATCATACTAAAATCTCCTTGGGACTCTCTTCCCAAAAGAATATCATGTCTTGAGCTTGCCGGCAATACCATGAATGTAATTTCTTCTGTTCTTGAGTTCCTTCCATCCGAGAGCAGCACCGGGAACGATATCTGGCCGAGAGGAAAAACGGATTCGTTGCAGAAACCAGTTAGTGGGTAATCTACTGGTTCTAAGCGCGCTTTATCCTCCTGGTCGAATTGATTAAAGCATTGTTCGTAGATGATATCTGCGGTGCTCCCCGGATCAATGAAAATGTAGTCAGCCTGGTAATGACCGATCACGCCAGAAATGACTATAGGTCTTCTCTCTCTTGGGCCCCCTCGCACCACGGGGAAAACAACTTGTTTTTCGCGCCAAGAATCGTCTTGGGCGCGTTTGTTGTAGTTCTTTCGTGATCTTCGTGGACCCCCTTGGATCATATGAGTTTCTAACTTTCGAAGTTTTTTGTTGTCTGGGCCTTCTTCCCTTCTTTGAATTTGGCGATTATCGCGCTTTCCTCCTTTTACCAGATGGGTGAGCCTTCCATCTTTCAAAGCACTTTTTATCTCTTGCTTTAGGCTAAAGCAGTCATCGGTTAAGTGACCTATATCTTTGTGGAACTCGCAAAAAAGATTTGGGTCTTGGCCCCTTTTGTTTCGCATCTGTAAAGGGGGTTTGAACTGGTGGTTCTCGGTTGACAGGACCTCAGAAGGGGTTTTTGTCAAGGGTGTCCACGGCTTTTCCCTGTTTTATCTTTTAACCTCTTTGCGATGACTGATCTGATTGATCGTAGCATGCGCATCTTCTCTTATCGGGCTTCTTTCTTTGTAGCCAGATGTCTTCCATGACTGGCCTTTGCCTTTCTTGTTGCGCTGATCATTTTTGTTGTAATTGTATTGACGGTTGTCAACGCCGGTCAATTGTTTATCAGTGTGCGCAATCGTCTTTGCTGCTTCGATGAAGGTGTCCCAATCTTTGGGGCTTCTATCTCTTCCTTTCAATCGTTTGATCAGGTCATCACACTTTACTGCCCTCATGAAGTGTGCACGCATCATCTTCTCGCCTACATCTCTGATTTCCAGACATTCCTTGTTATATCTGGTAATGAAATCTTCTATGCTTTCATGATCTTTCCTCCATATATTTAAGCAATCAGCTGGATCTCTAGTGTGCCTGCGCTGTTGGGAGAAGTGCGCGAGGAACTTGTCTCGAAAATCGATCCATGATTTAATTCTTTCTGCTGGCAGACTGTCAAACCAGACGCGCGCCGCGCCGACAAAGGTTTGTGCAAAAAGATGACACCAAGTTGGTAATGTCCAACCACCTGTTAACCCTGCGCCGTTGAAGACTTGGAGGTGGTCGTCAGGATCTGTTAAGCCATTGTATTTGCCCACATTGTGTGGCAGTTTTGTCTTATCGATATCGGCTGTTGCGATCTCTCTGATGAACTTAGACTTTTCAGCTATGCCTTCTGGGCGATAGCTCAACGAGTAGTCATGTTCTACATTTGGATTGTACCCCGCGCACTTGTGGGGTTTATACGCCTCGTGTTCTGGTGGTAATCTGCTAAATACCGTGCTTTCTCTCTTGTACGTTGTGTCATCTTCTTCATTGTAGCTATCCCATTCGTCGTTTATGTTGCGCGGGCCTAAACGACTGTGCACTGCTTTCCTCTGCTGGTGGGTGTGTTGCACATAATTGCTTTCGGTTTCACCGTACGTGTCACGTGTTTTGTTCACACTTTGCCTTCTGATGTTGGGAGTTTTATCAGGTTGTTGGTTCCGTGCATGCATCTGTTGAGGAATATGAGCGTTTGGTGCTCTTTGTGGTGGAGTAACAAAGGCGGACTGATTTGCTTGTGCTTGGAGCAAAGCTTGCTGTGCGCTTAACTGCGCATAGACGAGGTTCAGAGATGCTGTCTGCTTAGCGTACCAGGAGGCCAGAGTTTCTCCTTCAGGTAGCCCTAAGAGTGCCGAGAAGTTCAACTGCATTTGACCTGATGGTGCTGAAGAACCAGCCCCATGGTTTGGTGTTGAAACTTCCGGAGGTGCTTGGTTAACTACCCCGAGTGGAGGTTGAAAAGTAGCTCCGTTTGTTCTTTGATTGATAACTCTGGAAGTGCTCCCAAAGATATCGGGTATCTCATTGTTTACCTGTCCTTCTCGGATAGTCTCGTTCCCTTGGAACCTTTGGACGTGAGCGGTGTCCGAAATTAGTTCAAAGGAAGAGATTTCTCCGTCCACGTGAAGTGAAGGGTTTGGTTCAGTCATTTAGAGAGATTTTTTTAAGAAAAAGGAGATGAAAATGGTTTGCAAAAAATGCGGTGGGCGCCAATGATGAAACACTAGTTAACACCGGCGGTTAACTAGTTGGATCATTTCTTACGTGGGTTCAATCTCCTTCTCTACTCGCTTGCGACTGGGTTCCTGCAAAACAGCAAACCGTTAGCTCGTTAAGAGGGGAATATGGGGGTTTCCCTCTTAACCGGGCTTCGGCGTGAGAATAAGTACTGTTATGAGGAATAAAGAGTGTGTGTTTGAGGTGAAATGCAAAGAGAACAGAATGGATCACCTGAATGATAAAGGGTCCTATTTATAGTCGAAGGGTGAAGGAGGGAGGAGCGACCTTGCCAGCTGCTATTGGGCGCCAACTGTCCGACCAAGGGGAATATCCTCTTGGTCTCCTCTGTTATGGTCAGGATAGTGGTCCACGTGGCGCGCCAACATTTGTCCATGCTAGAGAAATCGTACTGCTGCTGTCGGTCTGCCCCCAGATTTGTCGCAGGTCTACATGGCGCCTGGTTAATGGTGACACGTATCGTCCTTTCTGTCTGGAGGAGTATCTTCGGTGCCCCCTTGACGTCTTCCAGAAGCTTCTGGATTCGCTTGCTGATGTAAGCGCCATGTAGGACAAAATGGAATTAGGGCCATACCTCTTCAAAACCCAAAAGAAGTAAGCCAACTGAACCAGAAAATCTTGATCATCCTTTTAGGGTTCAGATCAACATGTTATATATCTTGTTGTTGTTCTTGTTTTTTTTGGGTTTTGATCAATAAGAAAATGAGGAGGGGGAGGGTACAGTTGAAGAGGATTGAGAACAAGATTAGTAGACAGGTGACATTCTCCAAAAGAAGAACATGCTTGTTGAAGAAAGCTCGTGAGATCTCAGTGTTATGTGATAGTGATATTGCTCTTATTGTTTTCTCTCCTAGAGGCAAACTCTTTTGAGTTTTCTCACACTGTCAATACAATCTTGACTAAACACACCTTTTTAGAGTTTTTTTTTTTAACTTTTTTTATGGTTCTACCAGTGAGTTCAAGTGTTTGTGTGTGTGTTATTTTCATTGATTTGCTATTTTTGTTGTTCTTGTTTTGCATGCATCTATGTGATAGTATTTCTATCCATATTCATTCCATCTTTGGGGATCATTAATCTTGTTGTTTTGGGGGGTGTTTTCTTTCCATTTGTACTTGATTTGTTATGAAGGTACTATTTTAACATATATTATTGATATGATAAGCATCTCTTATATTTGTTTTAGTGGGGGATATAATGACAGATCTAAAAACACTACTTTCAAATATTTTGAACACTTTAGTTCTCAGCTTAGATTGTTTTACACAGGAGCCGCAGTTATTGACACAACAGAATGGTTGACTAACACCATCCATTTAAAAAACTGATCGGGTTCGGGTTGACCCGTAAAAAAACTTTATAATTTTTACTTTGTTTTTTTTCCGTATTCCATTTATATGGCTAGTTATCCATTTACATGTTAGTTTTGAGATACCGTATTATTTACACTCATATTCACCATTAAACATGTCATCAATAACCTGCTTACAACCCAACAACCATTTACAGGTAATAACTCGTCAACAGGTATGACTCATTTAAAAAACGGGTTAATCAGGTCGTGTTCTGGTTGACCCAAATTTATGTGTGGGCGAGTTAGGGTTGAAATCTTTGATACGAATAACATATAGGTCAAGTTCGGGTTGCACATTTCAACCGGCCAACCCACTAAATCGATATAATTTAAATCCCTAGTTTTATACTTGCAACTTCTAGATCACAAGAAGTATCATGCATTTTGCTTATAATAAAGATGTAAAACATTACTACCTCCGTCCCACTAAAAGTGTCCTATTTTGAATTTTCAAAGTCTTTATTTATAAACTTTGACTTTAATTATATATTTTTGTGTTATATAAAACTTGATGAAAATTAACCCGATAAAAACACTTGTAAATCACACTCAAATCATATAACTTTCATCAAGTATTATCTAACACAAACAAAATTATTTAAGGTCAAAGTTTATAAATAAAGACTTTGAAAATTCAAAATAGAACACTTTTAATGGGACGGAGGGAGTATAATAATTTTTGAAAAAGTATATAATTACAAGCATAAAAATAATGGAACAACAATTAATTTAGTATGTACGAGATTTACAAAAGCTTTTTAACCAAACACTACATGAGACAAAGGTACAAAGGTCGTTGAAAGAGTTCATAGCCTTTGTTTTGTACGAGGCAGAGATTTAAAATTAAAAAATGGGTCTTGCTATTCACACACCCCCACCTACCCCTTTGTCTATTTACACACCCCCCAGTGTCGAGCTGTGGCCAGAGCGCGGCGTTTTGGTCTGGTCAACCAGACAAAAGACTGACGGGTTTCTGACGGGTCTGTTGACCTGACCAAAACGCCGAGCTTTGGCCGCGTTCTGGTCCTGTCAACCAGCCAAAAGACTGGCCGGGTGTCAGTCTTTTGTCTGGTTGACAGGACCAGAACGCGGCCAAAGCTCGGCGTTTTGGTCCGGTCAACAGACCTGTCAGACACCCGTCAGCTTTTGTCTGGTTAACCGGACCAAAACGCCGCACTCTGGCCACAGCTCGACACTGAAGGGTGTGTGGATAGACTACATGTGTGTGTGAATAGACCTGGCCTTAAAAAATTAGGATGTCGTTACAAAATTGATATTTGAGTAAAGTGTCATTTTGGTCTTTAAGGTTTGGCCAGTTTTCTCACTTTAGTCCAAATCTTAAAGTTTTTGCAACTGGGTCCCTGTGGTTTCAATTTTGTTGACATTTTAGTCCAAAAATTAAATCAGCTTAGATTTCTAAAAAACATGGTTTTTTTTGTCTTTTTCCTAGGGGCAAATTGGTCATTTTCCCATTTGTCTCTCTTCTATAAACACCCCTGTCTCTCTTCTCTCTCTCTCTCTTGATCTCGAGCAACACCACCGCCACCTTCTCTCTCTTCAATCAACCTCCACCACCACCGGAAGACCTAATCAACCGTTTTCGAGGTGTGTTTCGAACATAAGTGTTGTAGAGCGGTTAGATCTTTCAGGTAATGAGTTTTCCGGTCAGATTCCGTTTTCTATTAACAATTTCAAACGGTTAAGTGAACTTAGGTTAGAGAACAACAGTTTTTCCAGTCAGCGTCCGCTTCCGAGTATAAACCTAGCGAATAATAAACTCAACGGTTCGATTCCGAAATCGTTAGCTAGATTTCCGGAATCTACATTTTCCGGTAACATAAATCTGTGTGGAAATCCTTTACCGTCGTGTAACAGCTCGTTTTTTCCGTCTCCGGCGCCATCTCCGTCATCGCCTCCAGTCGGGAAAAAGTCTAAAAAGCTCTCTACCGGAGCAATCGTCGCTATAGCAGTCGGATCTGTGTTACCTCCTAAACCACCGGTGCAAACTTCGGCAGCCGAAGGAGCAACCAGAGCAGTTACAGAAGAAGCCGGAATATACAATCTAGTGTTCTTCGACGGAGGAATATACATCTTCGATTTGGAGGATTTGTTACTAGCATCAGTGGAGGTGTTAGGTAAGGGTAGCGTAGGGACGTCGTACAAGGCGGTGCTGGAGGAAGGTACGACGGTGTTGGTTAAGCTGTTGAAGGATGTGGTGGTTACGAAGAAGGAGTTTGAGGCACAAATGGAGATATTGGGGAAGATGAAGATATTAGAGATATTATTTGTGTGCCTTTTATAGGGTCAAGGTTTATTAATTTAGTTTTATTATTTTTAATTAATAACCAGTTATAATTAACAAAAATGACAAAATTACCCCTGAGGAAAAGGACAAAACAAGAGGGTTTAATTTGGAAAATCGGATCTGATTTAATTTTTGGACCAAAATGGCAACAAAACTAAAACCACAGGGATCCAGTTGCAAAAACTTTGAGATTTGGACTAAAGTGTCAAAACTGGCCAAACCTTAGGGACTAAAATGGCAGTTTACTCTTGATATTTTTTAAAACATGTAAAAATGCGGTAAGAAAGTTTTACTTCGTAAAAATAGTGTAACCGTAGTTGTAAACACCGGGTTCTTTCACTTGGATTTTCTAGGTTATCACCCGCGAACTTCGCGGGTTGGACCATTTAAATTACTAGGTTATCACCCGCGAACTTCGCCCGCGAACTTCGCGGGTTGGACCATTTAAATTTTATCAAACACAACTGTATATACATTTTTAAAAGAGATATTGGATTTAAATAACCTGAACTTTCATCAATTGGTCGATAACACTCTCAACTTTCGATTTGTACCACACCACTCTCAACTTTTTAACTTATTAGCCGATAGCACTTCCAAACTAACCTAGTTTGCTACGAAGATTCTTAACCCAAGAACTTTGATCTTTATTTCAAAGAGTATCATTTCAAAAGACAAATCTTCAATGCCACGAACTACATATCAATAACATGCATTGATGAAATAAAAAGCAAGTTAAACATTAGGCATACATATCAATAACATGTTTAATATGAACATATGTTGAGAAATGATATGTTTTTTATTGTTTGAAAAAAAATGATAACGAACTGGAGTTCACGATGAAAATACAACAAACCAACGTACTATAGATCTAAAATAACCAAAAAGATAAGTAAATGAAGGAAATACGTTTTTGTGGTTTGAAATATAAATAGAAACCTATTACTCTAATACTTTTGGTTTTTGGAGCATCGTAACTAATAACCTCGCATTCGTTGTTGACCAATTGAAAAACAATCATCACCTAACGAAATATGTTCGACTTGAATTATATCATATCATCCAAAAACTTTAAAATACTAATTAGTATACAAAATTGAAAGTTTATTTGTAAACTTGTTAATCACTATCTAAGATATGATGTTATTTAGAGATCGTGCGTCACATCACACATGTTTGGTTTGTGGATTTAGTGTTTACATAGTTTGATACTAAAAAACAAAAGGTCCAAACATGTTAAATCTTCGCGCAAAATTTTAGTGCTTTACTTGGTGGTGTCGTAACGCCTTCTTTCTTTGGCGACTCAGGGTGGAAACGAACGTTGATTTTTTATGTGTCTATCATCTCCGCAAACCAAAAAACCTACATATCAACCGGGCTCGCATAGTGCTTTTTACATCCAAAAGGAATACTGTCATCAACCATACATGACAAATTGTCTAAACTCATACATAACCATCTTAATTATTGTCTTCATACAAACAAACTTAAACCATCATTAAACAATTGAACATCATCAAACACTTGAACATCATCAAACACCTGATCGTTCTTGTCCTTGTATTAGAATTTAGAAATATAAGTTAACTATTTAAAAACAAAATACAAAAGCTTAAACCATCCAAGTTATAAATTCGTTCTCAAATAAAATCGTGGAAACATGTGAAAAAATAACATAACTTTCATAAAAGTAAACCTGGGCCATTAAGTACCAAAATTCCCTTTGTATTCACCAGAAACCCTTTTGAGTACATTAGATTATGAAACAACTTACTAAAAAATCACTAAGGCACGTGTCAAACAACACAAACCAACCGCAGTGTACATTAATTTAAACTAAAAGAACAACATCATCATGCATAAATGTAGTCTACAGATATGGTTGATTACTGAAGGCAAAGTCACTATCTATTCATTCTCCCCGAGGGTTAATAATTCTTTTCAAAGAGGTAATTAGGGGTGTTCACATTTATAAAACACAAAGGATAAATAAAAAGAGTCACTGAATCATATTAATAATTTACTACAGTAAAGAATACTAAAACATATCAATAATGAGATCTAATGAGGTCAAAGTCTAATGTGATTATTATAACATCTTTCAGGGCAAATTTAGGGTTGTTCAAATGTATACAACAGAAAAAATAAATTAAAATAAAAAATCAAATATGAAGTTGACTTTAAAAGTCAAAAAGGTCAAAGTCAAGACCTTCTCATTCTAATCAAAGCATTAGGACTAACTTCCGACTTCTGTCGTGATTTCATCCTCTTCTTCAAAAAACTCATTCCCCCACTTCAACCTATCAACTATCACATCCCCACACCACAACATTCCTTTAATCAAGTAACCCAACTTGGCTGCAATCATCCTAGCCACCGACCCGCTATAATCCTCCACGTTTGGTGCCAACGACCTCCAATACATCGTCTCCCTAGCCCTGCCGAACCACCTTCCACCGCCATCCAGTTCCTAACCAAAAATTTGAACGTATATGAATGATAAAAAGATCAAAGGCCTTTAGTTTACAGCTTTAATGATCAAAATATAAACATACATGTTGCTTTCTTCCTTCAAATTACGATTAAGGGTTTTTTTAATGTGAAAAGACAAATGTGTATGCTGTAAAGGTATTATAGATTGGATTAGAGCCGGGAATGAGATAGGTGCTAAAAAATACCCGTTCAAAAATGAAACCGAAAAAAACATTTTAGAAAATTAAAACCAAAACACCAATTCGTGAATATTGACATTATGTTTGTTATCCACTTATCCTTGTCATTTTTTTAGCAAACGAAGTAATCATATAAATTTTCAAAGAAATGTGTCTAACCTCAAAAGAGTGGAAACAAAATCTTTCAAACATGTAATCATTTTAACATTAACTCCAAGATTCCAAGCCCTTTGAATCGTGTTAAACCTATCATGACGTGGAGGAACAAAGTGCGGCATTAGCCCAACGAACTGTCACTGTCCTTCAGGACTCTCTTTAGGCCCTTGTGGAACTTCCTATCTTCACAAAAAAGTTGTAAATAAAAGAAAAATTATCAAATCCTAAAAACAAATAAAAGAAAATTACCAAAGCAATCTTTTGTATATATAAAAAATCCTACACCAAGTCACCTTTACATCCGGTTTGCAAATTTATCAATGACAACATGAACTCAATGTTTTATATCTGATTTGTTATGTGTAAGATTCAAAACCACAATCAATATTCACCACAAAAATCTCAAAACGAAAACATAATTTATAGAAAAAGAATAAAAAGATCATGTAAGAAGTACAGAAATCCGTTGATGGCCTGCTAAAGAAGACAACATTTTTGACCCTCCTTTCATAGCCATCACAGACAAAGACAAATCATCGAACACCTTGAGTGCAAACATCTATGCCATTCCAGTCAAAACTATATAAAAAAACTCACACACTCTTAACCCACAATCAATCTAGAAGACGTAAAAGCATGTCATATGACAAAATCAAGAAACGAAACATTACCTTAACGGAGGTTGTCCGTTACATGTGAGAGGGCTTCCAAAGGTCCTATAGTATGCGCTTGTCTAAATATTCATTAGGCTCAGAAGGGTCATGGCATAGGGGACATTTCACTGAAGATAACATCAATATTATCATTAATTTTGGTAATCTACTCATGGTAGTCAACTATATGCATCAAGGATGTATGCAACCACTTGGAACTATACAATTAACTTGTTCTTAGAAAACGTATATATCTCTCTAATGATTCCGTCAGAACACTTTCTATCTTCCACTTCAGTTCTAATGAACCACTTAACAAAACAAACTGATGGCAACCATTGACAATATCTCAACAACCAAACGAACAACTTTTATACAATCACAAAAAATCAGCCCATCCTAAATTAACAGTTGGCTTTAATTACGAATAATCAAACATAATCAACTTATCCACATCCAGTAAGAGATGAAAAATTAGACCTTTCTGTGCCTCGCATTGAGCTCCTTGGAGACGTCAGCCTTCTCGTTCATATTTGCCGATATGAAGAATCAATAGCTGTCGGCGTTGAGATCTCGCTCTTTCACAGAAAAATCAAGAAATTAAACATTACCTTGACGGAGGTCATCAGAGGCTCGGAGCAGTTATTTAGATTGGGTAGACGGACAGGAGACAAACTATTTCTCGAAGGGCTAATAGAAAATCATCTCTACACAATTATACAATATACTAATCAGATTGCTACTTTATAAATTTAACCAAATCAGTTAATAAAATATAATTGTTACCAGTAACGATAATCACTTACCCTTTATCCACCACATTCTTGCAGCCTCTCTAGTCTGTCCCATTAGAACCAACAAAACCTAACGCCGCCGCCAAAACCTAACGCCACCGCCAGAAGAACATAAAACTAAAAGAAAAGATAAATAAACGAACACAAAACTCAAATTAAGAGAGAAATGCCATACATCAAAGACTCGGAATGTGTGTGAAATTAGGCTTTCAAACTAATTTTTATATAGAAATTGAAAACTATGACAAATGCGAGAATCCGACTCAAATAAATAAAAAGGAAATCCAAAAACGAAAACTGAAACGGTTTGACATGCCTCTGTTGCATTGATTGGGTAGGAGATGTATACCAGTAGAGATATTGTGTGTTTTACCTGAACGACGACATCGAATGCAAACGGTATGGCGACTGAAACTGAGAACTCGGCCTATGAATTCACACACATATCAATAATTTGTAATTCAACAGCGCCAGTTTCCACCAAAGATAACAAATTTGTAAACAAACACTAAGACTAAAACAACAAACCTGAACACTTCGACTGAATACCGAGAACACCGGTTTCCGCTGGCAAAACTAACGGTAGTATCGGAGGTGCCATTGTTCGAGAATACTTCTTCAAACTAATTCAGAAAAACAAATAAATCTAATTAAGTAATCCATGTCATGGAGAGCGCTGTTAGCTGTATCAGTTGATGTATAACTAATAAAACCAAATCCTTAAGAACTTCCAGAATCTCGATCAGTAATAACTGTGGCTGCCATGAATGCAAAAATCAAAAGCAACAGTTAGTTCATACACTTTAAATTGTATAATAAACTTTCCAAGAACCAAGATCATAAATCTTTGGCGATCTAGCATACTTCTCACTTTCTCAATCAAGCACCAAACTATTAAAACAGTATAACATAGAGACTAAAATAAACAGGCACATACTAAAAGTATACAAACATATGTATTTATTTGCATAAATATAAACATGTATGTGTGCATTACACAAAATCACAATCATCAAAAACCTTCAGTTCAACCTTCTACAATCCAAATTCATTTCAGCCTTCTACAATCCCTAGAAAACCTTCAATAACAGCAGTAGGTCCCACAAAAAAACTATAATAACTATTTTTTTAACAACCCAAAAAGTCCCACGGTATAATCATGATTAATGAATACCCAGCTTCCATGTATAAGTAGCAGACAAAACCAAATAAATTAACCTCAAGCATATATTTTTTTAAATACTCAACTTAAACCCAATCATATCCTAATGATCAGTGTGTTCATTAGCTTTAATAGGGCATCAAAACTAAGACTACTAAGAAAACTGAACAACAGACACTTTAAATTTGAAGCTATTTTTCAAGAAATAACTTACCTTACAACCAAATTCGATATCTTGTTCTTTCATGTATTGAATCTTTTCCATTAGTTCTTTCTTATAGTCTCTTGTAGGTGACGCCTTATAAATACAGAAGAGGTTTAGATCCTTTCTAGAAACCAGGATGCCGTTTATATACTGTTTCATACCGTTCTTCCAGCCAAAGAAGGAGAGACAGACACTGAAATCGCATAGTTTCAAACATACATGTACATCTTATGCTAGTTTACTATAATCATGATTAAAACTGATAATCATACAGTTAAACTCATGGACATCTGGCATCAAGATGTCTATTTACACATTTCAGTTGGCAGATAATTAGAATATAATTTAGTTGTGGCAATCATGAATTTATGACCGATACCATGAAGGTGGCGGAAGAGCATCCTCAAAAGGACGAAAGAAACGGTTTTTGTAAGTGTATGCTGATGGATTAGGGTACCTGCATAAAATACAACATTGCTTACATAGTTACATGTAACAAAAAGTGAAGAAAATAAAAACTTAAAAAGGTGAAACTTACGCAAGATCGCCTCCAATAAGAAGAAGTCTCCCGTGAGGAAATTTGTTCAAAGTACCATTATTCCAAGCTTGAAGTGAAGGTTGAGCAAGAAGCCGAGCAACAGAATAAGAGGAGTTACCACCACCGCCCGTATCAGCCATAAAGTCAAACCAAAAGTCATCTTTTTCCCTAAAATGGGCATATAGGAAATCTTCTTGTTTAGCCCCTTCACAATTGCCATTCATTGCAGCCTACAAAATGAGTCATACTTAGTAACCCATAAACAAAGGTAAAAAGAACTAATAGTCCAGAAAAAAAAGAAAAAAAATAGAATTAAAATATCTAAGACCTGCATCATGCGCATATCAAATCGCCCCACGAAAACAGTTACAGACACAAGGAGGTCAAAAAGAGTCTTGAATAAATTAGTTGATGTCCTGCAACACAATATTTGTACATCCGTTTATAAGTATAAACACCAAATACTTTATACTCAAAGATGTGTGTAGCGGCAAGTTAACCTTTTTGGAGGCGTAAAATAAAATGGAAACTCGGGGTTTTTTCAAATATTATTGTTACAAAACATTATAAGCAATCATGGGTTTTTTGTCCTTACAAACAATTTAAGTCATTGTATCATTTAGTATGTTTTTGCTCTAAGCCCATTGGGCCGAGCCTGGATGCGTGTAAAGAGAGTGGATATACCCAGAGTACCAAGGAACCATATCCAAAAAATTAGGCTGCGTCTGCTCCACCTTTAACTTCTTGATTTCTTCGACTGACAGAGGGTGGGTAAGAGCCCATCTGATGATAACAAAGTTAGAAAAGATGCCAAATTAAATAATTAATAATACAATATATAAACCCGCTTACCTGCTTGATCTTTGCACAACAAAATTAGCCATATATAGACCGATAAGCGTTGCCCATAACGACAATATTGGTGAAATTACATCTTAAGAATAAAAGATAAAACAGGAACCAAAGAAAGTTGAATCATAACCTGATCACAGACATCAAGTACAGCAAAAAAAGAATATGTACCTCTGCATATATGAGCCACTTAGAATAAGTTGGATAATCACGCACCGACGCTGGAGTAAACTAAGATCTGCATTCTTCACACATCACTTACCCGAACCTATATAAATATACATATATTTAGGTTTATTACCTACAACTTTTTAACCTCTTATTACCAGAATCTCATACAAAGTTTGACATGGAAATTAGTAGTGACCATTAAAATCAAATGTCTGACTAAATATATTATGTAATGTGAACAAATTATGAGGAAAATAACAGTATAACATGTGAAGTAAGAACCCTAGGGTTGAAATTAGGGCATATCGAAGCAAAAACATAAAAAAAACACTAAAAGCAAGAGTACAATTGAATCGGATAAAGAGGACTCACGGTAACACCAAACCGTTTAGAAACACACCTGCTTACAATCGATGGAGAGATGGAGCGTTTCATCGATTAAACTTTAGTAAAGGAACAAAATTTAACAAAGACTTATTACATTATCAACAAAATCATAGAAGGATTGAACTAAAAACATACCTGAATGATGACGGAATCATCGGAAGAAGATCCGAACCAAAGTATAGTCGGTGCACAAAGACGGAATCATCGGAAGAAGAATGTGACGCCTACTACAGATTATGTGTTTGTGAAAATAAACAATTGTCAGTATTTAGTATTTGATTCAAGGTTAATTGAAAGTATCCATGATCTAACCTTGATTTGATAATTAATCTGAAGAGGATTGATGACCGGCAGAGCGAATTTTGTGAAGAAAAAAGCGAATCTATGTTTTGAAGATACCTTAATGGAGATGAAGGAGAATGAAGATGATTGACTCGAAATGGCAATGCTTAAATCGTAAGCTTGAACCAGATCGGAGATGAAAGGAGAATGGAGATGAATGTGGTGTCTAGGGTTTTGGAAATAACATATAGGATCCATTTTAGCTTGACCCAAAACAATGCCCAACCCAATTTAAAAATGAATCCCGCGTCATTGTGAATTTGTGTATGTATTGAGAGATCAGAATGGATTCCCTCCCAAACTCAAAATAGTGTTCCACCATAAGTTGCCATATCATCAAAAATCTCCAAATTCAAATGTCACATGGCCCAAATCCATCTCATCTATATATATTAATAAATGAGATGATGTGGGCTATGTGTCCTTGAATGGTGAAGCCATTTTGATGATGTGGCATCCATTTGTTTATTGGAGTTTGATTTTGGGAGGGAATCATTCTAAAACACACTCTTTTTTTTGCACGCGGGATCCGAACTAGATTTGGGTGACCCATAAGTAAAAACGGATCCTATATATTGTTTTTAACAAACCACAATACTTCATAACCTCATTTCTCTAAACCCTAGGTATTATCAGCCACCATGTTCCTCCTTCTTCTTCCTTACGATTCAATTCAAAATGTTCCCCCTTCTTCTTCATTGTTGTTCTACGATTCAAACTCTACAATCGATCGGTATGTATTAATCATTTTGATATCTGTTATTTTAATTGTTAATTTCATCCATCTTTGTTGGTTTATCCCGTCTTTATTATTAATGTTGTTTATATGGTTTTTCACATATAATCGGCGATTCCTTTATTGTTCTGATTCCAAGTGTAAATCAGGTTAGTATTATTTGTTATTCCAATTGTTAATTTGTTATATATTTGATCACTCTTTCCCATTTGTAACGTGAATGTTTATATAATTTTTCACATGTAATCAGAGGGCGATTCTTTCCGGTTCTTATTCCATAAGTAAATCATTTCAGTATTATTTGTGATTCCGATTATTAATTTTGTATATCTTTCATTCTTATGTGGCTAGATTTATATGTCATGCCAAGTTTTTGGAAAAAAGTAATCGAAACCTTGCTGAGTGCAGACCTGACATTTATCATCAGGTTAGAAATAAAAAAAATAGTATCTTTGCATTATAGTTTCCCTTTAATTTCTTTGTTGATTATATGTGGTTTAAGATTCAAACTTAATCACCATCGTTGTTTCTTTGTTTTTTTTATCTCCATCTGCTACTGATATGTTTTTTAATTGAAATAGGTATGAAACTTCTATTTATTTATGGCTGACCTCCATATCTCTCTACCCATTGACTTGGATCTGCATATTCAATCAAGAATCTTTAAAAACATCTAAGGTAAAACTACATGATGATGGTTAAATATTGTTTGTTTATGTTGTTCGATCTTCAATTTATTCAAGAAAAGTTAAGTTTTTGATGTTGAAAACCGTTTCGGCAGTTGGTAATGTTTGTTGTTGTTCTTCTTTTTTGTAGATCATTAGACATATAGAGAAGGTATGTAAACAATATTAGATTGTTATGTGTTTTAAGTATTTTAACTCAATTTTAAAGAATTTTCCTGTATTTTTTTGTTTTTGTTTTTTATGATTTACATTATCCGATTTGAATGTTATGAGGGGATTATTTTTTGTGGATGTCTTTATTGAGTGATGTTGTTACTGATTCTTTTGTTTTGGTTTTAATTTTTTCATGAATAACCCTAAATGTTATGCCACTGCCGGACTATCAATCTTCGTTGAACATGTTACAGGTAATTTTCTTTTGATAGTTTTTTTCCTAATTTTTGATCCCTTATAGTTTTAGGTTTCATCGTTTATGCTCAGTTTTTTTTTCTGTCTTTTTTGTTAGTAATAAATTTTGTATTGTATTAATTATCAATCCATTAAAGAATTTGTATATTTTTAGTGTCTGATATGTTTTTTCGGAATATTGATTGTGTTTCTAAAAATAAATATTTTTTAATATTTTTTGAAATCGTTCCTTTTTTTGTTTTATAAGTTTCTCCCGTTATTATGAATTTGTTTCTATAAATAGTTTACGGTTTTATTTTTTTTAAAAGCGTTCATATTTAAATTGCAGATATGGATCAGAGTAACAACAGTCCTTCATTTTAAAGCTGATTGAGTAAGATGACCCATTATTTTTGGTATGTTTATTGGTTTTCTAATTACTATTCATATTTTAATTTAACTGATGTTTATCTTTTGTTTTATTTTTTAATAAACTCATAGGAAATACCTAATGACTTTGCTTCAATGATGTGGGGAGAGCAACCACCTTACAAAGAACCTGTTAAGATTGTTGATGGCAACAAGTTATGGTTTGTAAGACTGAAAAAAACTGATTTGGGCCCTGTACTTGGTGATGGCTTCACCAAAGTTGTTCGGGACAGTCGTATAACAAAAAATGACTATCTTATGTTTCAGTCATTTGGACCATCATCATTCTTTCTTTCGATGTTTAAGAAAACTGAACCGAAAGGGAAAGCAAGTGTTATTTGTGATGAAAATAAAGTTCAAAGGTTTGCGTTCATTTACTAAATTATAGGAGTTTGTAATTAACTGAAATTTTCTTTACCTTTTTTTTCATTTTCAAAGGTTAATGTTTTATGTTTCTTAGGTTGATCCGAAGGGGATAACAAATGTTGTTGTTGATGAAAATCAAACTTTAAGGGTTTTTGTTCAGTTAGTTAATTATACTTTTATGAATTTAAGTATCATACTTTACATTTTTTTATTTATATATTTACCTTTTTTCAGGTCAAAAGCAAGTTTGAGATGGATCTGGACAAATTTTTCATACCGAAGAATAAATTCCATGTATACATGCTTACTTATAAATCGCAATATTTTTTGATCATTTATATGTATTTTTTGTATTGTTGATGATTATTTAATAGTCCGATTATAATATTTATGAATGGATCTATTCTTTGATGTCTTCAAAAGTGATGTTCATACTGATTTATACTGTTTGGTTTTTGTTTTTTAATGATAAACCCTAAATTTTTTTCAACTGCAGGAGTCTGAATCTTCCTCAAAGAGCAAGAGGTGAGTATAACTATGATATTTTTTAAAATTTAAATATTTGGGTTGTTTCAAATAAATTTTGTACTGTTTAATATGTATTAATTACAATCAATCAAAGATTTCGTTATTTCCTTAAATTTTAGTATTATATGGTTTTCCTAAATTAAGGTATCTCTTTCTATAAATAAATGGTGGAGCAATTTTGTTTGGCAATGTTAGACTTTCCTAATAAATTTGCTTAATTTACGGGATTGGATGTTAGTGATTTGATTTTCAGAATTTAAATTTTAAATTTTGAAGTTAATCATTATTTTAAATTTAAATTTTAAAATCAATCATTATTGTAAATCTTCCATTTTTTTGTTGTTCAAGATGTTTAATTCGGTTAGAATTAAAAGGGTTTGGAAATAAAAAGGTTTGGAGTTTAGGTTTTCAGTTTAGATCTACGTTAATTAAAATATTCTACCTTTTTTTTGCAATAGATGTTTTGCTTTCTTTAAAGTAAATTATTCAGTTGAGGTATCACTTGGATATAAATCTTTCATCTATTTTTTATCTTTTTTGAAAGCAAATGGGATGTTGTAACTGGACTTTTGTTTGTTTTTTTTTTTTGTTCAGTCAGGTATTTTTTTATTTGTTTATTATTTTTTTTATTCCTTTTTGCAAGTGAACACGACCAGAGGCAAACTAAGAGTGTTTCGGTAAGCTTATAAATTTTCCATAGAGAAGAAATGAATGGAGAAGCATTCTTAGAGGTATGCTTATGAACACCGTTTGATTCTTGGTCATATGTATCACTCTTGGCTTTAGGACACTTCTGATATCGTCTCGAGAAAAGACAAATGGTATATATTCAAACTAAGTTCCTTTTGGTAACATTTGTGTTCCTTTGCTTATCTCATGTATGGTATATCCGACTGATTACACAATTTGTTTTACCAAAAGGGATGGACTTTGATTTATATGCTCAAATCTTGAATATTAGTTTGTAATTGCTGGTGTCAAAAGAGTGTAGAATGGCCACTTTTTATTATTGTTTTCAAATGATGCATTTTATTGATGCAAATAGCTTATCTCTTACAAAAACATTTCTGTCAAAAAGTGCAGTTTCTGGTGCATTTTCTTGCTGTCAAAAGATGCAATTCTTTATGGTTTTAATGGTTGTCAAACTTTCCTCAAACTTAGACCATTCCTCAGGCCAGAAAAGACAACTTTCCAGGTCCACAGGTATGCTACAACACTATACACAATAGTCTTATGTTATCCTAAATTTGAATCTGTACAATGACTTTACTGCCGGAATGCAAGGACCGTGACTTAATATCTTGCATCTATAGATGACCAGCCCTACAGATCCGATCATATATGGTTTTCTATTAATTACGTTATCTTAAAGGGTATTAGCTACTTCTTTATTGTAACAACTCTCCGTGAATATATTTTTGTAAAATATATTTACATTTATATAATAAAATTTAAATATCCTACCCGTGAATATTCACGGGTGATAACCTATAATCATATATTTAAAATTAATACACGATCAATATGATTAATAATGTCATACTTTATCGTCTGTTATGAACTTCTAAAATTAACTTCTATATATTTAGTACTTATATTGTATTGACAATTTTTTCAAAACTTCCTAATTAATCGTTAATAGAATTAATGTGAACTTTAAGGTGGTTAAATTCAAAATATTTAATTAGGAAACATTTGACAATTGTAATACATAATATACCGTGTATTATATATTTTTTTAATTTCCTTTTCTTAAGTCAACATTTTGTATACTTTCCTTTATTACTTCATTAAAAATAAAAAATACGTAATATATTTTAGCAAGTATGATGTTTAAAAAAAACATTTAGTCAACCTTCATATTAATTTATTGAGTAAACTACCATTTTGGTCCCTGAGGTTTGGTTACTTTTGCCACTCTAGTCCAAAACTCAAACCTTTTGCATCTGGGTCCCTGTGGTTTCAGTTTTATTGCCATTTTGGTCCAAAAATGAAATAAGGTCATACTTTTCTTATAAAAACCTGCAATTTTGTCATTTTCCTCATGGGCAAATTAGGTCATATTTGTCTTATAAAATATGGTATTTATTTATAAAAAAGAAATGATCATTTTGCCCCTGCGGAAAATGACAAAATAACAGGATTTTATAAGACAAATATGACCTGATTTCATTTTTGGACCAAAATGGCAATAAAACTGAAACCACAGGGACCCAGATGCAAAAAGTTTAAGTTTTAGACTAAAGTGGCAAAATTGACCAAACCACAGGGACCAAAATGGCAGTTTACTCTAATTTATTTGTATCTCATTCTTTATTTCCGCTTTTTATTGTTGACATAATACTTATTCATATATGGAGAAATAGCTATATATTCTTAAAATAAATTTCCCTCCATTTTAATGTATATTAGATGTTCCTTTTTCAGTAACCTACATTACTTCATTTTCACAAATCAGTTTACAAATTGCTTTTTTACATAATATACGTCGTTTATTTTTTTCTATTAGCATTTCGTTAATTGTATTTTGTTAATGACACTTCCTTCAAGTTTTATCCCATCTTTCATATAACTACTTCTTTGTTGTAGAAGATTTGGTCGAGTGCAGTTTGGCAAGATCAGTCTGGTGGATAGTTGAAAAGAAGCAACGTCTCGGGCCTCAGCATGGAGCATGGAGCATGGAGCATGGAGCATGGAGCATGGAGCATGGAGCATGGAGCATGGAGAAATGCAGAAGTATGATGTTTTACGTAATGTTGTTAATCTTAAATTATTTTCTTATATGCTATTGTAGAGATGTTCAGGTTGATTTAACTCTTTGGGATGATTATGCTAAGGACATGTGTTCTTACATGGTTAGTAAAGATCGTGAAGCGCATGTTGTCATTGCTGTCCATTTTGGTGTTGTTAAGACCTACAAAGGTATCTTATTAATTCTACGATTTACTTTATACAATACATATATATATATACATATATATATATGTTACTTTTTATACAAGAATTTTTCTGTTTTTGATATATGATTTGTTGTTTATTTATGTTACCTAAAAATAGGTAAATGGGGGATTTCTAATAATTTTGATGGTTCACGGCTTTTCATTAATGACAATTTTGATCAGATGCTAACGTTCAATAAAAAGTGAGAAAAATTATTTATTTTTATTTTTGTAATTGTATCAACTATATTTTTTCTTTGTAAATTTTTGTTCATTTCACATTATGGTTTCCTCAAATAAAGTTTTGTAGGTTTCTTGCAAAACTTGCTGCTTCAACCGAGTCAAGTAGCCATGTTGGGTCATATGTGATATGTTCCGTTGAAGATGAATTTTTGAACAATGACGTTTTTTCACCAATTGCTTATCTTGGCTCAATCATACAGGTTCTTTAAAACATTTTATATTTTATATTTTAACTACTAACAAAATTTTAATAAGCTTTCATTTCTTTAATTATTTAAACAACCAAAAAAAGTTGTTATTGTTGGAACTATTGTAGCAATCGTTTCTGATAAGATGTGGTATTATGATGGGTGTAACCATTGCAAGTCCAAAGTTGAGCAAAAGTTTGAGACTTATGATAAGAAGGATGGAACAAGTGATGTTAGAGATGAGAAAGTGTATCAATGTTCGAACAAGGATTGTCAAGGAAAAGATGTTTTCCCGTTGTCCAGGTAAAGTATCTGTTATTCATAATTCTATTATTGTTGATTCAATAAGTAACGTTGTTTGTATTATCTATTTGTCTATGTTTCTTAACTATGTAAATACGCTTTTAAGGTTTAAAATACCAATTCGGGTTCAAGATTCAACCGGCACGGTGACACTTATATTGTTTGGTCATGAGGCGTTGAAGTTTGTTGGGAAAACTGCAAAGGAACTTTTATAAATTCAGGACGAGGTAAATATAATAGTATTTTATAGTTAATTAAATTAGATTTTTATATATAGATTCTTACCACACATGAGATATTGTCAATATATATACTCAAGACAAATGAGGTTCCCAGAGAATATCCGAATATCCTGTTGAATTTGAGACGTCGGTTAACCTCAAGTGTGCTTTCGTGATTAGAGTAACAGACTTTAATATTGTCAATGCTGTTGAGAATTATGGAATATCAGTTGTTACCAATGATGTTGACATATTGGATGAGCTAAACAAAAAATGAAAAATTGATCAAGTAAGGGATTGTTATATTAAAATATTTTCACTTATTTATTCCTTTAAATGAGGCTTATACAAAGTGTCTTATGATTTCGAATTTTTTACAGCTTGATGTCTCTGATTCATTTGCTATGAGTCAGTCTGATTTCCAATCTGCTGGTGGTGAAAGTGCAAAGGTTTGACCTTTAAAAACTATAATGATATAGACTTAAAAATTCTTTGGTTTTCATTTTTTTTGTTCTTTTTAAAGGATGGTGTTTCTTACATCGGTGATAACTCTACACCTGTTTCAAAGGATTATGTAGCTGACTTGAAGCAATCATCAGCCGATCTAAAGCGTAACCTTAGTGATTTGTATGCGATTGAAGAGGGACTGGGGTCGTCAGCAAGTAAACCTCGCATAAGTGTTTATAGCATTTGTCTTGATGAAGATGTTGCCAATAATTGATAAACGAGAGAAGTGATTGTTACAATAAAAAAACATTTGGTTTGTTATTGGAGTGTTTGCTTTGAGTTTTTTTATTTTGTCTTTAAAACATTTATATGGTTTCCCTATTTAATATGACATTTTGAGTTATCTATTTTGGCGTTTGGTTCGAAATGATGTTCACTTATGTTTCTTATTTTATGAGATTACATTTTTTATTTACTAATCTAATCATACGATAAAAAAACGAAAATTACAAATTTCATATTACTCTTATCCTTAGTTACTTTTCATGAAAGTAACACTAATTATTTATTTTAAATTCTTTGTACAATTAAGCTCATTATAGTGGTTGTAATTTTTAAATTTCGTAATCTTTCTAAATTTAACATCCTTTCTATAATTAAGCTCATTATAGTGGTTGTAATTGATTTGTAATGATGTCATTATTTATTCCTTAAATAGGTTATATCTATAAATAGAAAAAAATTACATACTTCTTCATTACATCTTCAAGTTTCTTTGAATCTTGATTCTGATTTCTTCTACGTTGTCATATTTTTTCCATCACTCTTTAAATTTCCAGTAACTTTTCATGTATTATACTATCATTTCTACGTATTTTCATGTTTTCCATTGATGATAAACCTATGTTAGTTTTAATTATTTTTTTAGAAGATAAAAGTTTTGATTCTATAATTATAACCGTGTGTTATGATGTTTTATTTTAGCTTTCTGCTGGTGTTTAGAAAATGCATAATGCGTTCAAACAACTATATTCATCTTCTTCTGAACTTCCAATGAATGTCGTCGCTAATGATTGTTCCTTTGCTTCTTATTTTGTTTTATCATATATTATTGTTTAAAACATTGAAGAGACTAATGAAATTCTTTTTTCCCAAAATCTTTGAGATTTCAGATGTTGGTTCTCTTACGTTATGAAAGGTAATTCAATATTGTTCTTAATTTTACATGTATTCTTACGTTTTAAAACTGAATCCATATTGATTTTTAATTTTTTGTTACTCCTTACTTTACCTCTTTAATTTTTTTTGAAATTGAGTTAGAACTTATATAATAATGCAAAACACATATAAACAACCACATCTTAATTTTTAAATATATATATATTTGAACATCGATAATCAACAAGCATTTAGATTCGATACCACTGTTAGATATATTCAAAAATATGGTATCTGTCATGATGATATACCACTAATTGTCTTTAAGCTTAAACTACCAACGACCAAAATAAAACATGATAAGAAGAGAACTTGCATGTCCAAAAAAAAGATACATAAAAGTAGTAGCACAAAAGAGTCATGATTTCGTCTGGACAAACACCTTCTACATTATCTTATAAGATTACATGTTAACCTACATTAACTGCATCCACATGTGATAAGATCAGGAGATTTCCTGAACTTACAAATGTGAAATGCATTGTGTCGCCCGAACGAAGGCCATTCTCCTTCATGAACATCGGCCAACCTTCGATTGCATACCTTACAACATCTCCATTCTTCTGCCGCCTAAGATTCATATTGATGGTTTTTCCATTCATGTTCTTCACTTTCAACTCATGCACTTTATTTTTGAATCCGGCAATTCTTACAACATCAGCAGGCATTTTATGCATTTATACCACAATTAACAACTAAATCAGCCTTATGATTGTCATACTATTACTGTTTATGAATGAGTAGTGTAAAAAATCATACCATGCGGTATCTATCTTTAAATAACTTTGTCTTATAAATATAGATAATACCTAAACAATCTTCATCCAATTCAAACTTTGATTATCAGTCAAGATGCTTAACTGTTTTTTACGTTTGATATCAAACAACAAGATGAATTCTTGGGTATGTTGATGTTATAATCATTTTTGTTTCTTTATTATATGTTTGTATTAATTCTTACTTTGCACACAGATTTTACCGGTGAGTTACCACAATTGGGTAGCTGATTTCAAGTTAGCTCCTGATTGTATGGTTCGAATCATTACGATGGATGGAAGAACTTTTACTGTCAAAATTAGGAAAATAGGTTCTTCGTACTTTTTCCACGACGGATGGTCCAATATGATTGACTCACTAATATTACCAAAGAATTCATTGCTTTTGTTTCAATACGAAGGTAGTCTAACTCTTAGATTGATATACTTTTATCAAGATTTGTCACTTGCTCAAGGTGATTTCTTATACTGCCAAACCTCTCGGTTCTCTGAACATAGAGATCATTTGGTAATTATTTTATTTGTTATTTTTAAGTTCCTTCTATAGTAGTATTTGACAAATTTTATAAAACTTTCTTTAATCTAAAATAATTTTTTTTGTACTTGCAGCTTATCGATAGATTTTTTGTTCATCATAAGTTGAAGAACATACTACCTACGAAACATGTTGCTATAACCGTTTTTCCTAACCGTACATGGTTGGTTGTTATGGAAAAACATGGTCAAAATTTTTATATGACTACTGGATGGAATCAAATTAAAGAAGACATGAAAATTGAGGATGAACACTTTATTATCTTCGACATGATTTCGGAGTCAAAATTTGATATGATGGTTTTTAGAGGCACAGAAGATTTGGTCCGTATTCTTGAATGACGTCTTGCACGTGTTAAAGTAGAAGTTAAAGAAGAAGTTAATGAAGAAGTTGCTGCTTAAAGTATTTAGTATTAGGGTTTATAAATGTTTTTCTCAGTATTACATTTTATAAATGTTTACTTCTACAGACGTTCGTATCATTGATTAATCTACCCTATTCATCATGAAATTTTCATTTATTCATATATATGTATATATATATTTTTTTTTCCAGAAACATAGATTAACAACCCGGGAGTATTCCCGGGTTATAACCTAGTTTTATATATATATATATAGATATAGATTTTTCTTATAGCTTTTAATATGATTTAGTAAAAAATCGTAAATTGTTTACTTTTTTTGTAAGTTTTATTTTTTAAACTTAACTTAAAATTGAGTATTATAAGATAAAATATTTACTATTTGCTATTTACAAACAAAAATTTTCAATAAATAATCATGCCAAGAAGATGTCAATGCTAATATCGTTGATGTGAGACCAATTAATCAATTGGTCGACTCTTATACGGATCTACAACTCTAGAACAATGGCGGACTAAGAAGATATTTTCAAGAGGTGGAGATGAGTGTTTAACCAAATTTTCAAAGGTACGGACAGAATTTTGCTCTATAAAATACACTAATTTTTTTTTCAAATGACGACCCACCCACCCAACCCTTCACTTGCTTTGGAAAAATAACTATAACTATCATATAACAGTAGGGATCATGTACATTAATTCAGAAGTGTGAGAAGTGTATTATAACAATATATATAACAGTATATAACACCATATAAACACAGTATAACACTATGTAACACCATATAACACTATGTAACATTATACATCTATCATAGGCATGCTATCTATTGGAAATTTTAATAAATAATATTATATTATGAGTTAATATAATAATTATTTAATAATTAAGCCAAGATGAATTAGAGATCTTGTGCATTAAGTTTGTGTGTTGGAACCATAAACATGTGGGAAATTGAGTTTGTCCCACAGAGGTGGAGAGATAAATCTTTTGTGGATTTATAATTAGAATTCTCTACACGAATATATTCTTGTGTGACAACTCACACCCAGTGGTAGCCAGGAGGGTGCGAAGCACCCGACCCACGCACGCGCTCGAGCCCGGGCCCGTGCCCGGGCACGGGACGAGGGCGATGGGCGCAATGTGGCACTTTGATGGCGCACTTTGCACTTCGCACGCGCCGCCTTTAGTATTTTTATATGTGTCTTGGTCGGGTGTTGTCAACTAGAGACTGTTCAAATTCTACCAGTCAAATGATTAAGTTACAGAATTAATTATGCCATTGAATTCTAAATTTATTTTATAGGTTTCAGAATTCATTGTGCTATTGAATTCTATAACTGATTTTATTGAAGGGTGCATTCAATATTCAGTTATCTTATTCAAATTCTAATCAGTATAAATACAAAGCTTTGTGCTTTGTTTGAGATACACTGAAAATCGCATGGTTCATACCACACACACAACTTCAAACGATTTCCCTAATTTCGAATCTCTAAGCACTCTTGTTTCAGGTATTTTTTCAGGTGCTAGGCTAATCCCGGTAGTACAATCTGCTTAGGCTGTTGTACCCTGGGAAACAGACGGGTTCACCTGGGTGACCCGAAATCTGTTTTAAGGGAAGCGTGATCTTCACGTGCCTCAGTCACCGTTGTTTTCTTGTAACCTGTTCTTAGTTTAATTTACATTTCTTGTATTGTAATTTCTTTCAGTTTAGTTCTGTTCCACTTTATGTATTTCAATCAGATTGTTTATTAATAAAATTGTTATTTTATTTATTTTGTGAACGGTTGTCCTACAAGCTTAAAACAAATTTTTAAAACCCGTTCACTGTTTTGGTTTTTAAAAATTTTATAATCAGTTTGTTTTGTTCATTAGCAAACTTTTGTAGTTTATATTGGTTTTCTGTAAACCAATCTGTTTCTGTCATAAACTTATTGAATTTTTTTTCTTGTTTCAGAAATGGCTATTGTTGCAGCAACCACATCATCCACTGTTGGATCCACATCCACTACCATGGGACCATTGGTTGGTACCCAAGCAGCTCAAGCAGTTGCTAACCATGCTGAAAAACCAGAGAAGTTCACTGGTTTGAATATTAAGAGATGGCAACAAAAGATGTTGTTCTATCTGACCACTCTAAACCTTGCGAGGTTTTTGACGGAGTCCCCTCATGTTCTCGCAGAAGGGACAACTGAAGTCCAATCTGTGAGTGCCGTGGAGGCTTGGAAACATTCTGAGTACCTATGCCGCAACTATGTGTTGAATGGCCTCTCAGATGCCTTGTATAATGTGTATCTCAAGGTTCCAACTGCCAAAGAATTATGGGAGTCATTGGAACGGAAATACAGGACTGAGGATGCGGGTACTAAAAAGTATGTTGTGGCTAGGTTTTTGGACTATAAAATGATTGATTCAAAAACTGTGATGAGTCAAGTCCAAGAACTGCAGATTATTCTTAGTGACATTCTGTCAGAAGGAATGAATCTGGGTGAAACATTCCAAGTGGCAGCAATTGTTGAAAAGTTGCCTCCTAGTTGGGTGGACTTCAAGAATTACCTTAAGCATAAGCGAAAGGAAATGACTATCGAAGACCTTGTGGTTCGTCTTCGTATTGAAGAGGACAACAGAATATCACACAAAGGAAGTCAAGTTGAAGCTTCTGCAAAAGCGAACCTTGTGGAACATGGTCAATCCTCAAGGGGTCACAAGGGTAACAAAGGCCACAAGTTCAATGGAAAAGGGAAAAACAAAGGTGTTGATCTTGGGCCAAAGAGAGGTGGTGTGAAGAAGAAGCTTGGTCCCTTTAAAGGGAAGTGTTACAACTGTGGACAAACTGGTCACCGTGCTGACAAATGTAAAGAGCCTAAACGTGACACGGCTCTTATGGTTGATGATGATGGTATGCCATTAGTGGCCATGATTTCAGACCTCACTGCCATGGCGGAGGAGGTAAATTTGGTGGGTAACGAGCCAAAAGGGTGGTGGGTTGATACTGGGGCAACCCGCCATGTGTGCCCAGATAGGACCCTCTTTAATACGTTTAAAGAGGTGGTGGGAGAAAAGTTGTACATGGGTAATGCTGCTACAGCTGATATCAAGGGAGAAGGTGATGTGATCTTGAAGTGGACTTCTGGGAAAGAGCTCACTTTGAAGAATGTGCTTTATGTTCCAGACCTGCTCAAGAGTCTTGTGTCGGGTTGGATGCTTAACAAGCATGGGTTTCGTTTGGTTTTTGAAAGTGATAATTTTGTTTTAACTAAGCGTGGTATGTTTGTTGGAAAGGGCTATGCCTAAAATGGCATGTTTAAACTTAATGTAATGGATGTCAAGAAAAACATGAATAAAAGTGCAACTACTTCTGCTTACTTGGTTGAGTCTCCTAATGTTTGGCATGGACGTCTTGGTCATGTAAATTTTAATTCGATGCGTCGTTTAATTAAATTAGATTACATACCAACTTTTGCCATTGACTCTAAAACAAAATGTAAAACTTGTGTTGAAGCCAAACAAACAAGATCATCCTTCAAATCAGTTGAAAGAATAACTGAACCCCTTGATTTGATTCACACTGATGTTTGTGACTTAAAATCAATTCCCACCAGAGGTGGTAATAAATATTTTATTACCTTTATCGATGACAATACAAGATATTGTTATGTTTACTTACTTAAGAGTAAGGATGAAGCAACTGACAAGTTTATCTTGTATAAAGCTGAAGTTGAGAATCAACTTAACAAGAAAATAAAACGTGTGAGAAGTGATAGAGGAGGTGAATATGTTTCACCATTTGGGGAAGTATGTGCAAAAAGTGGCATAATACACGAGTGTACCCTTCCTTATACACCCCAATCAAATGGCATCGCGGAGCGAAAGAATCGTACACTAAAAGAAATGATGAATGCCATGTTGATAAGTTCTGGGATGAGCCAGGACATGTGGGGGGAGGCCATTTTGTCGGCCAATTTTTTGTTAAATAAAATACATTTCAAGAATAAGGATGTAACACCTCACGAGTTGTGGTGGGGACATAAATCATCCTATAAATACTTGAAAGTGTGGGGGTGCCTGGCCAAGGTGATTGTTACACCCCCTAAGGCACTTAGAATATGGCCAAAAACTGTTGATTGCATTTTCATTGGATATGCCAACAACGGTAGCTCACATCGTTTTCTTGTATATGAATCCAAGAATCCTGATGTGCACAAGGACTCTATCATAGAGACAAGGCCAGGAAATGTGACTTATTTTGAAGAAGAGTTTCCAATGTTAGTACAAACTCATGCGAGTTCTTCAACAACCAATCATACAAGTTCATCAACAATGGTTGATGAGACTGTTCGATAGGAAACTCAAGAACAATTAGAGGTTGAAGAGGGTGAGCGAAGAAGAAGTAAAAGACAAAGGACTGAGAAATCTTTTGGGCCTGACTTTCGTACATTCATGGTTGAGAGTGAGCCTCAAACCTATCGAGAAGCAGTCACCTCTTCAGATGGACCTCAATGGAAAGAAGCCATCAAAAGTGAAATTGATTCTATCTTGCAGAATCATACTTGGGAGCTAGTAGATCTTCCACCAGGGTGCAAGCCACTTGGATATCGATGGATATTCAAGAAAAAGATGAAAGTAGATGGCTCTGTCGACAAGTATAAGGCAAGGCTTGTGATCAAAGGGTTTAGACAAAAGGAAGGTCTTGACTATTTTGACACATACTCGCCTGTGACCAGAATAACCTCAATTAGATTGGTGCTTGCAATTGCAGCTTTAAGGAATTTGGAAATACATCAAATGGATGTAAAAACTGCATTTCTCAATGGGGAATTAAAGGAAGAGATTTACATGGAGCAACCAGAGGGTTTTTCTGCTCCTGGCCAAGAGGGAAAATTATGTAAACTCGTCAAGTTATTATATGGCTTGAAGCAAGCACCAAAACAATGGCATCAAAAATTTGACCAAGTTATGCTTAACAGTGGTTTCAAAATAAATGAATGCGACAAATGTGTCTATGTGAAAGAAACTTCTAAAGGTTATGTGATCTTATACCTTTATGTAGATGATATGCTTATCATTTGGAGTGATGATAAGATGATCAGATCTACTAAAGACATGTTGAAAGCGAGATTTGACATGAAAGATATGGGTCTAGCTGATGTAATTCTTGGAGTAAAGATCATTAGAACCCAAACTGGTTTGGTGCTAAGTCAATCTCATTATGTGGATAAGATCCTTGAGAAGTTCAATCGTAGGGACACGAGTGTGGCTCAAACTCCAATTGATACCTCTCAACATTTGTCAAAGAATAGAGGCGAGAGTGTTGCTCAATTGGAGTACTCAAGGATCATTGGCAGTCTTATGTATCTCATGTCATGTACTCGACCAGACTTAGCATATGCTGTGAGTAGGCTAAGTAGATATACTAGTAATCCTAGTTCAGAGCATTGGAAGGGTATGACAAGATTGTTAAGGTATTTGAGATACACAAGAAATTATGGACTGCATTATGGACAAAATCCAGCTGTTGTGGAAGGATTCGGTGATGCCAACTGGATATCCGATACGAAAGATTCTAGATCTACAATTGGTTATGTGTTTACCCTTGGAGGAACAGCTATATCTTGGAAGTCGTCCAAACAAACTCTTATAGCTAGTTCCACGATGTAATCTGAGTTTATCACGTTAGATAAAGCTGGAGAAGAGGCAGAATGGTTGCGTCAATTCTTGGAATATGTTCCAAGATGGCCTAAGCCTTTGACTGCTATTTGCATACATTGTGATTGCCAATCAGCTATTGGTAGAGCTCAAAGTGCAATGTATAATGGCAGATCAAGACACATGCGACGTCGGCATAACACGATACGACAACTACTCTCAACTGGAGTTATAACTATTGACTATGTGAGGTCAAAGGATAACATTGCGGATCCGCTTACAAAAGGCTTAAGCAGAGAGGTAGTACATAAGTCGTCAATGGGAATGGGTCTAAAGCCCTTGGAGTAAGTTTGTACAACTGAAAACCTATCCTAGAAGATTGGAGATCCCATGATCTAGGCTCAATAGGACCACCTAACTGTACGAACTAAGATCACTGTGGGGGAGTACCTCAACATACAAAGGGAGTTACAAACTTCCTAGTCCATTCCTACTTAAAATTAGTGATATCAAGAGAGGTTAAGCATATGGCTTTTAATGATTTGTAAATCACCTATGTTAGAGAGAAGTGGGGTCGCTTCAAATGGAATTGGGGGCACAATTCCTAGAGCTCTCGCAGAACCAGGATGGTGCTCCATGACCATAACGGACACAACTATGAGGGGTTAGCCAGACCAGGAAGAGTAATGTGTGATGTGTAATAACGTCTACGTAAAAAGGGGTTGGTTCAAGGACATCGCGTCTACTAACCGCTAGGAGACTAAGTATATGTCACAAAGGAGGGTTCAAAGGGAAACCTACCTATCCTGCATTACTTAACCGCTGAAATTTTATCATGACACTTGAGTGTATGGGACGATCTCCATTCATGTGGGGGATTGTTGGAAATTGTAATAAATAATATTATATTATGAGTTAATATAATAATTATTTAATAATTAAGCCAAGATGAATTAGAGATCTTGTGCATTAAGTTTGTGTGTTGGAACCATAAACGTGTGGGAAATTTGTCCCACATAGGTGGAGATATAAATCTTTTGTGGATTTATAATTAGAATTCTCTACACGAATGTATTCTTGTGTGACAACTCACACCCAGTGGTAGCCAGGAGGTCAGTTCAATAGACCACAAGCGTGCGTGTGTATGCATATAATAATAGACCACAAGCGCCAATGATGGTCAGTTCAACTGGTCGAAGGTGGGAAGGTTTGCCCATTATGTGGGGTTCCTGTCCGGGAGGTCCTGAGGTCGAATCCCAGGGTGGGCAATTCCTATCCTGGATTGTTGGCAGCCCCTGGATTCCTACCTGGGACTTGGGTGATATAAAGGCAATGTCCTTACCAGGTGATCTAGCAGTCCAAAAAGAAATAAGACCGCCCCAACCCCCAAATTACCTACATTTGGAGGCCTTAGGGAAGTTGGGTTCGGGCCCTGCATATAAGCTGTTTTTGTGTTTTGTGTGCATGGACGCTGGAATCTTGAATCCTCCAAGCTAAGAGCGAAGATTGAGGTCTTAGAAAAAAAAACATAAGGTATAAATACAAGCTCATTATATTTCGGCTTTAAATTCATGTTTGTTATGAGTATTGTAGTTATGTTTAGTTTCTAAGTGGTAGATAATCTACCATATAGTGCATAAGTAGCATGTAGGTATCTTTAATTTGAAAATAAAGTGAAAAAAAAACTATTTATACATATTTCATTTGAAAACAAAGTGAAAAAAAAAGTGAGTTTTGAATTTGATTAAGCACTTTAGTTAATTCTTTCTAAATTTTTTGAACATCAGATAATTCTTTCTAAATGGTTATTGAATGATGCATTGACTTTTTGTGATCATTTTTCCCTAAAAACCATGGTTGCAAAAGTCGTTAAGCGCTCCCTAGTCGGTCGACCAGGGAGTTAAGAGTACTTGGTCTAGACGGAGAGTACTTGGGGAGTACTCGGACATGTTAAATTAAAAAGAAATTAGTTTTTAGAAATTAAATGTATGTCAAATAACATACATTTACTAATATTTATAACAAAATATGTGAAAACGATATTAATTCTTTAATATGATAGGCATAGAAAGTATGTTTATTTTTTTAAGTAAAACTCGACCACAGTTGACCTACTAGATCCATTTTCGCCGAGGTTGACCACGTTTGGTCGATTCCGAGTAATTAGGCGGAGTTGAAGAAAGTCGCATCGGCGACCTACCATGTAGTGACTACTCGGGGAGTACTCGGCCTTGGAGATTTTGTTTTACAACCATGCTAAAAACATTCATTGTAGTTTTTAGTTTTACTTCTAATTACAATGGCAAGTTATCATTATTTAATTGACTCGACCAAACTAAACTGAAAATTCAGACATCGAGTTAGGAGAGACTCGAGCACTCGAAAAAAATTGACCTCGATGAGAAAAATCCTAAACACCTTCTACAGTTTGAGAAAGAAAAATACAATTTCACATATTAATATATTCTCCCTCTGTATTAAGATGAGTCTGAAGGAGTCGCAATACTAGAATGTAAACATATCAAACATGTGTGGGTTAGTTTTGTTAGGAATATGATGACATTTTCTTTGGAATCTTAAATGCTCATATATACATACATATATATCCTTCAAAACTAGTGTAATCTACTAGGGCGAATCTCATATTGGTCGTGCCCAAAGATACATTGTGGTTTATAGGAAATGTACGATATCAAATACCACCAATGCATTTTGGATCCTACCTTAGCTTTGCTATTGGTGGGATTTACTGAGTATGATGATGATGATATAGGAACTATGTTGGGGAAGACCTCGAGCCCTTGAACCTTAGAGAGCTTCAAAGTATAGAACAACAACTTGAGACTGCTCTCAAACGAGTAAGAACAAGAGAGGTATTCACTCCAACACTTTTGATTGTTAATTCGTTCCTCGTTTATTGTTTTACTTAATAGTTTCTAGCTTCTTTTTGCAGAACCAAGCCATGCATTTGTCTATCTCAGAACTCCATAAAAAGGTAATCTACAAATCCGTCGCTAAGACATCAGCGTATACTCTGTATACTCTGTTGCAAAACTTTCGTCGCTAATCTGTTTTGTGGACATATTTGCGATAAAAATTGAATGTTTAGAAAAATATTTCATTGTTGCCAAAATTTGATGTAACATTCGATAAGTGTACTTTTTGTAATATTTTTTTTCACAGGAGAGAGCACTCCAAGAGAAAAACAGTACACTCTCGAAGAAGGTATATTCCAAATCTTTAGTTTTTTTTTTCTGATTTAATTTGTTAACTTTCCACTAGAAAATTTAGTATCAACGATAAAAAAAATCAATGAAAGAACACTGATGAAATGTCAAACCAAAAAAAAACTGAATATATATCTTTTAAATCTCCGTCGATAATCCTTTTGTAATCACCGTCGGATTGTAACTTCGCCGAGGACTGATTTGTAGCGTTGCACATTAACACTTTTATTCCAACCAAAGTGTCAAAAACTTGTTGGACTTAATCGTTTTGTTCACGTAATCGAATGGGCCAGTGGTATAACTGTCTTTTTTGTTGGGTTTATTTATTTCAGAAGTTTTTACTTATGGAGTCGTATTTCAGGTTAGAATATTGAGTTTTTATTTAAACCTTGTTTAAGTGATATTATGTTTCTTGTTTTCCAAGATGTTTGGTTAGTATAAATAGATGGTTAACAAAATTAAAAGACAGATGACCATTAACAACAATTAGGCAATCATAACCTTTGATACGACCATTAACAACAATTAGGCAATCATAACCTTTGATACAATTCTGAAACAGTTGAAGGAGAATGAGATGAACGAAGAGCAGCAAAATACTCAAGATCATACAATCTCTAAGGCAATGTTGCCCCCATGGTGGCTTCGCCACATGAACGAACAATATGAGATTTAAGTAAGTATACAAGTCCTACAGTTGCAGCGGTTATGTAATGTTTCGTATTTGGATTCCTATCATAACGTATGTATGTTCTATCATATGATACAACCAGGAGTTGCATAGGAACCATGCAAAATGTTTTCCCTTCTACTATGTTTAGTGACTTTGATTTGTATAGTTAGAAGACCATCTTAAATACACTTTATATTCGGACTCCTTAGTATGAAAATCAAAGTTATGCGAGTGTTTCAACACCAATTTTAACGGAAGCAATGCCAAGATTAAAGGTCATATCTGAACAGTAAAAACCTACATGTTCTCTAAGACTCTAATCCAACTCTTTTTTACCAAATGGATTGTGGATGTTGGCCTAGACAATTTAAACAATTGTATCAAACACGAACTCGAGATATTGAGATATTTGGGGAGACAAACCCGTGA
Organism: Helianthus tuberosus; assembly: GCA_030545235.1. NCBI lineage: Eukaryota > Viridiplantae > Streptophyta > Magnoliopsida > Asterales > Asteraceae > Helianthus > Helianthus tuberosus. Next base: position 72,197,678 of record CM060437.1, read on the forward strand.
CTCTTTCTACTAAACTCCTTCTCCAAGACATTAAACATTTCCTAAACCTATTACAATAACAATTACCTAAAATAAATCAAACTTTAATAAAACATATTGAAATAAACCCTTAACTTTACTAATTTTTCAAGATTAACATTCATTCACCCCTTTAATCTTGAATTGTTTTTCTTCTTACCCTTGTTCCTTCTTTTCAACTGTCTATAGCATACTTGCTTCACCGGTTCTTTAAACTTAGCATTCGTTCTTTCGGTACTTAACTTCGAATCCACATTGTTACTTTCTTTCTTGGCTTTCTTCTTCTCATTAACTCGTTCTTGACCAATACTTTCACGAACTTTAAACAAATCCTTTGGGAACGTTCCAAACCGAATATCCCTCACTTCCTTTTTCGGTTTCACATCAGGACTTTCTTTCTTTTCATCTTCACAGTTGTTAGAATTACAACATACCTGAAGCTTGATGTTGTACATTCTATTCAGATTTCTTTAAACCTTCATCAACAATCTTCCTTTCTAATCATGTAGCCTCAACATCCCATTGGCTATTTCAATATTGCAACCGTCTTCATCTAACTGTCCCAAACTAAGAAGATTGGTCTTCAACTTAGGCATGTAGAAAACATCACAAAATGTTTTCTTTTTGCCATTCTTACTTACCAAGGTTACGTTCCCTTTACCTTTGATTACAATTACGGATCGATCATCAAACTTTACTTGACCCGAAACTTGGTCATCCAAGGTAGTGAAAAACTATTTCTTTCCAGACATGTGATGACTTGCACCATTGTTTAAATACCATATTCCTTCTTCATTATTTTCAAAAAAACAACAGGGATAACCCTTTCTTCATTCAAACTTACTTTCTTTGTCGAACAAAGTGACATAAACAGAGATGGATCAATATCACGTACATCTGCTATCTTTGTCAAATTCGCTTATTCTTTCCCTTTGCTTGGTTCTTTACATTCGCTTGAGTAGTGCCCAATCTTATCACAGTTGTAGAACCTCAAGTTCTTTCTTCTATCTTGCCATTCTTCAAGCTTCTTTGTTCGATCTTCACCTGGTTCATCATTTGTATTCTCACGTTCATTAATCCATCTTGGATTCCCTATTCCTCGTTCGTTGTATTTTCCACGACCTTTACCACGTCCTCGGTAGTTTTCAACTTTCTTTTCATTCTGGGTGAACATAAGTTGACTTTGGGATGAACTTTCAGTCACATTCCTGAACTTGTTTCTTTCTTCGTATGCCTTCAAACGTCCAACCACATCTTCAAACGCCATTTTTTCGATATTTACTAATTGCTCGATCGAAGAAACAATAGGTAAATATTTATCAGGCATAGAGTTTAACAATTTTCTTACAACGACCTCTTCTTCGAGTGTTGCTCTCAAGCTCTTGTACTCTAACTGTACTCCACCCAACTTTGCTGCATATTCATCAATACTTTTTATCTCACTCATATTCAATCCATCTAACTCGCTTCTTAGCATTTGAAGACGAGCTTTCTACATTCTTTCTACACCAAAGTAATGAATTCTTAGCGCTTCCCAAACATCGTTCGGTTCTGAATACTTAGGCATCTGAAGCATCACATCTTCAGGTAGGGTCTGGAAGATGACAGCTAAGGCCATAAATTTGTTTCTTTTTCAATTCCCGATCATGTTTCCTTATCAATCACATCTTGCAAACCGTTCACACCCAAAACAATTTTCACCATAACCGACCATGTTGCGTAGTTGGTCGAAGTTAACTTCGGTGCTTGCAAACAAAACCACCCATTGATTTTTCCCCATTCAAAGTTCCCTGGATTCCCATCTTTATCACTGGCCATGATTTGCTTTGAAATTTCTTTTTCTATGTACAACAAACTTGAACCAGATCTTGACACTTTCTTGGTTTCAATCGATCAGAGCCTCCACAGATAAAAGTTCCCTTTCTTTGGTCGATGTGAACTCCCAAAAAATGAATAACTAAAATCGTTACTTTTTTTTCTTCGGATATGTACACACCAACATATAAAACAAAGCTTTGAAATTTACTTGTTTTTATCTTATTTTGTTTAGTGTAACCAACAACGACAACAAATAAATATATTTTCTTCATGCCCTTTTTTTAAACTTGGCTGATATCAACAACCTTATGCAATACTCCTTTTTTCTTTTCTAGAAAGTTGTAAGTCCCGAAATCGGATCATACAATGATATCACAACTAGTTTAATTGGTGGGTGGAATCACACAATCAAACTGATTTAATAACAAGCACAAGAATATAGATGAAACAAAATGATTATAACCAAAAGCTTAACTTGCATACAATTGAATTTTCAAATACAAGTTACAGCAGAAACAATGAGAGTCAACAACCTAAACCAGAATAACTAAACAAATATTTATAAGGGAGTTTAAGCCCACAACTCCCCCTAAACCTAAACCCACATCGCCCCACCAAGCCCATTCCATAAGCCTAAAACAAACAACTAATAACTAGCCCATAATACTAATTAATTACTAATGTATAAACCTTCAAGGGCCCATGTGACACCCCGCGAAAACGCTCAACCGATTTAGCATCTTCCGCGACTGCTCGCAAAATTTCGGGACGAAATTTCTTTCAACTTGGTGATGATGTAACAACCCGTGATTTTAAGGTAAAAGCCGCCGCTTGTTTCGTATTTCTAATTCAAATCATATGCTTATTTTGTTTGATAAATTAATAAATCATATGCTTATTTTGTTTGATAAATTAATTATATGCCTATCAAATTTATATTATATAAACGAGTATTCAAACCAAATCCATATTGTGTTGAACCAACCCAAACCGTTTGAACCATGACATAACCCGTGTAACTCAAAACTCTTGAGGTTCTAAACATGGCAAATAATAATAATAATTATATATTGTAATCATGGCATAAACTTTGTATATTAGCATTTGTTAAAAATAATAATAATAATTGTAATAACAATTCGTTGCATATACATTGAGTTAGTTAAAAAAAATACATATATATATATTAGACACTAAATTGTGCAAATCGTTTATCCAACTCCAAACTCCCTTCTTGCTTTTTCTTTGGATGCGGCCAACATCCTCATGAGTGCAGCCCATCTCATTTACCCGTAACAACCCCTTATCAATTATTTACACTACTAAAAAACTGCCTCATTTCCGACCAAGGTTTTAGTCGGAAAACGGCGTTTCCGACCAATTTCCGACAGAAATACGTTTGTAGGAAAAAGCCTTGTAGGAAAATATTTCCGACAAGCATTCCGACTAAATTCGCGACAAATTTCCGACAAAAAGAAAAAGTTACTATTTCCGACAAAGTTCCGACCACAACTTTCCTACAGCTTTCCGACAGCCGTGTTCCTACTATTTTCCGACCAAAAGGTTCCGACAAAGTCCCGACTACAATTTTCCTACAGCTTTCCGACCGGCGTTTTCCTACTATGTTCCGACCAAAAGGTTCCGACAAAGTTCCGACCGCCGTTTTCCTACAGCTTTCCGACCACAAGGTTCCGACAAATTCCCGACCACAATTTTCCTACAGCTTTCCGACCACAGTTTTCCGACCAATTTCCGACTAAAAAACTTTTTAATAAAAAAAACTAAAATTTCAGATTTTTCTACTAAAAATGCAGAAAAAATCCAATAAAAATCCTAAATACGACACGATTACAGAACTGAAAATTCATCCACAAAATACAAAACGGTTGTCAAATTATAGGTTCAACAACCAAATATGCCACGGTTTTTAAATTACAACTTCAACCGCAAAAGACAACAAACAAAACTAAACTATGGTGGAGGATTGCTAGGATTACCAAACTGCTTCATCAACTCGGTTATTTGTCGTTGCATATCTTCTCTCATTTGTGTTGCATCTCTTCGACTCGATTTTGCAACACTTCCGTGTGGGGTTGTTGCACCTCTTCGAATCATTTATTTAACTTTTCCACTTGGGATTGCAAGTTCCACACCTAAACAGCATACATAATATTAGTAAAAAAGCTATATATATATAGACACACTAGTAGGAAACCCATGCGATGCAACCCGTTTTTACATAATACGTTAATCCAATTATATAATTAACAAAACTATCTGTAAGATACTAGGATCTAAGGATATAATGTAAAACCAAAAACACATTTTATCGATTTTCCTTTTTATTGATCTCTATCAATAAACTAGTTTTATACCCCAGCCCGTGTTGCGGCGCGCTAAACAGAATCGTTCTCAGTTTGATAACATAACATGATCTATAGGAAAAAAAATCACATCGAGGCGTAGAGAAAAAACTGATCAAAAAATAGAAAAAAGCAAAACGACAAAAAAATATTGTTGAATATAGCCCCGATTACACACGTGTACAATGGTTCGTCAGAGAACGTAGTATGTAATTTGAGATATTGAATGGTTTGCCATTAAAACACTCGATCAAACATCAAGATAGAGTAGTGCAGATTCTCATGTCATGTCTAGATTTGTCATTGAACGACTGCAATATCATATAGATGAACCCCCCTCAAACATGTCACCAGGCAGCTTCCTATGTTCTATAAACAATTAGAAATCCACAAAGTATTATCAAATGAAGTATAAAGAACATAGAATATATACCAGGTTCCTTTATCCATAATGTTACATGCATGTGGCAACTCTGATTCCCTCATACCATTGAAGAAGAGTTGCATTGGAAATCAATGGAAATGAATATTGTAAAATAAAGATTTTTAAAGACAGGAAAAAGTACACACATTTGTAATAAAGGCTTTCATCTTTTTTTTTTGTAGGCTGAGATTTGAACAAATGTGAAATCCATACACATTTGTAATAGAGGCTTTCATTTTTTATTTTATTTTTTTTGTAGGCTGAGATTTGAACAAATGTGAAATCCATACACCTGCTTCTAAGTTGAGTTGGCTAGGAACCAAACTTGGTTATGATAATAAGAAATATGAGACCAGTAAATCGGTGCTAAAGAGCGAAATTTACCAAACACGACTTTCAGGCCTAGGTGGGAAGTTCTAATATCTGAACCTCGTTCCTCGAGGATCCGATAAAATGATAAGCAACAAAGACGTCTTCAAGGTAACTGCAGATCATAAATTCAAAATCTTGAATTAGATAATGTAGTTTTCTGCTCATAATGGTAATTTAATCTAATTCTGGAACAAATAATCTCACATTTAAGTATCTAGCATGACAGATCTACATACCCTAATAACTTGATAAAATAATAATCTAACAAAAGTTAAACGGATTAAGATTCAAGATTGTAAGTCAACAACAAACACACTACTCCTATTCGATTAAGATCACCACTGCAAGAAACCATGAGATGCCAATTGTTCTTGTAAGCCCCTAGACATGACCAGATTACAACTCATGATTATCAAATAATTATCATTCATTAAAAAAATATCCCTTAAAACTCAACAAAATCAATATATTTTAGACATCTTTAACGAAATCATCACTAGTACTACAACTAACTTATTCAGAAACAACAAAAAACAAATTGTTTTCAAAATTAGAAAATAAACAAAAATGATCAGAAAAGTTATACTTTATGATCATCTAACGGAAATAAAATTAACAGCCTTGGAAAATCATACCTTATACCAACTCTGTTCAGATTGTGCGAGATTAAGGTAACATCAACGACCTCGCCTTAGCTTCTAAGGGGCTACCCTAAGTATCAATCAATTCAGGTTAGAAATTTATGCAACAACGATCAACTGGTTTGCTGTTAAAAAAAAGGTTTATTAATTGGTCTGAGATGTGATTTAATTGTTAAAAGTATCAATGAAAAGAAGTAAATGTTCAAAGCACAACAGACCAAAAAGGAAAAACTCTTTTTTTCTAACTTATGAGTTTGTATAAGGACCTAGCTGGTGCTAAAGAGATATATTTCACTTCAAACAATGATCATAACTCCATAAGTCTGGAAAACTCAATCTAAATAAAAAAAAATCAACATATTTCAAAAAAACCCTAAACAACCTCTGATTCAAAGAGCTAGGGCTCCATAACTACTTATTCAAACTCTCACAACAATTGCAGGTGAACAAAACCTATTCATGATTCAGTAAATGGAGAAATTATACACAACCTATTTCAACAAAAATCAATCCAATTTACACCTATTAACATCATAAAGTAGTTTAACAAACAACTAACAGTTGTATGCTCAAATTTCACAAATTAGATGATGAAACCCTAGCCAAAACTGAAATGAATAGAAATCGGGTTGAACGAACCTGAGCCAAAACACATCTCGAATCTTCACCAAGTCTGAGCCAAACGCAACCTGAACCCGATTGGAAGCTTGTCGAACCCAAAATCGCCACCGTCGCCGCCACTAACAGCGGCGCCTTCGCCTGAATGCCTCGTCGGAGCGACACAATTGTCGTCGCAGCCCTCTTCCTTCTCTGGTCTGCTTGTCTCTCGATCTATTATCTCTCCGTCTCTTCTTGTTCTGTCGGAGGCACCACCATGCGCCGCCACCACAGCGGTGGCCGGCCGTCAACCGAGGGGGGGGTCGTCTGCTGGGGGTGTTGTCGGAGAGGGGAGCCGGTGGTCGGTTGTGTTGAGAGGGGTGAATAGAGGATCTGTGGGTGGATCGAATGAGAGGAGAGGGGATTAGGTTTTTGAAGAAATGAGAAGATGATGAATAGAAGTTAGGTTTTAGAGAGAGAGACAAGGTGTCGGCTATAGTATCTGATCTAGGGTTTCTACAAAACAAATGAAGGAGAAGGAGTAAAATGCATTTATATAGCTAGGTTTTATTTTTGGGTTGGGCTCAAGGCCCGTTAGTGCTTTGAGTGGCCCAATGGCGTTCTCGAAGCCTGTTTTCACTCCCGAATTCCGTAATATGTCGTATAATATTATTTTAGGGTCGAAAGCATGTGAAATTATGTCATATACCGTTATTAGACGCGTATACCCATTGGTCGCGTTAAATCGCTTAAACCGCGTAGTTTGTCGTTTTTAAATTCGTTTCTCGATCCATTTTCGTCTGCGGATATTAAAATTCTAAAAAGAAGCTAAATATATCGTATAATTTTAGTTTTGAAGACATTACGCATTTCCGATGCTTCCGTTTCGTTGTCGGTGCGTTCTTGCAGTCGCGTTTCTCGTTCATGTTTGCGTTTGTGACGTACGGAAGCACGATAAATTCGCAAAACTAAATTAATAAATATAAAATACACGTACAAAATTCGTAATTTTCAGCGTTGTCAGTATTTTGTTCGGTTTTCGTTCGCTACCGTTTAATATTTCGCAGATTCCACACAAATCGTCATACGCGTACTGTAAAGTCGAATAGACGTTCCTAGGCATACCAAAGGCCTAATTAAGTTAATTTGCGTCGTAAACAATATTTATTATCATTTTAAACACATGTTAATCGCGTAATTAAAGGCGTAAATTACCGGTTGTCACATTCTCTCCCTGTTACAGAAATTTCGTCCTCGAAATTTAGACTATGTTATCTCCTCAGAGTTGTGTTATGCATAGATAATACAAATAGTGTCAAAGTGAATGACCACGAATTCGAATCAATACTTATTCGAATTATGTGAATTTAAGTACATGCTATAGCAATAAGAACCCAACGGGCAAAAGAAATGTGTTTTTAGAAGTTGTTGTCAAAGGAAATGAGGCGTGCCGATACAGTCACCAGTGTGACTAAGTTGACAGGGGTTCAACAAAGAACAGGAATTTCGACCATTCCATATTTTGTACACATTAATTATACATGAAATACTTTTACTTTACCAACTTATACGCATTGTACACGTTTATACGTGTATGTACACTATCGGGACCCGTTAATTAAATCTGGCTAAGTATGTGTATATATATGTATGTGTGTATGTATGCGTGTGTGCACACTTGGACAAACACATACTTATACATATATATACATACATATAGACACAAGTGTTGATGCATGGAATGTCTGTTGACTGCGTCTACAAAAAGTCTGAAGTCAAGATTGGTCAACAGAGGGTCAAAAATGTTAAAATATGTATTTTATAAGTCTGGTTCGCTTATGTGTCATTTTTTTAGTCTGGACCGCTCATATGTCAATATGTGGTTCGCTTTTATGTCAAGTGTTCTGGACCGCTTATACGGCATGTCGTATGAGTGGACCAGAAACTCTATATATAGGTGAGTGGTTCATTAGTTCAGAAGGTATGTGTGTGCTTGGGAGCTGAAACTCTGTCAAAATATCATCAGAAAGCAATAAAAAGATAGGAATTGAAAGGATAAGCTGCTGTTACATTACGTATTCTGATTCCGCCTTTATACGTAATGATGAACTTTCTCAACTGATCGTTTAGGGTCACAACACGGTCCAACAAGTGGTATCAGAGCTTCAGGACGAGGAGTTCATACTACATCAGCTGATTCGACACTATTATCTCATTTCTACTCATATTTCTCTTTTATTTTTCGGATTTAACAAGTTTCATCGGACAAAATGAGTTGAAAGTCAAGTATATTGAGCGAAACTAGTTGTTAATCAATTCGTACAAGTATCAGACCTTAAATCACAGTAAAAATCAATCAATTTTATCAAAATATCGATCGGTTCACGAACAGATTTTTTCAAACTCAGATCTGGAACGATTTTGCGGTCGAAATTGAACAATAAACATATCATTGTGTTCGGAATTAAGAGTAGATCATTCCTTGAAAGTTTCAGATTGTAATTCGGACTAAAAATCGGTTAAAAACTGTGGTCCGCTTTTACGGTCATCGCTGTTACGAACAAGTCTGGTCCACTCGAACGAACAAGTCTGGTTCGCTCGTACGAACAAGTCTGGTCCACTTGAACGAACAAATCTGGTTCGCTCGTACGAACAAGTCTGGTCCACTTGAACGAACAAGTCTGGTTCGCTCGAACGAACAAGTCTGGTCCACTCGAACGAACAAGTCTGGTCCACTCGAACGAACAAGTCTGGTCCGCTCGAACGAACAAGTCTGGTCCGCTCGAACAGACATTGTCTGGTTTGCTCATTAGTACATTTTCTGGTTCGCTTATCTGAACCTGTTTGGTCCGCTTATCTGTCACGTGCACAGATTGATTCGTTTTTGTGGTTCTGTTTTTCAAAAATCTCGAAAATTTGTCTAAGTGTTGATTGATTTTGCAGGTACGATCAAAATGGATGATATTTTCATGAATCCCTTCAGCGATATGTTTGCTTTCACGGGTAGTTCAGGAAACAACGATACTTCTTCAAGCAATGCAAACAAAAGTCCACCGAAAGAAAGAAAGAAGGAAGCTTGGGAGTCCGAAAGCGCATTTGGAACATTTAACAAACCTCCTAAGCTGATGGCTATAGAAGATTACAGCAGGTGGGCAACACAGTTCGAAGATTGGTTGATGGCATTTGCTTTTCCTTGCTGGAAGAGTATGAAGAATGGTTATGCCCAAGGAAAGAAGAATGGTGAAGCATTAAGATCAGTTGAAGAGATTGAAAGTTTTGTGGCCGAGCAAAAATGTGTGGCATTATTGTTTCAATCGGTGCGTGAAGACATTATTTCGCTGATAGATTACTCCAATGCTAAAGACTTATGGGAAAAACTCAAAAAGAAGTGTCTTGGAAGCGAAGAGATTGTAAAAAATAAAAAGAAACTTCTTAGGAAAGAGTTTGATATGTTTGGTTGTCTTAAAAATGAATCGGTGTGTAAAATGATTGAAAGGTTCGGTCATCTGAAACTGGAGCTTGCTCGACACAAGATCACGTATACTGATGAAGAACTTGTTGATAAACTATTTGATTCATTACCAGACGAAGTGGATTGGAGATATTACGCGCTGATGTTGAAAAACACTATTGCTCCAAAAGATTTGACTCCAGATGTGTTGATTGAAAGACTGGAAAGTCATGAGCTAGAGCTGAAGAAAACGTTTAAAGTTAATAATTCATCTTATCAGCAAAATCTGGATCTGTACTATCCAAAAAGTTTGATCCCGAAAGCTACTTCTCCAAAAACTGCATTTTCTGCTGAGAATGTTTCTCCAGCAAGCAAAGAAAGTCAAAGCAATCTAAACAGTGGAAGCCATAGTGGTTATCACAGTGGATCTACGTCTTCTGCAAATCGTTCTGATGCGAAGTTTTCTTGCAATATCGCAATAGATCTGAAGAACGCACAGAATTTTGATGAGGAGTCGGTCAAGCAACAAATGGTCTTTCTGGCGTCTGTTTTGGAATCCTACGAAGGGTTGGTGGCTGGAAAAATCGGGAATACAAATCTGACGAAAGAAGACTACGATCAGATAGACCCTGAAGAAATGGAGCTGATTGACATTCGTTGGGCAATGGCAAGTGCAGTTCGACGTGCACAACGCTTCATGGAGATTACAGGGAGAAAAACGATCGGTGGTCCGTCTACAAAACTGGGGTTCGACAAGTCAAGAGTGACATGTTTTAAGTGTAAGCAGAAGGGTCATTTCAAACGGGAATGCAGGAATGCATATGCTGATGAGTCAGAGAATCCGTTTCGAGATGATTATTACAAAAAGGCAATCTACCATCAGAATAAATCCGAGCCGCCTAGATTGAAGCAGTCTGAAGATAACAGAGACAAATCAAGGGCTCTTGCTGTGATTTATGATGATGAGGGGTATGATTGGAGTAAAGAAGTTCTACCGGAAGAAGATGCGGTGGGTTGCGCATTCATGGCAAGCAATGATGAACCCATTAAGTGGAAAGATGATCGTACTGAGGAACAGAAGTATCAATACCGGAAGATGATTGCTGAAAACAAGATTATCAGACTTTCTGGTATTTTTCTGGAAGCTAGAAGAGCAAACAGATGGGATCCAGATAGAGAGTGCTATCTTGATAGATATGGCAACATTGCGATTGATGACAAAACGCTAGATATCGAAGCCGTCATCAAGGAGTACAAAGAAGAAGATGAATACTGGCAGCACAAATGGTGGGGAACTCCAACTTCGAAAATGATTGAAGAAGAGAAAGAGAAAGAGAGAAAGGAGAAAGAGGAGAAAGAGAAGAAAGAAAAGCAGGTTGATACAGGCTTAATTGATACTACGCAAGAGTTGACAGCTGAGAACTTGGGAATGATGGCTGACAAAGTGCTAGCTGCAAAAGCACTTGAGGTAGACCCTAATTCTGTTACTGAGACAAAGGGGTCGGTCAGTCAAAGTGTGTCAACAAATGCGTCAGGTAACAAGATTGACGGGAATGCTGACTGCAAAAATTGCACCAAACAATGCAATTTTTGTAGCACTGTCACGTATCTTAACAATGAGAAAATTCAGAATCTGACAACAAAGGTTAGAAATGTTGAAGATCAGATTCTCGATCGTGACAAAACTCTAAAAGCTTCAACTGAACGGATCAAAGAATTAACGGCTCAAATTGAAAATGATAAAACTGAACGTGAGAAAATAAAATCTGAAAATGAAAAGTTAATTCTTGAAAACCGTCAGATTTCTGAAAAGTTTGAGAAATTGAAAAACATTGTCAAAGATAGTGATGATCGTAATGGCAAAACATTTAAAGAAAATGAACATCTAAGAGCTGTTTTGAGATTAAAAGAAGAATCGATTAATGAACAACTGGATCAAATTGCTAAACTGAAACTTAAAGTTCAAGAAGCTGAAATTGAGAATGAACGAATCCAGTTGAAGCTTAACAGCTATAAATCAGCAAGCTTTGTTTTGCAGCATATTGTTCCTAAACCTATAGGGAAAAACAAAGATGAAGAGGATGTGTTTTCTGATGGAACGGGTGTAGGTTTTCACAAAGTTCCACCGCCAATTTTAGACAACTACACGAAAAAGCAGTCTAGTTTGGTGGAAATTGAGGAAGAAAGTGAAGTTAAACTTCCAGAGAACATTGATGTCATGTTTACGTCTTCCATTGACGATAGTGTCCAAAATGATATTGTAAAAGGTGTTGTTGAAAATGTACTAAAAATGGATAGTGACACTACTGAGGAAGATGGGTGTTTCTTGGATAAGTACATTCAGAAATCAAAATCCAAAAACAACTTAAGTGATGAACCGGGTCTTGTGATGTATAAGATGGCTGGATCTGATAAGTTGTATTCGGATTCTGAGTTTCCCATTGAGAATGTTAATGTGAAAAAGTTGACAAATGTTTTCAAGTTAGTTGAAGTTGAGTTATCAGAAGTGAACAGTTTATGTCAAACAAAAAGGCAAATGAATTTTGAGAAAGATAAAGCTTATTACAAAAAGCCTGTTGTTCCACCACGTTTTTATAATAACAATCGAAACAATTGGTCGGGTGGTTATCGATGTGGTAAGAGTTATCAGAAAAGGAGTTTTCAAAACAGAAGGTTTGCTGAAAAGAAGGTGTTTGTGAACGGTTCAAGTTCACTTTCTGATGAGGAAAATGAAATTTTTTCAAAATCAAATAAAGAGTTCTTTGAGAAAAGAGCTTCACAGTATCAGTCTGAAGGCACAAGTCGAGTTGTTGATACTCGAACATGTTTCAGATGTAATCAAGTTGGTCACATTGCACGAAAGTGTACCAATGTGAAGTCTAAGACTGAAACTGTGAAGTTTCAACAGAAGAAAGTTGATGTGAAGGGTAAAGCACCAATCGTTGTTGAGAAAAAGAATGTGAAAAATGACAACATCAAAGTGAAAAATGAACCCATAAAGAAAATGGTAACTAAAAATGACAAATTTTATAAACGGGTTGCATTATCTCAACAAGTTTGGAAACCAAAAACAGAAATGAAAATTTCAACTTCTGAAGTGAAAAAGGCTGAAGAATCAATTTCGGTTGATTATGATGCAAATTTTCCACCTTTGAAGGCTGAAAATTTCAAAATTCAAATTGCGAGAGTCAAGGTTACACCTAAGGCTGATGAGGCCTGGGTGGACACCATGTTCGAATAAGCAGTTTGAATGGCCGGAGCTTCCTGGATCGCGAAGCATGAATCGGCATCTTTATTGAAATGTTTTAAAATCAACTTGTGGTATGTGCAGGATCTTCCAAGAGCCATTTCAAGATGGATCATGGATACTAGCGCATCTCGACATATGACAGGAAAAACTGCATTACTGTATGATGTGAAGAATATCAATGGTGGTTATGTGGGATTTGCAGGTCATGAAGGTGGTAGAATTGTTGGTGAAGGAACGTTATCCAATGGGATTGTGACGTTTGAGAGAGTTAACTACATCACTGAGCTGGAGAACAATCTGCTTAGTATCTCGCAGATTTGTGACAATCAGTATACTACTCACTTCACTGATAAAGAATGTTTGATTTTGAAACCTGGTTTTGTTATTCCGGAAGATTGGATTATCATGAGGGCACCTAGAGTGAATGATTTATATGTGTTAGATATGTCTGTAGCAACTACAACTACTGGTCAAGCACATTGTTTTGTGTCTAGAGCAACTGAGAAAGAATCAAGATTGTGGCACCGAAAGATGGGGCATATTCACCTAAGGAAGATGAATCACTTGGTGCACAATGATTTGGTATTAGGAGTTAATATCAAAGGTTTTCATCTGGAAGGGGAGTGCGTTAGCTGTATCAAAGGCAAGCAGAAGAAAAAGTCACACCCTACAAAGCAAGTTAATTCAGTTTCGAGACCACTGGAATGACTTCACATAGATTTGTTTGGTCCGGTGAATGTCAAAAGTGTCACAAGAGATTATTATTGTTTGGTCGTTACTGATGATTATTCCAGATTTTCGTGGGTTTCTTTCTTGAAGACGAAAGATGAAACATTTGACAGTTTGATGGGGCTGTTCAGGAAGATAGAGAATTTGTACCAAAGGCGTATCAAGAGAATTCGAAGTGATAATGGTACGGAATTCAAGAACAGCAAGATGGAAGAATTTTGTGATGAAAGAGGTATTTTGCATGAGTTTAGTGCTCCGTACACTCCGCAGCAGAATGGAGTCGCAGAACGTAAAAACCGGACACTAATCGAGACGGCTAGAACTATGCTCGCAGATTCAAAGTTACCAATAAATTTTTGGGCTGAAGCTGTTTCCGCCGCATGCTATACACTCAACAGGGTTCTAACTGTCAAGAAGTTCAACAAAACATGCTTTGAGCTAATCAATAATCGCAAACCGAATTTGAAGTATCTAGAACCGTTCGGGTCACCTTGTACGGTTATAGAACCTTTAGGGAAGTTTGGTCCGAAGTGCATTGAGGGTATATTTGTTGGTTATTCAAATCCATTGCGACGTGTCTTCGTTCCAAGTGAGAAGCGGATTATTGAAGCTGCAAATGTTGAATGTCAAGGATATACTATGCCGCCGCAGAATCCTGGTGATTCATGGCGTTATCATTATGACAAACTTTGGGATTCGTTTGACATGAGAGAAGAATCAGAGGATGATGAAGATTTCTTTGATGAGTTGGATATTTTGCGTGAATATGAGTCGCAGTTAAGGTTCCCAGCTGAGTATTCGAGAAGACCACGGGAAACTTCAAATGATGATGAAGCAGGCCCAAGTAATGCTGGTGAACATGATGATGTACAACAGAATGAAGTTGCTCAGGATAATCAGTCGGTTCAGAATGATAATCTAGAAGCTGAAAACATGCCAGTCTTTGATCATGGTGATTCAGATTCTGAGGGGGAGCAAATTCAGATTTCAAGTCAAACAAACCAAGTTGGTGAACAAGATGCAGAGCAGAATGTTACTAATCTGGAAGGAAATGTAGATGTTCCAAGCGATGTGATGCCGCGAACTTTTTCATATCATCCAGAGGAGTTGATCATAGGAGAATTGCAGAGAGGCGTTCGCACTCGAAATCAGATTGATAAAGGACTTACATGTTTTTATACAAAAGTTGCTCCTTTGCAAACTGAATTCTCATTAAGTTGTTTTATCTCGCAGGTTGAGCCAAGAACTTACAAAGAGGCGCTTACTGAAGACTCTTGGGTCAATGCTATGCAGGAGGAACTTAGTCAATTCGAGAAATTGGGAGTGTGGAAGTTAGTTGATTTGCCGGATGGTCATAGGAAAATTAACACTAAGTGGGTGTTTAAGTGTAAGAGGGACGATAGAGGAGTTGTCGTAAGGAACAAAGCTCGACTCGTTGTTCAGGGATTTAGTCAACAGGAGGGAATTGATTTTACTGAAGTCTATGCTCCTGTAGCACGACTAGAGGCAATCAGAATTTTCCTAGCATTTGCGTCTTGGAAGAACTTTAAAGTTTATCAGTTGGATGTTAAATCGGCGTTTCTTTACGGGAAGGTTAAAGAGGAGGTTTATGTCGGTCAGCCGCCGGGCTTTACTGATCCAATCCACAAAAACAAGGTCTACTTATTGGACAAAGCGCTATATGGTTTACACCAGGCCCCGAGAGCTTGGTACGAGACTTTGTCTCAACACCTACTAGTCAACAAGTTCATTCGTGGAAAAGTGGATGCCACTCTCTTCACTAAAGTCGTTGATGGTCATCTTCTGATTGTTCAGATTTATGTGGACGATATAATCTTTGGGTCGACAAATGAAAATCTATGTAAAGATTTTGAATCAGTGATGAAGCAGAAGTTTGAAATGTCATCAATGGGGGAGATGAAATTCTTTCTGGGATTACAAGTTGAACAACTTCCTGAGGGAATTTTCATTCATCAGTCAAAGTACGTTCATGATATTCTAGAGAAATTTGGGATGTCAAGTTCTACTCCAGCTGCTACCCCACTTGCAACAAATCATGGGATTCACCCAGATCTCACCGGAGACAGGGCTGATGAAACTTTTTATCGATCCATGATAGGTTCTTTAATGTAGCTAACTGCTTCACGTCCTGATATAATGTACCCAACGTGCCTCGCAGCAAGATTTCAGTCTAACCCGAGAGCATCACATATGATTATTGTGAAGAGGATATTGCGCTACCTGAAAGGAACTCCTTCATTGGGGTTGTGGTATCCTAGGAAAGGTGATTTTACGCTCGAAGGGTATTCCGATTCGGATTTCGGATGCTGCAAAGTCAATTCAAAGTCAACAACTGCAGGATGCCAGTTTTTTGGTCCTAGATTGGTTACCTGGCAGTGTAAGAAACAAACGTCTGTGGCGTTATCTACTTGTGAAGCGGAGTATGTTTCTGCTAGCAGTTGCTGCTCTCAGATCTTGTGGATACAGCAACAGATGCGCGACTACGGTTTGCAGTTTCTTAACACACCTCTTTTTGTTGATAATGAGGCCGCTATAAATATAACAAAGAATCCAGTACATCACGCTAAAACTAAACACATAGAAATTCGTCATCACTTTATTCGTGATTGCTTTGAGAAAAAGTTGATACGAATTGAGAAAATTCACACAGACGAACAGAAAGCTGATTTACATACCAAAGCTTTTGATAAAAATCGGTTTAAATATTTGTTAAAACTGAATGGTATGAAGCTTCTGTCGGTGTCGGATGGCATAATTGGCGTTGATGAGAGTACTGTTGCGGATGAAGACGAAAAACAATCTGCAATGGTTTGTCGAATTTTTACTTGTTTTGGTATTTAGGGGGAGTAGATGTTTGTACATAGTTATTTTCAGAAAATACAAAAACAGTAAAAAATGCAAAAATACAAAAACATGATAAAATCTGAAAAAGAGCTTGTGTATATAGGGAAAATGATAGTACATCAGCTAGACGATTACAGTATGCTAAGGATTTGTAAAGTATAAAAGAGTTAAACAATCTTACTGATGATGTGTCGATAGGTTTTCGCACATTTAGTAGATTTATTCGGGATATAAACCTAAAATTCAAACTTGTGAATTCGTGGGGAACACTACTTGGATATATAGGTAACCCCTGAAATCTCGTTTGAAAGGTCTCTTAATCTGATATACTAGGTCTTTATACTCAATGATGTCTGGGGTATTATTCCGGGACTTCTGCTGAACGGTGGTTCTGACCTAGTCCCTGGCTAATACTTGTTGCAATGCTTGAAACACAGCATTAAACCCTCAGCATGCTGAAACAATAAAATTGATAAATGCTGCTGTTGTAAGCAAAAAGATCCTCTAAAGGGGACACACCGAAAAGTCGAAGCTGATATCTCTCTGCGTATACGGAAGTATCGACCTGAGATCCCTCGGCCCTCGCATACCTAAATTATATACAGATATCATTGTAGTATTCTCACCTGTAAGATTGATTATTGGGATTCTGGATACGGGAGTATATTCAAGAGGTGGGACACATGAATGATCTAAGTTCTTAATTCATCTAAATCGTATCCTGAATAAGTTGAAATTTGTGTGGGAATTTAAGATGGATCAGTATATCGACAATCGAGGTAAATTGTTTAAGTCTGAGTATGTAATGTAGCTTAACGGTACTTGTGATTTGTCTGAAAAGCTGATATGATTCCCTGACACGCTCACCAAAAATATGTTTGTAAATAGTTTATTTTGTTTAATTTCTGCAATTTAAGTTTTCTGTATTTCATTTCTTAGTTTAGAACACTTTATAAAATCCAAAAAGATTTTATTTCTGCTTTATTTTCCGACAAACCAAAGTGGAGAGTTGATTGTTGGATTCTCAGATATTTGAAGCAGATGCAGGAGATTCTGGACTGAAGAATGAGGAGAGCTTACTTTGAAGAAGTTTGAATTGTTTGAATAGTCAAAAACAAGTTCATTAACTTGATACTTGTTATTTTCAGAAATTGTTTGAAATTGTTGTTTTAAATCAGTGTGATTCGTCAAACAGATCAACCAGGGTCATTAAATTGAACTTGGTAGATTAATTGAGTAATCAGGGTCATTAACTTGGACCTGAATACTTGAGTGGATTGCTATAACTGATTGAGTTTGTGATTTAATGTTGAAAAGACAGTTTGTAATGTTTGTTGGTTGAGTAACAGGTTTTGAATTTCATTATTCCCAACGGAGGCAAATTGTCAAAGCTTGAACTAGATATCTCAAGATCTCAGCATACTGAGAGGGGGAGTCTGTGAAAGGGGGAGTCTGGATCAACAGTTATTGGGAAGTTGAAGTTAGAGCAAGGTGATGCTAAAACCTATGAAGAATGCTTATGATGTGAAGACAGAGAGTTGGAGAAAAGACCAAGACCGAAGACTCAGGTGCTGAAGATTGCTAAAAGACTACGTCAACATCCAAGGGGGAGTCTGTTGATGCATGGAATGTCTGTTGACTGCGTCTATAAAAAGTCTGAAGTCAAGATTGGTCAACAGAGGGTCAAAAATGTTAAAATATGTATTTTATAAGTCTGGTTCGCTTATGTGTCATTGTTTTAGTCTGGACCGCTCATATGTCAATATGTGGTTCGCTTTTATGTCAAGTGTTCTGGACCGCTTATACGGCATGTCGTATGAGTGGACCAAAAACTCTATATATAGGTGAGTGGTTCATTAGTTCAGAAGGTATGTGTGTGCTTGGGAGCTGAAACTCTGTCAAAATATCATCAGAAAGCAATAAAAAGATAGGTATTGAAAGGATAAGCTGCTGTTACATTACGTATTCTGATTCCGCCTTTATACGTAATGATGAACTTTCTCAACTGATCGTTTAGGGTCACAACACGGTCCAACAACAAGCATATACATTTACATTTACATACACACATATACCCCCACATGATTATATAACAAAAGAATAATGTTTTAGTCGGAAAACGGTCGGAAATTTCCGACAACTTTCCGACCAATAAAGGTTTTCGTCGGAAAGTGGTCGGAAATTTCCGACCATTTTCCGACACCAATTTTTGTTTTTTTCATTTTTTCAACCTTTAAACATCGTTTTTCCATTCCATATTTTGTACACATTAATTATACATGAATTACTTTTACTTTACCAACTTATACGCATTGTACACGTTTATACGTGTATGTACACTATCGGGACCCGTTAATTAAAACAGGCTAAGTATGTGTATATATATGTATGTGTGTATGTATGCGTGTGTGTACACTTGGAAAAACAAATACTTATACATATATATATTTATACATACATATAGACACAAGCATATACATTTACGTACACACATATACCCCCACATGATTATATAACAAAAGAATAATGTTTTAGTCGGAAAATGGTCGGAAATTTCCGACAACTTTCCGACCAATAAAGGTTTTCGTCGGAAAGTGGTCGGAAATTTCCGACCATTTTCCGACACCAATTTTCGTTTTATTCATTTTTTCAACCTTTAAACATCGTTTTTCCATTCCATCTTTTGTACACATTAATTATACATGAAATACTTTTGCTTTACCAACTTATACGCATTGTACACGTTTATACCTGTATGTACACTATCGGGACCCGTTAATTAAAACAGGCTAAGTATGTGTATATATATCTATGTGTGTATGTATGCGTGTGTGTACACTTGGACAAACACATACTTATACATATATATATATATATACATATAGACACAAGCATATACATTTACATACACACATATACCCCCACATGATTATATAACAAAAGAATAAATCTTTTAGTCGGAAAATGGTCGGAAATTTCCGACAACTTTCCGACCAATAAACGTTTTAGTCGGAAAATGGTCGGAAATTTCCAACAACTTTCCGACCAATGTTGTGTTTCGTCGGAAAGTGATCGGAAATTTCGACCATTTTCCGACACCAATTTTCGTTTTTTTCATTTTTTCAACCTTTAAACATCGTTTTTCCATTCCATATTTTGTACACATTAATTATACATGAAATACTTTTACTTTACCAACTTATACGCATTGTACACGTTTATACGTGTATGTACACTATCGGGACCCGTTAATTAAAACAGACTAAGTATGTGTATATATATGTATGTGTGTATGTATGCGTGTGTGTACACTTGGACAAACAAATACTTATACATATATATATATACATACATATAGACACAAGCATATACATTTACGTACACACATATACCCCCACATGATTATATAACAAAAGAATAATGTTTTAGTCAGAAAATGGTCGGAAATTTCCGGCAACTTTCCGACCAATAAAGGTTTTCGTCGGAAAGTGGTCGGAAATATCCGACCATTTTCCGACACCAATTTTCGTTTTTTTCATTTTTTCAACCTTTAAACATCGTTTTTCTATTCCATCTTTTGTACACATTAATTATACATGAAATACTTTTACTTTACCAACTTATACGCATTGTACACGTTTATACGTGTATGTACACTATCGGGACCCGTTAATTAAAACAGGCTAAGTATGTGTATATATATGTATGTGTGTATGTATGCGTGTGTGTACACTTGGACAAACACATACTTATACATATATATATATATATATATATATACATACATATAGACACAAGCATATACATTTACATACACACATATACCCCCACATGATTATATAACAAAAGAATAAATGTTTTAGTCGGAAAATGGTCGGAAATTTCCGACAACTTTCCGACCAATAAAGGTTTTAGTCGAAAAATGGTCGGAAATTTCCAACAACTTTCCGACCAATGTTGTGTTTCGTCGGAAAGTGGTCGGAAATTTCCGACCATTTTCCGACACCAATTTTCCTTTTTTTTCATTTTTTCAACCTTTAAACATCGTTTTTCCATTCCATATTTTGTACACATTAATTATACATGAAATACTTTTACTTTACCAACTTATACGCATTGTACACGTTTATACGTGTATGTACACTATCGGGACCCGTTAATTAAAACAGGCTAAGTATGTGTATATATATGTATGTGTGTATGTATGTGTGTATGTATGCGTGTGTGTACACTTGGACAAACAAATACTTATACATATATATATACATACATATAGACACAAGCATATACATTTACGTACACACATATACCCCCACATGATTATATAACAAAAGAATAATGTTTTAGTCGGAAAATGGTCGGAAATTTCCGACAAGTTTCCGACCAATAAAGGTTTTCGTCGGAAAGTGGTCGGAAATTTCTGACCATTTTCCGACACCAATTTTCTTTTTTTTCATTTTTTCAACCTTTAAACATCGTTTTTCCATTCCATCTTTTGTACACATTAATTATACATGAAATACTTTTACTTTACCAACTTATACGCATTGTACACGTTTATACGTGTATGTACACTATCGGGACCCGTTAATTAAAACAGGCTAAGTATGTGTATATATATGTATGTGTGTATGTATGCGTGTGTGTACACTTGGACAAACACATACTTATACATATATATACATACATATAGACACAAGCATATACATTTGCATACACACATATACCCCCACATGATTATATAACAAAAGAATAAATATTTTAGTCGGAAAATGGTCGGAAATTTCCGACAACTTTTCGACCAATGTTGTGTTTCGTCGGAAAGTGGTCGGAAATTTCCGACCATTTTCCGACACCAATTTTCGTTTTTTTCATTTTTTCAACCTTTAAACATCGTTTTTCCATTCCATCTTTTGTACACATTAATTATACATGAAATACTTTTACTTTACCAACTTATACGCATTGTACACGTTTATACGTGTATGTACACTATCGGGACCCGTTAATTAAAACAGGCTAAGTATGTGTATATATATGTATGTGTGTATGTATGCGTGTGTGTACACTTGGACAAACACATACTTATACATATATATACATACATATAGACACAAGCATATACATTTGCATACACACATATACCCCCACATGATTATATAACAAAAGAATAAATATTTTAGTCGGAAAATGGTCGGAAATTTCCGACAACTTTTCGACCAATGTTGTGTTTCGTCGGAAAGTGGTCGGAAATTTCCGACCATTTTCCGACACCAATTTTCGTTTTTTTTCATTTTTTCAACCTTTAAACATCGTTTTTCCATTCCATCTTTTGTACACATTAATTATACATGAAATACTTTTACTGTACCAACTTATACGCATTGTACACGTTTATACGTGTATGTACACTTTAAAACATGCTAAGTATGTGTATATATATGTATGTGTGTATGTATGCGTGTGTGTACACTTGGACAAACAAATACCTATACATATATATATATACATACATATAAACACAAGCATATAGATTTACGTACACACATATACCCTCACATGATTATATAACAAAAGAATAAATGTTTTAGTCGGAAAATGGTCGGAAATTTCCGACAACTTTCCGACCAATAAAGGTTTTAGTCGGAAAATGGTCGGAAATTTCCGACAACTTTCCGACCAATGTTGTGTTTCGTCGGAATTTTCCGACCATTTTCCGACACCAATTTTCGTTTTTTTCATTTTTTCAACCTTTAAACATCGTTTTTCCATTCCATCTTTTGTACACATTAATTATACATGAAATACTTTTACTTTACCAACTTATACGCATTGTACACGTTTATACGTGTATGTATACTATCGGGACCGATTAATTAAAACATGCTAAGTATGTGTATATATATGTATGTGTGTATGTATGCGTGTGTGTACACTTGGACAAACAAATACTTATACATATATATGAAAAGCTCTTGCTTTACCAACTTATACGTATAATTATACCCAGTCATATATATGTATATGCTATCGGGACCCATTACTTAAACTAGGCTTTTACTATTGTATAAGTGTGTATATATATATATATGTATGTGTATGCACCAATACAACTACATACTAATACACACATACATATACATATAGAGACAAGAAATACGTTTATATATATATAGATATACACCTCGGTATAATTAAATATGAAAAGAATAATTGTTTTAGTCTGAAATTTCCGACAACTTTCCGTCCAAATGTTATGTTTCGTCGGTAAGTCGTCGGAAATTTCCGACCATTTTCCGACCAATTTTTTTCTTCTTCTATTCTTATTTTTGGTCGGAACTTAGTTGGAAGTTTCCTTCAAAGTTCCGACCATTTTTTTTTTTGTCAGTAAATTGTAGGAAAATAGTCGGTAAAACCAGATTATTTTTTTAGTTGTTATTTTGTCGGAAAATGGTCGGAATTTTCCGACCAAATTGGTTTTGTCGGAAATTTTGGTAGGAAATCCCCCTTTTTCTAGTAGTGTAATTAGTTACGTATGTGCATGCCCCTTTCATAACATTACAACTACTCAAAACCCTAATTCAGTTAGCTGCGATTCCCCCTCCCCCTACTCCACTATTGACGATAACAAGAGTCCAAGGGACATCATGATTCGACTTTAAAACTAGATCTAATCTCCATAAATTTCTAGGTACCGCCTCTTGATTTCGTTTGTTTGTAATTCTAGATGTTTATATATATGTGTTCGGTGGTTAAATCATATTATCTTGGCTGCGTTTTCTGTTATGACAATGATAAATCTGATATAAATAACCTATAATCTGTTGTACGTGATCTTATAACTGATCGGGTTCGCTAGATAGTCGTTTGCGGGTTCGGGAAGTGAAAACTACAAACTGTCAAACTGGTACAGCCGCCATCAGTTGGCTGTAACCGGGTCATAACTAAACGAAAAATTGATTTTCTTGAGTCTATAACGTGTTATTTCGAAAAAATCTTCAAATGGCACTGGAATCATATTTTTTTGAGTTCGTTTGCTATTTTTAATGGTCCATTTTGTACAGCAGCAAAAGCTGCGTTTTTACTGTAGAAAATTTGTGTTATGTTTTTCGTGATAACTTAAAATCTGTGTAGAATTAGGTCATGAAATTTGTATGGTAGATGGGCACTGATGTCGTTGTAATTCTCCAACTGGAATTTCGTCAATCGGACTTACGATGAATTTTAAATGAATTTTTCCGTGGACTGCAGTCAGAAAGTGACGCATCTGATTGCAGCCCGGTAAATGATTTTTTATAAAACAATTGGTAATGAATTGGATCCCGATATTTTTATACATTAGTATTTGGATTGTTTAGAGCATTCTATAAAAGTTTGGAAATTTTTGGAATAAGCTAACTATTTTATTAAAATGCCCGAAAACAGCCCAGTTTTGGATGTTAAAGCTGAAACAATATAACTAGTGATTTGCATGTCTAAATGTCGGTTATGTTATCCGATAATGATCTAATGTGTTATGTGTCAATGAAAGTGTTGTGTACAATATCGTATGCTTGCTTTTGAATGGTTATAGATGGGATGTTATATGGGCGTGAACTGTTAAAGTGGGTGCGCATTTTGTGATAGATGCGTGTAGGAACTTTGTGCTTTATTTAAAACCAATAATAAACTAAATGGTAATCATATTAGGACGTGATTGACCAACCCTGACCGTTAGCTATTTTAAGAGTTCAACCGAGCAACCAAAGGTGAGTTCACACTTTCTACAAGGCATGGGATTCCCGGTGGTTAGGAATGGGTAAAGGATTAAATCGAAAACTGCGTGATCTCCTGGTTTGGAACCCGTACTACATCCTCTTTATTGAAGGGTGATAACATGTACTAAGGATTAATCGGAACCTGCGTGATCTCCTGGTTTGGGGACACGTACCACATCCTCTTTACTGAAGGGTGATAACACTGATACTAGACCAAAATCTCTATCATGAAGTCCCTCATTTTTATATCGACTTAATCGCCGGGCCAATGGCGAGCGGGTCATTAGTTAGATAGCGCTATTTAGGTTTGACAAGCCTCACACCGTGCCGCAAAGGACGGGTGTGAACTAATGGATCTGGGCACTAGTCAATGATGATAGACATTGACGTTAGGGCACCAACTTACTTCAGTCAGGGGTCGATATGGTAACGGGTCTAGTGGATAACATGGGGTAGCCCCCACTGCTTATGGTTTGGGAAACAAGGAACTGATCAACTACTGATTTTCAAATGAACTTATGATTTTTTGGAACAACTTTAAAAATGAACAACCAACTGTGAACTCGCTCAACTTTGTTGTTGATTCGTTATTATATGCCTTGCAGGTCGTTAGGTGCTTAGATGGAGCTTGCACAGGAGGAAGAGGTCGTTGTGGGACATGGACTGTTGAGTTCCATGTTAAACTTATGAACTTTTATACTTTATTATGGTTTTGAACTTAATGCTTCCGCTGATAACTTAAGTTTTGTTGAATTGTTTTGGACACCAATTATATTGTTTGGTTTGGATTTTTATTTATTTAATTATATCGTTCAATATGATTGGTGGCTGGATCCTGGTCAGTCACGCTCTCTGCGGTGATACTCCGCTTGTGGATTTTGGGGGTGTGACAGATTGGTATCAGAGCCATTGGTTATAGTGAACTCGGTTTTAAAAAGGAAAAATCTTTTTGACAAAAACCAGACTATAACCTGTTTAGTGCTCAACGATCCACAACGACACTTCGCTCCACGTGTAAGGCTCAACACTTCAGATGGTATGGTCTATGTTTATGTTACCTACTTGTTAGTTACATTTTCATGGTGCATTGTTTATGGTATGCTTGGTGTTGGTACATGAGATGTTTGTTGACTACGTGTACATTAAGTCTTAGGTCAAGTTAGATTAGATTAGAGTTTGAAAGTGAAATTGGGGTTAAAGATGTTAATTTCGCTTATAATGACATGTTAGTCATTAAAAGCGAAATAGGATATATAGGTATTTCGCTTTTATGTACATCTTAGGAGGTTTTCGCTTATAGGTCTTAGGGTGGTTTCGCTTATGTGGTCACTTGGATGGTTTCGCTTATAAGAACACATGAGGTTTCTCTTATATGGACTGTCCATATAAGCGAACCAGCTAGTCTATATAAAGCTGATGTGTGTCTTCATTTGTGGACATTGGAGCGAAACCTGATCATGTGCTAGGCAACGAAACTCTGTCAAATTGTAATAAAAAAGCATCAATAGAGAAGGAAATTGAAAGAGAAAAGCTGTGTAACTTCGTGTATACTGATTCCGCCTTTATACGTGAAGATGAACGTCCTTAACTGGCTTTTCAGGGTCGGAACACAGTCCAACAAGTGGTATCAGAGCTTCAGGACGAGGATTTCATACTACTATAGCTGATTCGATCAAAATCTCTCATTTCTACACACTTTCTCTCATACTTTTTCGATTTGAACTGGTTCCTACGATTGAAATTGTCTGATTTCTGAGTATAACGTGTAAAATACAGTAATAACAAACCCTAGAAAGATTCAGGTTAAAATTCGGACTAAAACATGGTGAAAATTGTCTAAAACCTGATTTCGCTTATTCGGTAATCGTAGGGGTTTCGCTTATTCGGACATCGAGTGATTAGTTGTCTAATTTCGCTGATAAGAACATAATTTTACTGATTTCGTTAGTAGGAAAGTTGTGTTTTTGCTCATTGTGCCATTAAAATCAGATTTCGCTCTTAGATCATTCCTGATTTCGCTTATCTGTCACATTCAGACTGATTTCGCTGATAGAGACATATTGTGATTTCGCTGATAGGGACATCCTGCTATTTCGCTCATAGATACATCATAAGTTTCGCTCATATGGACAATACTTGGTTTCGCTTTTAGGAACATATCTGGTTTCGCTTTTCTGTCAAAGTGCTATTTCGCTTATTGTGACATACTATTTCGCTTATCAGCCACACAACTGATTTCGCTTTTGTGTAATTGTTTTTCAAAATTACGAAAATTTTTCTAAGTGATTGCTGATTTTGCAGGTACATTCAAGATGGATGACTTATTCTTGAACCCGTTTAGAGACATGTACGCATTCGCTGGAGATTCCGGAAACGATGATTCTTCATCTAGCAATACGAATGAGAATCCGCCGAATACGAAGAAAAAGTTAACGGAAGCTTGGGAATCGGAAAGTGCCTTCGGAACATTTAACAAACCTCCAAAGCTAATGGCTATCGAGGAATACAGTCGGTGGTCAAGAAAGTTTGAAGATTGGTTAATGGCATTCGCATTTCCCAGCTGGAAGAGTTTGAAAAACGGTTATGAAAATGGAAACAAAAATGGTGAAACTTTAAGATCAGCTGAGGAGATTGATTCATTTGTAGCTGAACAAAAATGTGTGGCATTGTTATTTCAGTCCATCCGGGAAGACATTATTGCCTTGATCGATTATTCAAATGCAAAAGATCTTTGGAAAAAGTTAGAAAAGAAATGTATAGGTAGTGAAGAAATCAAGAAAAACAAAATGAGATTACTTAGGAAAGAGTTTGATATGTTTGGGTGTTTAAAAAATGAGTCAGTTTGTAAAATGATAGAAAGGTTTGGTCATCTGAAGCTGGAATTAGCAAGACATGATATCAGATATCCTGAAGAGGACCTTATTGACAAATTGTTCGATTCGTTGCCTGACGAGATGGATTGGAGATATTATGCGCTGATGCTGAAGAATACCATCAAGGCACCAGAAAAGTTGACATTAGATTTGTTGATTGAGAGACTTGAAAGTCACGAGCTGGAACTGAAGAAGACATACAAAGTCAATCACTCATCCTACCAGCAGAATTTGGATTTGTATTATCCAAAGAGCATGATGCCAAAAGCAACTTCTCCCAAAACTGCATTTTCTGCTGAGAATGTGTCCACAGCAAGCAAAGAAAGTCAAAGTGGTCAAAGCAGTGGAAATCACAGTGGTTATCACAGTGGATCTTCATCATCTGCAAGTCATTCTGATGCAAAGAATCATTTTCAATGCAACATTGCAATAGACTTGAAGAATGCTCAGAATTTTGATGAGGAGTCGGCCAAACAGCAGATGATCTTCCTAGCATCTGTGTTGGAATCGTATGAAGGGTTAGTAGCAGGGAAGATAGGCAACACCAACTTAACGAAAGAAGATTATGATCAGATTGATCCGAAGGAAATGGAGCTGATCGATATTCGGTGGTGCATGGCCAGTGCTGTTCGTCGAGCACAGCGTTTCATGGAAATAACCGGCAAGAAGACAATTGGTGGTCCATCTACCAAGCTGGAGTTTAACAAGTCCAAGGTGACGTGCTTCAAGTGTAAGCAGAAAGGTCACTTCAAGAGAGAATACAGAAATGCATATGCTGATGAGTCGGAGAACCCTTTCAGAGAAGATTACTACAAGAAGGCAATATATCATCAGAATAAATCTGAGCCGCCTAGATTGAAGCAAGTTGAAGACAACAAAGAGAAATCTAGAGCTCTTGCAGTAATTTACGATGACGAAGGGTATGATTGGAGTCAAGAGGTTCTACCGGAGGAAGATGCGGTTGGTTACGCATTCATGGCGAAAAACGACGAACCTATTCCTTGGAAAGATAACCGAACTGAAGAGCAGAAGTATAGATACAGAAAAATGTTGGCTGAAAACAGAATCATTAGAATTTATGGTATCTATCTGGAAGCGAGGAGAGCGAGAAGATGGGATCCGGATAGGGAGTGTTATCTTGACCCATATGGAAATATTGCAATCGATGACAAAACGCTTGATATCGAAGCCATAATCAAGGAGTACAAAGAAGAGGATGAGTATTGGCAGAATAAATGGTGGGGAACTGGAGACGAGAAAGAGAAAGAAGAAAAAGAGAGGAAGGAGAAAGAAGAGAAAGAGAAAAAGGAGAAAGGAGAGACAGAGAAATCAAAGAAAGTTGATACTGGAGTTATTGACACAACGCAGGAGTTGACTGCAGAGAACCTCGGAAAAATGGCTGACAAAGTGCTGGCTGCTAAGGCACTTGAGGTAGACTCTAACTCCGTGTCTGAGTCAAAAAGCCAGGTCAGTTCAAACTTGTCAACAAATGTGTCAGGTAAGAAAATTGATGGAAATGCTGATTGCAAAAATTGCAACAAAGAGTGCAAATTTTGTAACACAGTCACGTATCTCAATGGGAAGAAAGTTGATGATCTGACAGCAAAGGTCAGAAGCGTTGAGAATCAGATTCTTGATCGTGACAAAACAGTTAAAGCTTCAACTGAACGGATAAGAGAATTAACTAGCCAAATTGAAAATGATAAAATTGATCATGACAAAATTAAACAAGAAAATGAAAAGTTAATTCTTGAAAACCGTCAGATTTCTGAGAAGTTTGAAAAACTCAAAAGCATAATGAAAGATAATGATGATCGAAATGGTAAAACTTATAAAGAAAATGTTGACCAAAAAGCAGTGCTTAGAGTAAAAGAAGAATCAATCAACCAATAACTGGATGAAATCGCTAAACTGAAACTTAAATTTCAAGAGGCTGAAATTGAAAATGAGCGAATCCAGTTGAAGCTTAACAGTTACAGCTCCGCAAGCTTTGTTTTGCAACACATTATTCCCAAACCCATCGGGAAAGACAAAGCAGGCGAAGATGTGTACTCTGATGGAACTGGGGTGGGTTTTCATCAAGTTCCACCACCTGTTCCTGATAACTACACGAAAAAGCAATCAGGGTTGGTTAAAATTGAAGAAGAAAGTGAAATGAATCTTCCGGATTCAATTGATGTCACGTTCACATCTTCCAATGACGATAGTGTCCAAAATGATATTGTAAAAGGTGTTGTTGAAAATGTGCTAAAAACGGATAGTGACACTACTGAGGAAGATGGGTGTTTCTTGGACAAATACATTCTGAAACAAAAGTCCAAGAACAACTTAAATGAAGAATCAAATATTGTCATGTACAAGATGTTGGGTTCGGATAAGTTGTTTTCGGATTCTGAGTTTCCGATTGAGAATGTTAATATGAACAAATTGACAAATGTTTTCAAGTTGGTCGAAGTTGAGTTGTCAGAAGTGAACAATTTGAGTCAAACAAAGAGAAAAATGAGATTTGAGAAAGATAAATCATACTACAAGAAATCTGTTAATCCATCACGTTTTTATAATAACAATCGAAATAACTGGTCGGGTGGTTACCAGGGTGGTAGGAATTATCAGAAAAGAAATGTTCCAAACAAGAGGTTTGATGAAAAGAAAAAGTTTGTGAACAGTTCGAGTTCACTTGCTGATGAAGAGAAAGAGATTTTTTCAAAATCGAATGTAGAGTTCTTTGAGAAAAGAGCTTCACAGTCTCAGTCTGAAGGCACAAGTCGAGTTGTTGATACTCAAACATGTTTCAGATGTAATCAAGTTGGTCACATTGCACGAAAGTGTACCAATGTGAAGCCTAAGACTGAAACTGTGAAGATTCAACAGAAGAAAGTTGAGGTGAAGGGTAAAGCACCAATCTTTGTTGAGAAAAAGAGTGTGAAAAATGACAACATTAAAGTGAAAAATGAACTTGTAAAGAAAGTGGTAACGAAAAATGACAAATTTTACAAGCGGGTTGCATTATCTCAACAAGTTTGGAAACCAAAAAGTGAGAAAAAGATTTCACCTTCTGAGGATTCAATTCAAATTGATTATGATGCAAATTTTCCACCTCTTAAGGCTGAAAACTTCAAAATTCAAATTGCGAGAGTCAAGGTTACACCTAAGGCTGATGAGGCCTGGGTGGACACCATGTTCGAATAAGCAGTTTGAATTGCCGGAGCTTCCTGGATCGCGAAGCATGAATCAGCATCTTTATTAAAGTTTAAGTCAAAGTTTGTTATGTGCAGGATCTTCCAAAACTTGTATCCAGATGGATCATGGATAGTGGAGCTTCAAGATATATGACAGGGAAGACTGCGTTGCTGTATGACGTTAGAAATATTAATGGTGGTTATGTGGGATTTGTTGGTCATGAAGGTGGTAGAATTATTGGTGAAGGAACGTTATCCAACGGGATTGTTACGTTTGAAAGAGTTAACTACATTACTGAGCTGGAGAATAATCTGCTAAGTATCTCGCAAATTTGTGACAATATGTATACTACTCACTTCACAGACAAAGAATGTTTGATCTTGAAACCAGGTTTTGTTATCCCTGAAGAATGGATTATTATGCGGGCACCTAGAGTGAATGATTTATATGTGTTAGATATGAGTGTAGCAACTACAACTACTGGTCAAGCACATTGTTTTGTGTCTAGAGCAACTGAGAAAGAATCGAGATTGTGGCACCGAAAGATGGGGCATATACATCTTAGAAAAATGAATCACTTGGTGCACAATGATTTGGTTCTTGGAGTTCATGTCAAAGGTTTTAATCTGGAAGGGGAGTGCATTAGCTGTGTCAAAGGCAAGCAGAAGAAAAAGTCACACCCTACAAAACAAGTCAATTCAGTTTCGAGACCTCTGGAAAGACTTCACATGGATTTATTTGGCCTTGTGAATGTTAAAAGTATTACAGGAGATTACTACTTGGTCGTTACTGATGATTATTCCAGATTTTCGTGGGTTTCTTTCTTGAAGACGAAAGACGAAACATTTGATAGTTTGATGGGGTTGTTTAAGAAAATTGAGAATCTGTACCAAAGGCGTATCAAAAGAATTCGTAGTGACAATGGTACTGAATTCAAGAACAGTAAGATGGAAGAATTTTGTGATGAAAGAGGTATATTGCATGAGTTTAGTGCTCCATACACTCCGTAGCAGAATGGAGTTGCAGAACGCAAGAACCGGACACTAATCGAGACGGCTAGAACTATGCTCGCAGATTCAAAGTTACCGATAAATTTTTGGGCTGAAGCTGTTTCCGCCGCATGCTATACGCTCAACAGGGTTCTCACTGTCAAGAAGTTCAACAAAACATGCTTTGAGCTAATCAATAACCGCAAACCGAATTTGAAGTATCTAGAACCGTTCGGGTCACCCTGTACTGTTATAGAGTCTCATGGAAAGTTTGGTCCGAAGTGCATTGAGGGAATATTTGTTGGTTATGCAAATCCGATGCGACGTGTCTTCGTTCCAAGTGAGAAGCGGATTATTGAAGCTGGAAATGTTGAATGTCAAGGTTATACTATGCCGCCGCAGAATCCTGGAGATTCATGGCGTTATCATTATGACAAAATGTGGGATTCGTTTGACATGAGAGAAGAATCAGAGGATGGTGAAGATTTCTTTGATGAGTTGGATATTTTGCGCGAATACGAGTCACAACAAAGGTTCCCAGCTGAGTATTCTAGAAGACCATGGGAAACTTCAAATGACGATGAAGCAGGTCTGAGTAATGCTGGTGAACATGATGATGTCCAACAGAATGAAGTTGCTCAGGATAATCAGTCGGATCAGAATGATAATCAAGAAGCTGAAAACATGCCAGTCTTTGATCATGGTGATTCAGATTCTGAGGGGGAGCAAATTCAGATTTCAAGTGAAACAAACCAAGTTGGTGAACAAGATGCAGATCAGAATGTTACTAATCTGGAGGGCAATGTAGATGTTCCAAGCGAAGTGATGCCGCGAATTTTTTTCATATCATCCAGAGGAGTTGATCATAGGAGAATTGCAGACAGGCGTTCGCACTCGAAGACAGATTGATAAAGGGCTTACATGTTTTTATACAACAGTTGCTCCTTTGCAAACTGAATTCTCGTTGAGTTGTTTTATCTCGCAGGTTGAGCCAAGAACTTACAAAGAGGCGCTTACAGAAGATTCTTGGGTCAATGCAATGCAGGAGGAACTAAGCCAATTCGAAAAGTTGGTAGTGTGGAAGTTAGTGGATTTGCCAGATGGTCAGAGGAAGATAAACACCAAGTGGGTGTTCAAGTGTAAGAGAGACGATAGAGGAGTTGTTATAAGGAACAAAGCTCGACTCGTTGTTCAGGGCTTTAGTCAATAGGAGGGGATTGATTTTACAGAAGTCTATGCTCCTGTAGCACGACTAGAGGCAATCAGAATTTTCCTTGCATTTGCGTCTTGGAAGAACTTCAAAGTATATCAGCTAGATGTAAAATCGGTGTTTCTTTATGGGAAGGTCAAAGAGGAGGTTTATGTCGGACAGCCACCGGGCTTTACTGATCCAATCCACAAAAACAAGGTCTACTTATTGGACAAAGCGCTGTATGGTTTACACCAGGCCCTGAGAGCTTGGTACGAGACTTTGTCTCAACACCTACTAGCCAACAAGTTCATTCGTGGAAAAGTGGATGCCACTCTCTTCACTAAAGAGGTCGACGGTCATCTTCTGATAGTTCAAATTTATGTGGACGATATAATCTTTGGGTCGACAAATGAAAATCTATGCAAAGATTTTGAATCAGTGATGAAGCAAAAATTCGAAATGTCATCAATGGGGGAGATGAAATTCTTTCTGGGGCTACAAGTTGAACAACTTCCTGAGGGAATTTTCATTCACCAGACGAAGTACGTTCATGATATTCTAGAGAAATTTGGGATGTCAAGTTCTACTCCGGCTGCTACCCCACTTGCAACAAATCATGGGATTCACCCAGATCTCACCGGAGACAGGGCTGATGAAACGTTCTATCGTTCCATGATAGGTTCTTTGATGTACTTAACTGCTTCACGTCCTGATATCATGTACCCAACGTGCCTCGCAGCAAGATATCAATCTAACCCGAGAGCTTCGCATATGATCATTGTGAAGAGGATATTGCGCTACCTGAAAGGAACTCCTTCATTGGGGTTGTGGTATCCTAGGAAAGGCGATTTTACGCTCGAAGGGTATTCCGATTCGGATTTCGGATGCTGCAAAGTCAATTCAAAATCAACAACTGCAGGATGCCAGTTCTTTGGACCTAGTGTAACACCCCAAAAATGGGTTTGGTAATTTAAACCCGGTTAATACAAAGGAACGGGTAAAAATACTGTTAGGGGTAAAAGTGAACCCGTAAATGAATATTAACTAGGAATAATTAACCTAGTTGAATATTAGTAGCGTTGATATTAAACGAAGGGTTGTAGCCTTATTTAAATAAAACGAAACATGAGGGACCAAAGTAAACAACTTGAAAGTTGTTTTATTAAAAGAAAACAACACACACACAAACACACGCATCGTGTGTGTGTGTGTTCATCATCGAGCAGGGAAGGCTCCCATGGAGCCAAAACCCTAAACTTCATCAATTCTCCAAATTGAAAGGCTAAACGAAGCCCAAATTCACAACCGAACATGAATTAACGATCACCTTCACAAGGGGATCATAAGGTATGTCTTAAAACTTAGATTTGATAATCTTGTTTGAAGTGGGTTATGATCAATCCATTAAATTGTATGAAATTAAACATGTAGATGTGTTAGAAACACCAAATAGAACTTGTGTTATGAATAATTTCAAGTAATTTGGTGATTTAGAATGAAACCCATTGCATAAGTGTGAAGATGATGATCATGATGAACTTGTAGATGTTATAATGTGATCTTGTGATGTATAGGGTGTTATATGGTAGACTGAGATAGATAAATTTGATGTGGAAATTATGATTATGAGATTTTGCTTGAATATGATGGTTCATAAGATGAAATAGGGAAGAACATGCTTAAAGCACTTGTACATTATGCTTAGAAAGTGATATGCGCACCAAGTGTTTGATGAAATGCTTAGGAGAAAATGATAAGTTGGATTGTATGCTAATAATGAATAAATGTTTATAGAATGTGTTGATGATGTAATAGACAATAGATTTGTATAAGGAATGTGTTTTGAATGGATTACAAGTGGGAAATTAGTTTGATAAGATGATATGGCAAGAAACCTTCATTAAAAGGTATGTATGCTCATGTATGCTAATCATGTTATGATGAATGTGATGACATGTACGGATAGGAGTTATGTCAACATGGACACAAGCATGGAAGGCGATGGGCTAAGGATAAACATGGAAGCTATGCTTGAACTCGGACGCACGAGGTAAGTGAACTCCAAACTTACCCTTTTGTTTGGTAATGTATTTATGATTTATGGAAATTATTGAATGTAATATAAGAAGATATGAATCGTTGTTATTACTAAGTTAAGTTTTAGTGGAAATGAGTCGGAAGTGGTTAAGAAAGAGATTCGATTAAGTTTGGGTAAGAAATGGAACTTACATAACGAATTATGCATAAAGATGAATTAAGGAGTTATATATGTAGGATGTAAATTGTGAGTACGGGTGTGAATAGAAAATGAATACATGCTTGAGAAGGGTATTTAATTATATGCTTGAATGAATAAGATGAGTTATGTGTATTTGAGGACACGTCCATATGAAAGGAAGCTAATGATACTAACCGTTTTTCTATTGAGAATTAATGTGAAGCATAGGCATGTTAACAATGGAAGTAAAGGTTGACTCTGCAATCCGATGCGAGTGATCGAAGGGATGGATGAAGGAGCTAGTATAAGAGAAAGCATGATATGTGGACGCTTTATTATGCATGTGTTAATATTTTTGTATTATGTCACCGGTTACTAATGATGACATTGAATGTGGTGACTGCAGGTTGTACAGGGTTATGGATGTTTCATCAAGAATTGTACGCGGTTGAAGATCGAGTCAAGACATGGATTGTACGTGGGTGTGTATGTGGTCACTTAATTCGATATATGTATGTTAGTTGTTAATCAAATTATAGAAAGGGATTAATGTATTTAAGTGAAAGAAAGAATATCATTAAAGAAATTTTAAGTATGTGTTTTCCGCTGCGAATCTTGGGTTAAAACGTAACAGGGCGTTTCACCTAGATTGGTTACCTGGCAGTGTAAGAAACAAACGTCTGTGGTGCTATCTACATGTGAAGCGGAGTACGTTTCTGCTAGCAGTTGCTGCTCTCAGATCCTGTGGATACAGCAACAGATGCGCGACTACGGTTTGCAGTTTCTTAACACACCTCTTTTTGTTGATAATGAGGCCGCAATAAATATAACAAAGAATCCAGTACATCACGCTAAAACTAAACACATAGAAATTCGTCATCACTTTATTCGTGATTGTTTTGAGAAAAAGTTGATACGAATTGAGAAAATCCACACTGACGAACAAAAAGCTGATTTACATACCAAAGCTTTTGATAAAAATCGGTTTCAATATTTGTTAAAACTGAACGGTATGAAGCTTCTTTCGGTGTCAGATGGAATTGTGGGCGTTGATGAGAGTACTGTTGCGGATGAAGACCAGAAACAATCTGCAATGGTTTGTCGATTTTTTACTTGTTTTGGTATTTAGGGGGAGTAGATAGATGTATATAGTTTATTTTTCAGAAAATACAAAAACAGTAAAAAATGCAAAAATACAAAAACATGATAAAATCTGAAAAAGAGCTTGTGTATATAGGGAAAATGATAGTACATCGGCTAGACAATTACAGTATGCTAAAGATTTGTAAAGTTTAAATGAGTTAAACAGTCTCACTGATGATGTGTCGATAGGTTTTCGCACATTTAGTAGATTTATTCGGGATATAAACCTAAAATTTCAAACTTGTGAAATTCGTGGGGAACACTACTTGGATATATAGGTAACCCCTGAAATCTCGTTTGAAAGGTCTCATAATCTGATATACTAGATTTTTATACTCAATGATGTCTGGGGTATTATTCCGGGACTTCTGCTGAATGGAAGTTCTGACCTAGTCCTTGGATAATACTTTCCGCAAATGCTTGAAACATAGCATAAACCCTCAGCATGCAGATGAAACAATAAAATTGATAGTCGCTGCTGTTGTAGCTAAAAGATCCTCTAAAGGGGACATACCGTAAAGTCGAAGCTGATATCTCTCTGCGTATACGGAAGTATCGACCTGAGATCCCTCGGACCTCACATTACCTAATTTATGTACAGATATCATTGTAGTATACTCACCTGTAAGACTGAATATTGGGATTCTGGATACGGGAGTATATTCAAGAGGTGGGACACATGAATGAGCTAAGTTCATAATACATCTAAATCGTATCCTGAGTAAATTGAAATTTGTGTGGGAATTTAATATGGATCGGTATATCGACAATCGAGGTGAATTGTTTAAGTCTGAGTATGAAATGAAGCTTAACGGTACTTGTAATTTGTCTGATAGCTGATATGATTCCCTGACACGCTCGCCAAACTGATTTTAAATTGAACTTGGTAGATTAATCGAGTAATCAGGGTCATTAACTTGGACCTGAATACTTGAGTGGATTTCTAAAACTGATTGAGTTTGTGATTTATTGTTGAAAAGATAGTTTGTAATGTTTGATGTTTGAGACACAGGTTTTGGACTTCATTATTCCCATGGAAGCTAAATGTCAAAGCTTGAATCAGATCAAGACCTCAGATTCTAGCATATTGAGAGGGGGAGTCTGTGAAAGGGGGAATCTGGATCAACAGTCAAAGGGGAGTTTGAAGATGGAGCTAGGACAAGATTGTAAACCTGTGAAGATAGAGTGCTTATGATGAAAAGACAGAGAGTTGGAGAAAAGACCAAGACTGAAGACTCGGAGCTGAAGACTTCGTCAACATCCAAGGGGGAGTTTGTTGGTGCATGAGATGTCTGTTGACTACGTGTACATTAAGTCTTAGGTCAAGTTAGATTAGATTAGAGTTTGAAAGTGAAATTGGGGTTAAAGATGTTAATTTCGCTTATAATGATATGTTAGTCATTAAAAGCGAAATAGGATATATAGGTATTTCGCTTTTATGTACATCTTAGGAGGTTTCGCTTATAGGTCTTAGGGTGGTTTCGCTTATATGGTCACTTGGATGGTTTCGCTTATAAGAACACATGAGGTTTCTCTTATATGGACTGTCCATATAAGCGAACCAGCTAGTCTATATAAAGCTGATGTGTGTCTTCATTTGTGGACATTGGAGCGAAACCTGATCATGTGCTAGGCAACGAAACTCTGTCAAATTGTAATCAAAAAGCATCAATAGAGAAAGAAATTGAAAGAGAAAAGCTGTGTAACTTCGTGTATACTGATTCCGCCTTTACACGTGAAGATGAACGTCCTTAACTGACTTTTCAGGGTCGGAACATGGTCCAACACTTGGTTAACGTAGTAGCATGTTGCCCTTATTAGCCCTAGTATGCTCGCTTTGACACTCAACTGTTTACTTGAAACTTGACATGTAGTGATCGAATTCTTTTCCTGTTTTCTCCTCACCCCACTACGAAAACTGTTTTATGCGTTCTATTTATCCATACGATTGTCTCGACATGACCTCGCCGTTACAGCTAGAATTCAGATCTGACCCTCCATACATTCGGTTTGCACGTCGACATTCACGTAGACCAGAACCGGCCCAAATGAACTCGGATTTAGGAGAACAATATACCCACGGGTCCATTTTGACAAACCCCATCATCTCCACTAGTCGTCGTCACCAGAAGCGATGTAGTCACAGTTACACGCGTTTGCCGTTGTACCACTCGAAACCCTATCATCCAAACTCTGTTTTGGACAAATGATATACTCACGTGACCTTGATGCAACGAACCTTTCTTTCGTGTCGTTGCCTCCATCCACCACTACCGGAACTGCCTCTGGAGAACAGAATAGTTGGCGGAATTCTTCGGTTGTTTGTTGGATTTTTTTCGCTCAATTCCTCATATGAACATCACCAACCTCCTGTTTCTTCGATCCGTAACCGATATAATGAAACACTAACAACCATACCACAATTTCCATCAATCACAAGGTTACCCCCCCATTACCCTGATAGGTGGTTAATTCTTAGTCTAACTTGATTTACACCTTTGTATACCCAACTTAGCAAGTGGATGCCTCCTAATGATGTGATAGTCTTCGGGACATTCGAGGACGGAGATACGGATTACTCAACTTACAGACGGACACGGTGAACTACACATTTACCTCACCATTCCCCCCCCTTACACTACCAGAGTCGCATTTTGATCCTATGATAGTTTATCTTAATTATGTGAAATCTTTTCGCTAACCTTTGTACCGACCTATGCTTGTTGATTAATGCAATGCCTAATTTCTACTATTGACTTAGACAAAACCATCATTCCTTTACCACAGTGACACTACGTCCCCACTTCTTCATACAGAGCACGAACTCACTATAGTTTAGAGAATTTGGAAGGCTCGACGTTCGATCATTGGTGATCACTTCTGGAAACCCTAAGAATGGTGATGTGTTGTTGATACAATCATACCCTCTTAAACATGTTTCGCGTCCTTTCTTTGAAACCTCTTGAATATACTGGCATATTTCAGATTCATTCGCACGACCTAAGGAAACTCCTCCAAATTTGGTTGCTTGCCGACTCGGTAAATCGCAAACTCATCTAAGATCATGGATCAAGGTGACCGTCAAGAATCATTATCCTCTTCCACGTATCGATGACCTGTTCGACCAGTTGCAAGGGTCGAGCTTCTATTCCAAGATTGATATGAGATCGGGCTATCATCAGCTGAGAGTCCGAGATGAGGACATCTCGAAGACAGCATTCAGGACTCGTTACGGACACTACGAGTTCTTGGTTATGCCTTTCGGGTTGACAAACGCACCTGCGGTTTTCATGGATCTCATGAACCGAGTGTGCAAACCATACTTGGATAAGTTCGTTATCGTTTTCATTGACGACATCCTGATTTATTCTAAGAGTTAGGAGGAACATGAGCATCATCTGCGACGTATTCTTGAACTTCTTCGAACAGAAAAGCTCTACGCTAAGTTTTCGAAGTGTGACTTTTGGCGTCGTGAAGTCCACTTCCTAGGACACGTAGTCAATAAAGATGGGATTCACGTTGACCCATCCAAGATTGACTCGATCAAGAACTGGCCTGCACCTCGTACTCCAACCGAAATCCGTCAATTCTTGGGTTTGGCGGGTTACTACAGAAGGTTTATCAAGGATTTCTCAAAGATTGCGTAACCTCTCACTACCCTAACGTAGAAGGGTGTCACCTATCGATTGGGTGATGCTCAGGAATCCGCGTTTCAACTATTGAAGGAGAAACTTTGCAGCTCCCCCATCCTTTCCTGAATGTACAGAGGACTTCGTGGTTTATTGTGATGCGTCAATCCAAGGACTTGGTTGTGTGCTGATGCAACGTGATAAGGTCATTGCTTACGCGTCACGCCAGCTCAAGGTCCACGAAAAGAACTACACTACCCATGATTTGGAGCTGGGAGCAATAGTGTTTGCACTCAAGATATGGAGACATTACCTGTACGGTACCAAATGCACCATTTACACCAATCACAGGAGTCTCCAGCACATCTTTGACCAGAAATAGTTGAACATGCGACAGCGTCGGTGGGTCGAACTTCTTAATGATTATGAGTGCGCGATCAAGTATCATCCCGGCAAGGCCAACGTTGTGGCCGATGCCCTCAGTCGTAAGGAAACCAAACCTAAGCGTGTACGTGCATTACAGCTTACTATCCACTCTAGTCTTCCTACCCAAATCCGTAATGCTCAGGATGAAGCATCGAAGGAAGAGAACCTTAAAGCTGAGTCCCTGCGGGGCATGGGAAGGAAACTTGTATGCTAGGAAGACGGCACTTACTATTTCTTGGAACGTATCTGGTTTCCATCCTATGGAAACCTACGAGAGCTTGTGATGGGCAAAGCACACAAGTCTCATTACTCGGTACATCCTGGCTCTGATAAGATGTACCACGATCTCAAAACCACGTACTGGTGGCCTAGTATGAAGGCTAACATAGCAATTTATGTTAGTAAATGCTTGACATGCGCCAGCGTTAAGGTTGAATACCAGAAGCCATCAGGCCTACTCCAACAACCAGAGATCCCAACATGGAAATGGGGCAGATTCCCATGGATTTTGTTACTGGCTTACCTAGATCTCAGCAAGGAAACGACACCGTCTGGGTGATCATTGATCGACTGACAAAGTCTGCACATTTTTTGGCAATCAAGGAAACTGACAAGTTTTCTACACTCGCAGACGTTTATCTGAAAGAAGTAGTCTCTAGGCATGGAGTGCCATCTTCTATTATCCTTGATCGAGACTCACGCTTTACATCTGAGTTGTGGCAGGCGATGCACAAATCTTTCAGCTCACGTCTAGACATGAGCACAGCATATCACCCTCAAACGGATGGGCAGACTGAACGCACCATCCAGACTCTTGAAGACATGCTTCGAGCATGTGTAATCGACTTTGGTAACGGTTGGGAAAGA
This sequence comes from Helianthus tuberosus, assembly GCA_030545235.1. Taxonomy (NCBI): domain Eukaryota; kingdom Viridiplantae; phylum Streptophyta; class Magnoliopsida; order Asterales; family Asteraceae; genus Helianthus; species Helianthus tuberosus. Next base: position 72,238,480 of record CM060437.1, read on the forward strand.
CATTTACATTTGGTGGAGTTTTCGTACAACAACAGTTACCATACCAGCATCAAGGCTGCTCCGTTCGAGACGTTGTACGAACGGAAATGCCGATCACCTCTATGCTGGGCAGAAGTTGGCGACAGCCAAATCGCTGGCTCAGAACTCGTTATCGACACAACGGAAAAAAATTGCCCAAATCAGACAGCGAGTGGCGGCAGCTCGTGACCGTCAGAAAAGTTACGCGGATACGCCTAGGAAGCCTCTCGAGTTCCAGGTGGGGGATCGAGTGCAACTTAAAGTCTCACCGTGGAAAGGTGTGATTCGCTTTGGAAAAAAGGGCAAACTTAATCCACGATATGTCGGACCTTTTGAAATCACTGAGAAAATCGGCAAGGTAGCTTACAGACTGAATTTGCCCGAAGAACTCAATGGCGTTCGCAACGTCTTTCACGTGTTGAATCTGAAGAAGTGTCTGTCAGATGAGACCCTCATTGTTCCTTTCAAGGAACTCACTATCGACGACCAGTTGCGTTTCGTCGAGGAACCAGTGGAAATTATGGACCGGGAAATCAAGACTCTCAAACGTACCAAAATACCTATTGTACGAGTTTGTTGGAACTCCCGTCGGGGCCCAGAGTTCACCTGGAAACGAGAGGATCAGATGAAACACAAGTATCCCCAGTTGTTTAAGAAAGGTGAGTCCACTACTGAAGCTACTGCGGAATTTCGGGACGAAATTCCAAACCAACGTGGGGATGATGTGATACCCCAGGAAAACCACGCAACACAACTAGCTTCCTCAGTGACTACGTGCTAAATTTCGGGACGAAATTTCTCTCAACTTGGGGATGATGTGACACCCCGTGAAAACGCTCTACCGTTTTAGCATCTTCAGCGACTGCTCGCAAAATTTCGGGACGAAATTTCTTTCAACTTGGTGATGATGTAACAACCCGCGATTTTAAGGTAAAAGTCGCCGCTTGTTTCGTATTTCTAATTCAAATCATATGCTTATTTTGTTTGATAAATTAATTATATGCCTATCAAATTTATATTATAAAAACGAGTATTCAAACCAAATCCATATTGTGTTGAACCAACCCAAACCGTTTGAACCATGACATAACCCGTGTAACTCAAAACTCTTGAGGTTCGAAACATGGCAAATAATAATAATAATTATATATTTTAATCATGGCATAAACTTTATATATTAGCATTTGTTAAAAATAATAATAACAATTGTAATAACAATTCGTATGCATATACATTGAGTTAGTTAAAAAAATACATATATATATTAGACACTAAATTGGGCAAATCGTTTATCCAACTCCAAACTCCCTTCTTACTTTTTCTTTGGATGCGGCCCACATCCTCATGAGTGCAGCCCAACTCGTTTACCCGTAACAACCCCTTATCAATTATTTAGTTACGTATGTGCATGCCCCTTTCATAAGATTACAACTACTCAAAACCCTAATTCAGTTAACTGCGATTCCCCCCCCCCCCTACTCCACTGTTGACGATAACAAGAGTCCAAGGGACATCATGATTCGACTTCAAAACTAGATCTAATCTCCATAAATTGCTAGGTACCGCCTCTTGATTTCATTCGTTTGTAATTCTAGATGTTTATATATATGTGTTCGGTGGTTAAATCAGATTATCTTGGTTGCGTTTTCTGTTATGATAATGATAAATCTGATATAAATAACCTATAATCTGTTGTACGTGATGTTATAACTGACCGGGTTCGCTAGATAGTCGTTTGCGGGTTCGGGAAGTAAAAACAGCAAAGTGTCAAACTGGTACAGCCGCCTTCGGTTGGCTGTAACCGGGTCATAACTTAATGAAAAATTGATTTTCTTGAGTCTATAACATGTTATTTCGAAAAACGCTTCAAATGGCACTGGAATCGTATTTTTTTGAGTTCGTTTGCTATTTTTAATGGTCCATTTTGTACAGCAGCAAAAGCTGCATTTTTACTGCAGAAAATTTGTGTTATGTTTTTCGTCATAACTTAAAATTTGTGTAGAATTAGGTCATGAAATTTGTATGGTAGATGGGCACTGATGTCGTTGTAATTCACCAACTGGAATTTCGTCAATCGGACTTACGATGAATTTTAAATGAATTTTTCCGTGGACTGCAGTCAGAAAGTGACGAATCTGATTACAGCCCGGTAAATGATTTTTATAAAATAATTGGTAATGAATTGGATCCCGATATTTTTACACATTAGTATTTGGATTGTTTAGAGCATTCTTTAAAAGTTTGGGAATTTTTGGAATAAGCTAACTATTTTATTAAAATGCCCGAAAACAGCCCAGTTTTGGATGTTAAAGCTAAAACAATATAACTAGTGATTTTCATGTCTAAATGTCGGTTATGTTATCCGATAATGATCTAACGTGTTATGTGTCAATGAAAGTGTTGTGTACAATATCGTATGCTTGCTTTTGAATGGTTATAGATGGGATGTTATATGGGCGTTAACTGTTAAAGTGGGTGCGTATTATGTGATAGATGCGTGTAGGAACTTTGTGCTTTATTTAAAACCAATAATAAACTAAATGGTAATCATATTAGGACCTGATTGACCAACCCTGACCGTTAGCTATTTTAAGAGTTCAACCGAGCAACCAAAGGTGAGTTCACACTTTCTACAAGGCATGGGATTCCCGGTGGTTGGGAATGGGTAAAGGATTAAATCGGAAACTGCGTGATCTCCTGGTTTGGAACACGTACTACATCCTCTTTATTGAAGGGTGATAACATGTACTAAGGATTAATCGGAACCTGCGTGATCTCCTGGTTTGGGGACACGTACCACATCCTCTTTACTGAAGGGTGATAACACTGATACTAGACCAAAATCTCTATCATGAAGTCCCTCATTTTTATATCGACTTAATCGTCGGGCCAATGGCGAGCGGGTCATTAGTTAGACAGCGCTATTTAGGTTTGACAAGCCTCACACCGTGCCGCAGAGGACGGGCGTGAACTAATGGATCTGGGCACTAGTCAATGATGATAGACATTGACGTTAGGGCACCAACTTACTTCAGTCAGTGGTCGATATGGTAACGGGTCTAGTGGATAACATGGGGTAGCCCCCACTGCTTATGGTTTGGGAAACAAGGAACTGATCAACTACTGATTTTCAAATGAACTTATGATTTTTGGAACAACGTTAAAAATGAACAACCAACTGTGAACTCGCTCAACTTTGTTGTTGATTCGTTATTATATGTGTTGGGATTGAACCCTACCAGAGGAATAGATAATAAAAGCCAAAACCGGATCACGACAGTGGATTCACAATAAGCAGCTGTTTACATTAGGCTTTCCCCTTGAAAGTGATTATAACAACTGATGGCTCTCTATCCACGGTCCGTATACAACTGCTGCTACCCTTTAAACTGCAGACAAAGCCCTGAAGAAGTAAACACTGCTGTTTCTATCTACTGATGACAAAGTACTGCCCACTCAAGTACTGATCAACTTTGAGGAAAGCACTGATGGAAGAAGATAGCAGTAGTTTAGTGTATTACTTGTCTTATATAGTATCAGTGGTTAAGATTAGCAGTGCTTGTATAGGAACAGTTGTTACAGGTTGTTAGGCTGTTAGACGTCGCTTTCATGGTGACGTCAGCTGAGATGCCTCGGTGGTTTTGGTTTGCCTATAAATGGAGCAGTACCCTGTACTGTTACATTTGATCATTTTGAGTGAGTTCTTCTCCTCAATTCAATCCTTTCATCTTGTGCAATCAACCATGGAGTATCAAGCTGAGGGGGAGTTTAGTTTGTAAGCATGCTTGTAATCTTTTGATTTGTTTTGTAAATCTTTCAACTTATTGTGAAGCATGTGTTTATCAAAACTATTTCTCTCTTTGATTGTGTTTACAAAGTTTGTTAATCATTTCCGCTGCACTTTACATTGTTTCATATTCATTCATAGTTCAAATCATACAAACAAACACAATCATGAGTGCCTCTGATCCAAACAATTGGTATCAGAGCTAGGACAGTCAAATTCGATCTAACAGTCAATTTGACATAACAGTTCAGCTCAAAATTCATTGATACTAAGGTTGATTGTATTCAGTTGAAAAACAGAGTAATCACGTTTAAAATAATTATTCAAAAACTCTGTAAAACAACCAAGATGTCATAGGACACACAAATTTCATACAACAAGTGACGTCATGCATAAATCACCTTTAGTTTTCAGATGTGAAAATATATCTGATAACTGTGGTATAATTATTTACGAAAACTGATTTCGATTGTTGTTTTGAAGTTCGTGTGGTTTCCATCATGTTTATTGCTAAAGTGTGTACCTCAAGTCAACAAAAACCTATGTTCATAAAACATTAGTGTTTTTGTTCACATAAAAAGAGGGAAATTAAAACTTTAGTCATTTATGTATTGAAAACAGGTTGAGAATCCTTCAAAAGGACCAAAAATCAATTATGTTAAGAATACATTAACAAAATCGGCAGTCAAAAATGTCCAGATCATGGGTAATGTGATATTTGGCATAAGCATGTGCAGAAATGACCAAATCTCTCAAAACATTACTGCAAAATGATTTTGGAATAAGTATTCCTTCAATGATACCTCTGTAAGACCCTTTTCTATTAATCAATATTATAATATTAAACACGCATTTTATATGAAAATGCAAGCTTACAAAAAAAACTTTTCCAAGTTAAACTTCTTACATAATTTAAAAACATTCCAAAATATAATTTTCAAGTGTTTACTATATCCACTTTTTAAACTAGAACAAAATAAGATCGTTGCGGAAGCTTCGAGATATGTGTTCGGTTCTCCTTTCTTGCTTGATCCTCATCCGGAGTTCCATAAGACATTCCTTTAAAATCAAAACCAACATAAAAGTTAGTTTTGACAGTTTCACAACAAGTTATAAACATATTTCCATCCAATTCATTTATCCATTATTCAAAATTCTTGATTCCTTCGAATTCGTAATTTAATCCTCCATCATATGGAGTTAAAGTTAACATCTGAATTCATAAAATAATGGGCTTCGAGCCCTTGACTTTAAAATTCATTTTTTAAAGACTTTTGACTCGTTCAAGTTTTTAAACCTCAAAACTTGTTTCTAATTGACCATTAAGCATACATCAACATGTTTATCTCAAAATCTTTAGTTCGGGTCTGTAATCTTTTATGAATTACGCGGCTAGTACTCATTCTATGCGCATAATTCTTTTGACCCGTTTCGAAGATTTAAACCTTTTAGTTTAAATCTTTCCCCTTCGTTATGCACAGTCCACTTGATATTTACCTATAACTTACATGATTGTAAAACACGTTCTTAAACGGTTCATAAGGATCGTTTACCCGGTTCAGTGTTCATGGGTATTTTGGTCAACTTCAGTCCCTCATTATACGACGAAGGGTTTTCACTAATATTTGACCATCTTATTACTTCTAGCTATAATTCAAAATATGCGTACCTGGCTCGGGTCAACATATTGACCCGTTTAAATATCTTTTGCTTTTAAATTTTCTAGATAAAAGCATTACAAACCGTATGTCCTTTCCTGAAATCACAACACTTAACAAGCGGTCATCAATTAGTATTATTGTCAAATGGTATTAACTTACCATTTGACCCGTTTAGCCGAAAGTGACCATTTATCAACATAAGATGATATTTTTAAATACCATCCCGCCCCTTAAACCTATTCCGGTTTACACCGTGAGTTCTTATTACTTAAATGGCATTACTTGAATTATTTGACCCGTTAAGATTTACACCAAATGGTTATCTTTTCAAACCTTTTATCTATCCGTCAACTCATGTAAGGATTTTTATTCAATCACTTTTACCCATTACGGTTCACCCTATAACGTGATGTTCAAAATTCCATATTGGTTAGTCTTCACCCGACTAGTCTACCGTTTTTACCCCTTTTTACCATAGTTTATGGTTTCTTACCATATTTCCTTATTCCGGCTTACATCGTATCATGCCGGAATATAGTATTTTCAAATACTTGTCATAATTCAAAAATTAATACTCACAAGTAAATGTATCATAATACCAAGGGGGTGTAAGCTTAACTTACCTTGAATTCCGATTATGCTTTTCCACGTGTATTAGTTCCGTTTGACCCGCTTCTACCCAAGCTTCCACCTAGCTTTTCGAGCGTCAATCTACCTTTTATCATTCGCAAGGTGATTAGATTAGTCATTATTATCAAGACCATCTCACCTTACGGACTTTATATCAAAATCACCAAATTGATTTCATTATTGGTCAGTTTGACTTTTAAAAGTCAAACGACCTATAACACGAGCAATTACACAATCAAGTTCAACAATTCATAAGCAATTTGTCAAATATCCGATAGGCATTATTCTTACTCTACCGTTTTAACTAGTTTTCTCATCAAATTCATTATACTTCTAAATTCTTTAACTAGTTCAAACGATTATCGTGACTAGTTTCTTTATTCATTTTTGCAAGAACCAAGGGTTCCCTTTTATAACGAGACCCGTTTCATCATACTATTTAGCATTCATCCGAATACCTATTATAATCAAGTTTCATAACTAGTTGTTTAGCCAAGCTTTAACATTAATTAGGCAAGTTCATATCACTGAAAATGGGTTGTTTTTGGTGACTTGTTTAACCTGTTTACAAGTCTTCAAAAATTATGATTTTTTTATGTGGCGTACCTCTCGGAGGTTTAGGCCTTGTGTTAAAATTTCAAGATCTAACTCTTTACCAAAAATTCGTAAAAATTCATTTACTAAGCTGCAATCAGATTCGTCACTTCTGACTGCAGCTTACGAAAAAATTCATTAAAAATTCCTCGTTTATCCGATTGACAAAATTCCAATTGGCGATTCTTTTGATCGCTTAAAACTATCTACAGTAAAAATTTGAGATCATAACTAAATTCCTAAATTGAGTTATGACATTCGTAATGGCTGCAAATTCTGCCAGAAAACGCAGCTTGAACCTTTGATACGGAAAAATTCATCAAAGGCTCAATTTTCGTTGAAAAAATGCGATTCCAGTGGGGTTTTAAAGATATTTCCTGGAATTACATTTTAGACTCAAGAAGCATACGTTTTTGTCATGTTTTGTTCAGGTTACAGCCAATACAAGTTGGCTGTAAATTCTGATCAGGAGTTGTTTGCATTCAGCTTTCAATTTAAGCATTTTCTTGACATCATAACACTAATTTTTAGCAATCAAAACCCTAAAAACATCTCATGCATGAATTTGGCATCAACAAGATCTGAATTTACTTGAGCTAGGCATATTCTTGTCTAGGGTTTACTCCTAAGCACTATTTCACTTCAATATCATCCATACCACAATCATGCAACATCAATTTCGAATTTCTTATGCACATCAAGAATTCTCAACTTCATAAATATCAAAAATTCGACATACCTTACGATCCCCTTAGCTTGGTGATCACGATTTTAGTTAAAGCCCTAATTTATTTGCTCGATTTCTCCTTGATTTTGCTGGATTTCATGAGCTTTAGGGTTTTGAAAGAACCCCCTGGTACTCCTGATCGTTTCCTGCGCACACACACACACACTTACCAAGTGTGTATTGTGTTTTATTTTTAGTTTTAATAAATAAGTTTCCTCCACTTGACACTATTAGCCCCTCATGTTTTGTTTTTATAAAAGGTTTAACTATTTCTAGTTTCCTTTATTGTTCTAACAACACATAACTAACTAGGTTAATATTCCTAGTCACTTAGTGGGTTCGGGAAGTCATAACCCGTTTTGTTTTAAGTCCCGTTAACTCGAGCCTTCTATATACTTTGTTTTCTCAAAGTATTTATCCTCCTTTTTAATTAACATCAAGTTTATTTATTTAAATCCTAATATTTACCGGGTTAATTTTTACCACTAACGGTATTTTACCCGTTTTTGGGGTGTTACAAGTCTACCCCCCTTAAAGAGGTTTCGTCCCCGAAACCTTATTTACGTAGTTCTTTTAATTTTTGACTAAACGAACTTAGTTTCGTTTTTATGATATTCATTCCTTCGGTGTCTTTTATGTGTAAGTACTCACTGACCGAGGCTTTCACCTCTTATTCCTTATCCTTTGCACCTTTTTAACCGAGTCGTCACTCGATCACTTAGTCTCATCAGTTTATTAACATGTTTATCCCGCGCTTGTCTTGTATTAACAAGCGCTTTGTATTTGTCAAGACATTTTCTTAACTTTGATTAGTTTTACCTGCTAAACTAATTAGTCGCCGTCACTTCATACCCCATCATCCGGGTATACTATTTTGCCATCTCCGGCCTTATGTGTGATTAAGATTTTCTAAATCCCCTCATATTACTTATGTTTGTTAGAACGATGTTTTTGACTAAAAACTAAATTTTTAGTTTACGTTTTCTCTGTCTTACTTCTTTTTTTTCTCTCAAGTCTAGGAATTTCCGTCTAAGTTTTATTCCTGACCGTTATTATTTTACATGGAGAACTGTGACCTGTTTTCCACGCTTTACCCAAGCAACCCGTAGGTTACTTTACTTAGCCTCGTAGGCTTTTTCTTTAGATTTTCACTTTTTTAAGGTAAAACCCCATCAGTTCATTTCTTTCTGTTCGTGACCCGGGGGTCTTTTGGTCCTGTAGATTTATCATTAATTATAATCCCGTAGGTCATGATGATCCCGTAGATCATCTTTTATTCGGGTCTTTATTCAACTGTATGTATACATATAGCATCAAGGCACCTCTTTTTATGTTTGGAATTATTTACTTTTAAATTTTTTTTTTTTGGATTTCATTTAACCTTGACCGTAGTCTAAGGCTACATTTGTTTTCTTTCGAATTATCTTTCCGACCTTATGACTTTTAACGTCATTTACACGTCCATTTGTCCTACGCTTACCGTTACCCGGTTCTTACCTATACTTCTTTACGACCCGTTACCCAGTTTCTTTATCTTAGTGTTTTTAACTTTCTTGTTTCGCTAGTTTGCGTTTTTCCTATCTACATTCCTTTACAACCCGTCACATAGGTTCATTAATATTTCGCGCTTCCATTATTAGGTTTGCGCTTACTTGCACTACCAAGCTTTTACACTTTATTTATCTCGTTTGACTTATTCGTGTGAGATTTCATTACTCATGAACGTCAAACTTCATCCTTCATTCGACCCGTTCAACTTTAAAATAGTTGAACGTAGTTATCAAAATTTATGTTTGCAATTTCTCATCGTCTTTTAGTCATGACTCTTAATCCGAGTCCTTTGACTTTCTATTTCGCGTTCCCGTCTCTTGGTTTACGCATACTTTCAAAATCCTACCCATCTATCGGGTATCTTTACCGAAGTTATCATCAAGTAACCATTCTTATATGGTTTTAGACGTCACTTTAATTTATTTGGTCGTCTTAGCGAAATTCATCGTTTTTATTCAGTCGAGTCCTTTATTCTTTAGTCTACCCCCTTTGACTTGTCTGTGTGAATTTCATCACTTATGACAGTCAAACTTTATCCCCTATGTCTTAGCATTCACATTAGTTGGTTCGTATTTTCATTTACTTTAATCTTTGTCCCTTCTCTCGGGCTCGTTATTCTAACGTAATACGCTTCCGTCGTCCGACTTGCTTTTACGTTTACTATCAACATTTTACTTATTTGACTCATTTGGGTACCTTTTTAATTTGTCCCTTTAACCCCGTCATTACTACATCGGATGTAAATGTGTCCGCTATAAGAAGTTCATGGTATCATATGCCACTACTTACTTGGCCAGAGTAAGCGATTAACACATGACATGCATGACCTTTTTATAGTTTTCACATCACGCCCTATGTAAGTAACGCCTCTATTTAGTTTTCTTGGAAATAATATCCTGGGTAGGTATTCTATTTAGGTTTTCCAAGTTTCTAATTTACATATGCAACAATCATTCTCTACATGTTTGCTGCATATTGCTATTTGTGCGATTAAATTTAAAACATGCACCTGATAACGCTTGCCCCGGCGGGCTTTCCTTGCCATTCACCTTGTTCGCGATCGTTACGCGATTTAGGTCCTTGGTGAGTATACTCAGCTTGTCATACCTCGGACCGTTCCACCGTCATATCCACAATTCGTTCAACTCTCGTCATCTTCGATTTACGAGCGTCCTTCAACTAAACATTTACAAAAGTTAGTAATTTCTACTTTAATAAACGCCCGTATTGTAATACAAGGCTTTTTACTCTACATGTCAATGCACGTAATATCGTTAACTGTATCAATCATTTTAATTGGGGTAGCGTGTATTACGCCATAACCCTATGTGTTGTTTACAACACTTTAACATGCTAAACCATTAATATACATGTACTTACCAGATTTGCGATCAAGCCTCGAACCGAACACACTTTACTCTTTAACCATGAGCTCTGATTACCAACTTGTAAGACCCTTTTCTATTAATCAATATTATAATATTAAACACGCATTTTATATGAAAATGCAAGCTTACAAAAAAAACTTTTCCAAGTTAAACTTCTTACATAATTTAAAAACATTCCAAAATATAATTTTCAAGTGTTTACTATATCCACTTTTTAAACTAGAACAAAATAAGATCGTTGAGGAAGCTTCGAGATATGTGTTCGGTTCTCCTTTCTTGCTTGATCCTCATCCGGAGTTCCATAAGACATTCCTAAAATCAAAACCAACATAAAAGTTAGTTTTGACAGTTTCACAACAAGTTATAAACATATTTCCATCCAATTCATTTATCCATTATTCAAAATTCTTGATTCCTTCGAATTCGTAATTTAATCCTCCATCATATGGAGTTAAAGTTAACATCTGAATTCATAAAATAATGGGCTTCGAGCCCTTGACTTTAAAATTCATTTTTTAAAGACTTTTGACTCGTTCAAGTTTTTAAACCTCAAAACTTGTTTCTAATTGACCATTAAGCATACATCAACATGTTTATCTCAAAATCTTTAGTTCGGGTCTGTAATCTTTTATGAATTACGCGGCTAGTACTCATTCTATGCGCATAATTCTTTTGACCCGTTTCGAAGATTTAAACCTTTTAGTTTAAATCTTTCCCCTTCGTTATGCACAGTCCACTTGATATTTACCTATAACTTACATGATTGTAAAACACGTTCTTAAACGGTTCATAAGGATCGTTTACCCGGTTCAGTGTTCATGGGTATTTTGGTCAACTTCAGTCCCTCATTATACGACGAAGGGTTTTCACTAATATTTGACCATCTTATTACTTCTAGCTATAATTCAAAATATGCGTACCTGGCTCGGGTCAACATATTGACCCGTTTAAATATCTTTTGCTTTTAAATTTTCTAGATAAAAGCATTACAAACCGTATGTCCTTTCCTGAAATCACAACACTTAACAAGCGGTCATCAATTAGTATTATTGTCAAATGGTATTAACTTACCATTTGACCCGTTTAGCCGAAAGTGACCATTTATCAACATAAGATGATATTTTTAAATACCATCCCGCCCCTTAAACCTATTTCGGTTTACACCGTGAGTTCTTATTACTTAAATGGCATTACTTGAATTATTTGACCCGTTAAGATTTACACCAAATGGTTATCTTTTCAAACCTTTTATCTATCCGTCAACTCATGTAAGGATTTTTATTCAATCACTTTTACCCATTACGGTTCACCCTATAACGTGATGTTCAAAATTCCATATTGGTTAGTCTTCACCCGACTAGTCTACCGTTTTTACCCCTTTTTACCATAGTTTATGGTTTCTTACCATATTTCCTTATTCCGGCTTACATCGTATCATGCCGGAATATAGTATTTTCAAATACTTGTCATAATTCAAAAATTAATACTCACAAGTAAATGTATCATAATACCAAGGGGGTGTAAGCTTAACTTACCTTGAATTCCGATTATGCTTTTCCACGTGTATTAGTTCCGTTTGACCCGCTTCTACCCAAGCTTCCACCTAGCTTTTCGAGCGTCAATCTACCTTTTATCATTCGCAAGGTGATTAGATTAGTCATTATTATCAAGACCATCTCACCTTACGGACTTTATATCAAAATCACCAAATTGATTTCATTATTGGTCAGTTTGACTTTTAAAAGTCAAACGACCTATAACACGAGCAATTACACAATCAAGTTCAACAATTCATAAGCAATTTGTCAAATATCCGATAGGCATTATTCTTACTCTACCGTTTTAACTAGTTTTCTCATCAAATTCATTATACTTCTAAATTCTTTAACTAGTTCAAACGATTATCGTGACTAGTTTCTTTATTCATTTTTGCAAGAACCAAGGGTTCCCTTTTATAACGAGACCCGTTTCATCATACTATTTAGCATTCATCCGAATACCTATTATAATCAAGTTTCATAACTAGTTGTTTAGCCAAGCTTTAACATTAATTAGGCAAGTTCATATCACTGAAAATGGGTTGTTTTTGGTGACTTGTTTAACCTGTTTACAAGTCTTCAAAAATTATGATTTTTTTATGTGGCGTACCTCTCGGAGGTTTAGGCCTTGTGTTAAAATTTCAAGATCTAACTCTTTACCAAAAATTCGTAAAAATTCATTTACTAAGCTGCAATCAGATTCGTCACTTCTGACTGCAGCTTACGAAAAAATTCATTAAAAATTCCTCGTTTATCCGATTGACAAAATTCCAATTGGCGATTCTTTTGATCGCTTAAAACTATCTACAGTAAAAATTTGAGATCATAACTAAATTCCTAAATTGAGTTATGACATTCGTAATGGCTGCAAATTCTGCCAGAAAACGCAGCTTGAACCTTTGATACGGAAAAATTCATCAAAGGCTCAATTTTCGTTGAAAAAATGCGATTCCAGTGGGGTTTTAAAGATATTTCCTGGAATTACATTTTAGACTCAAGAAGCATACGTTTTTGTCATGTTTTGTTCAGGTTACAGCCAATACAAGTTGGCTGTAAATTCTGATCAGGAGTTGTTTGCATTCAGCTTTCAATTTAAGCATTTTCTTGACATCATAACACTAATTTTTAGCAATCAAAACCCTAAAAACATCTCATGCATGAATTTGGCATCAACAAGATCTGAATTTACTTGAGCTAGGCATATTCTTGTCTAGGGTTTACTCCTAAGCACTATTTCACTTCAATATCATCCATACCACAATCATGCAACATCAATTTCGAATTTCTTATGCACATCAAGAATTCTCAACTTCATAAATATCAAAAATTCGACATACCTTACGATCCCCTTAGCTTGGTGATCACGATTTTAGTTAAAGCCCTAATTTATTTGCTCGATTTCTCCTTGATTTTGCTGGATTTCATGAGCTTTAGGGTTTTGAAAGAACCCCCTGGTACTCCTGATCGTTTCCTGCGCACACACACACACACTTACCAAGTGTGTATTGTGTTTTATTTTTAGTTTTAATAAATAAGTTTCCTCCACTTGACACTATTAGCCCCTCATGTTTTGTTTTTATAAAAGGTTTAACTATTTCTAGTTTCCTTTATTGTTCTAACAACACATAACTAACTAGGTTAATATTCCTAGTCACTTAGTGGGTTCGGGAAGTCATAACCCGTTTTGTTTTAAGTCCCGTTAACTCGAGCCTTCTATATACTTTGTTTTCTCAAAGTATTTATCCTCCTTTTTAATTAACATCAAGTTTATTTATTTAAATCCTAATATTTACCGGGTTAATTTTTACCACTAACGGTATTTTACCCGTTTTTGGGGTGTTACAAGTCTACCCCCCTTAAAGAGGTTTCGTCCCCGAAACCTTATTTACGTAGTTCTTTTAATTTTTGACTAAACGAACTTAGTTTCGTTTTTATGATATTCATTCCTTCGGTGTCTTTTATGTGTAAGTACTCACTGACCGAGGCTTTCACCTCTTATTCCTTATCCTTTGCACCTTTTTAACCGAGTCGTCACTCGATCACTTAGTCTCATCAGTTTATTAACATGTTTATCCCGCGCTTGTCTTGTATTAACAAGCGCTTTGTATTTGTCAAGACATTTTCTTAACTTTGATTAGTTTTACCTGCTAAACTAATTAGTCGCCGTCACTTCATACCCCATCATCCGGGTATACTATTTTGCCATCTCCGGCCTTATGTGTGATTAAGATTTTCTAAATCCCCTCATATTACTTATGTTTGTTAGAACGATGTTTTTGACTAAAAACTAAATTTTTAGTTTACGTTTTCTCTGTCTTACTTCTTTTTTTTTCTCTCAAGTCTAGGAATTTCCGTCTAAGTTTTATTCCTGACCGTTATTATTTTACATGGAGAACTGTGACCTGTTTTCCACGCTTTACCCAAGCAACCCGTAGGTTACTTTACTTAGCCTCGTAGGCTTTTTCTTTAGATTTTCACTTTTTTAAGGTAAAACCCCATCAGTTCATTTCTTTCTGTTTGTGACCCGGGGGTCTTTTGGTCCTGTAGATTTATCATTAATTATAATCCCGTAGGTCATGATGATCCCGTAGATCATCTTTTATTCGGGTCTTTATTCAACTGTATGTATACATATAGCATCAAGGCACCTCTTTTTATGTTTGGAATTATTTACTTTTAAATTTTTTTTTTTTGGATTTCATTTAACCTTGACCGTAGTCTAAGGCTACATTTGTTTTCTTTCGAATTATCTTTCCGACCTTATGACTTTTAACGTCATTTACACGTCCATTTGTCCTACGCTTACCGTTACCCGGTTCTTACCTATACTTCTTTACGACCCGTTACCCAGTTTCTTTATCTTAGTGTTTTTAACTTTCTTGTTTCGCTAGTTTGCGTTTTTCCTATCTACATTCCTTTACAACCCGTCACATAGGTTCATTAATATTTCGCGCTTCCATTATTAGGTTTGCGCTTACTTGCACTACCAAGCTTTTACACTTTATTTATCTCGTTTGACTTATTCGTGTGAGATTTCATTACTCATGAACGTCAAACTTCATCCTTCATTCGACCCGTTCAACTTTAAAATAGTTGAACGTAGTTATCAAAATTTATGTTTGCAATTTCTCATCGTCTTTTAGTCATGACTCTTAATCCGAGTCCTTTGACTTTCTATTTCGCGTTCCCGTCTCTTGGTTTACGCATACTTTCAAAATCCTACCCATCTATCGGGTATCTTTACCGAAGTTATCATCAAGTAACCATTCTTATATGGTTTTAGACGTCACTTTAATTTATTTGGTCGTCTTAGCGAAATTCATCGTTTTTATTCAGTCGAGTCCTTTATTCTTTAGTCTACCCCCTTTGACTTGTCTGTGTGAATTTCATCACTTATGACAGTCAAACTTTATCCCCTATGTCTTAGCATTCACATTAGTTGGTTCGTATTTTCATTTACTTTAATCTTTGTCCCTTCTCTCGGGCTCGTTATTCTAACGTAATACGCTTCCGTCGTCCGACTTGCTTTTACGTTTACTATCAACATTTTACTTATTTGACTCATTTGGGTACCTTTTTAATTTGTCCCTTTAACCCCGTCATTACTACATCGGATGTAAATGTGTCCGCTATAAGAAGTTCATGGTATCATATGCCACTACTTACTTGGCCAGAGTAAGCGATTAACACATGACATGCATGACCTTTTTATAGTTTTCACATCACGCCCTATGTAAGTAACGCCTCTATTTAGTTTTCTTGGAAATAATATCCTGGGTAGGTATTCTATTTAGGTTTTCCAAGTTTCTAATTTACATATGCAACAATCATTCTCTACATGTTTGCTGCATATTGCTATTTGTGCGATTAAATTTAAAACATGCACCTGATAACGCTTGCCCCGGCGGGCTTTCCTTGCCATTCACCTTGTTCGCGATCGTTACGCGATTTAGCTTGGTGATCACGATTTTAGTTAAAGCCCTAATTTATTTGCTCGATTTCTCCTTGATTTTGCTGGATTTCATGAGCTTTAGGGTTTTGAAAGAACCCCCTGGTACTCCTGATCGTTTCCTGCGCACACACACACACACTTACCAAGTGTGTATTGTGTTTTATTTTTAGTTTTAATAAATAAGTTTCCTCCACTTGACACTATTAGCCCCTCATGTTTTGTTTTTATAAAAGGTTTAACTATTTCTAGTTTCCTTTATTGTTCTAACAACACATAACTAACTAGGTTAATATTCCTAGTCACTTAGTGGGTTCGGGAAGTCATAACCCGTTTTGTTTTAAGTCCCGTTAACTCGAGCCTTCTATATACTTTGTTTTCTCAAAGTATTTATCCTCCTTTTTAATTAACATCAAGTTTATTTATTTAAATCCTAATATTTACCGGGTTAATTTTTACCACTAACGGTATTTTACCCGTCTTTACTATTAACGTGGTTTGATTACCAAACCCGTGTTTGGGGTGTTACAACCTCCCAGTGAGTATTTCGGTACTCATGAATGGGAAGGGTAAAAAGGGAAGAAGAAAATCATAAAAACTCAAAAGTGTGTTTATCTCAAAACTTTGGAAGTCAAAAGAAAAGAGTATAAATGTAAAACACTTTAGAGTCCGAATTTGGGTAAACAGTGGTCATCAAGCAGCTGTGTGTATTCATTGATTCAGGAAATTTCAAGAAAAAATTGTATCACTAGTGGTTAAGCTTAAAAGAGGACTAGACAAGTTTTTCAGTGTTATCACATGGTAAAGTCTATGCCAGGGCTCTCAAACCTTGGTGTACATGTCTCCTCATTCTTGCAATTAATTGACAAGGAAATGGTCCCAAACAGTGGTTATTACAATGTATTTCGAATCATTGACCATATTCCTAAAACTTGAGAATGATGTGACTATGGTTTTAATTGGAATATGTACCAGAACCTTTTTTATGCTGTTTTCAGAAAACCTTTAATTATCTTTTTCCTTAAAAAGGTCTTTCTCAATAAAACATGATATATTATTCCTTATTTTTCATTAGAATGATATATTTTGTACTTTTACTTGTTTTTGATAGTAAAAGCTTCAATCTCCTGACAGGATATAGAACCTTTTTTTTTGTTGGTAATATTATCCTCAAAAACAAATCAAAAGGAAATGGTACAAGTATCAAGGTCATGTCAAACTCAAGTTTGTTTTAAAACAGATCATAGATTGATTGCTAAAAGACCTTAAAATGCTTAGGTACTCATGTCCTAATTCAAATATTATGACACAAAATGGGTTGCCTAGCGAAAAGAGCCTACATCATCTGGGGTACTAAATCAATTTTGTCAAAAGTTTAATCACTGTTGTACTAACAGTTGCTGATGTAATAGCTTTTCAAAACCTCACCATTTCCCTACCACTGTTTTGCTCAAACATCTGTTTCCAAAACACTGTCCACTGCTGAAAGTCAACTCCTGTTCTCTCATTTCTTTGATAAACACTGTTGTTCAAAAGCAGTGTCTTACCCACTGATATGCTATCTACTGATAGTGAAAATTATCCACTGCTTCCATTTGTTACCGTTGTAACCACTGTCTTCATCAGTAACTTTCATAAAAGTATTGTCCTTCATTTCATCAGGGGTTGGCATGTGGGCAGTACATAGTGGTCAGACCTTTTGTAACCGCTGCCACGTCAGCATTCACTTTTTCCCTATAAAACCCCCATTCAAAACCCAAAACAGGGTTTTACTGTCGAATTGAATTCTTAAAAATTCTCTTCTCAAAGCAGTTTTTCTTCAAATCCCTTCACAACCTTCTTCGATCATCATTTCCAAAATGACAAAATCGAAGTCATCTGCAAAACCCACTTCCAAATCATCATCAAAAGAAGCCTCTCAAAAGGCAAAACCCACTGAAATTCCACACAAACCGTCTCACAACCTTCTGGGTCTTCTCACAAAACCCGGCACCACTGATATTTTCGACTCCATCATTGATATCATGTCTGCATCAAAGTATAAAACTTTGTTAACAGCAGATGCTCCAATTTACTTGGTGACCCAAAGAGAGTTCTGGAAGAATGTAACCCTTGACAAACAAGGTGACACTGTCATAGCCATCAACTCTTCTCTAAAGGGTAAAACTGTCAAGATCACACCACAATCCATCTCGGAGCTCTTTCAACTCGACGATCAGGAAGGTAAAACTTCTTTTCCCAAAAACGAGTTAAAAAATGATTTTCTGGAAAGAGGGTATAATGCAGAAGTATAAAAGGACACCTTACAAAAAGGTTTCTTCCCTTCTGTAACAAGATTTTTATTTCATACCCTCCTAATGTGTGTTTCAAACAAAACAACTGCTTTCAATGAAATACCATTAAAAATTCAAAATCTGGGATTTGCTATTCTTCAAGGAGAAAATTTTAATTATTCTCGGGAAATTTTTAATGATCTTGTTAAAAATGTTGAAACAAAGGCATTCTTACTATTTCCAAGATTTCTAAGTTATTATTTTGAAAAGAAACTTGGTAAGAATGATTCTTCTGCAATAAAATAAGGTGAATCTCTTCAAATGCACAGCTTAACTGCTGAAACTTTTACAAGAATGTCAACACCTTGCAAAACACAAGCAGAGGTGCCTGAGCAGAATTTAGCAGCTACCACTGCTCCTCAGGTATCTGCTGCTGAGCCCACTGCTCAAGGTGATCAAAGTAGCAAAACAACTGCTTTGAAACCCACACCTACAATCACCAAAAAGCCAACAAAAAGAAAAAAAACTCAAAAACCCCCCAAACCCATCAAAAAGGCAACTCTGGAGGATGAGATACCAGAGCAACTGCCAGTGACAGCACAAAAGTCACTAGAAACCACTGCTGCTTCTTCCTCACAGCAGTTGGTACAAATATCTCAACCCATAACCGAAACTCCTCCTGCTTCTTCTCTGCTTCTTCCTCACAGCAGTTGGTACAAATATCTTAACCCATAACCGAAACTCCTCCTACTTCTTCTCAAAAAGAACATGTTGTACACATAGGGACTCCACAATATGATGCTCTGGAATCAATCGCTTCCATCATCCACAGCCCAATGCCTAGGGAAAATTCTCTTTCTACACCAACCATCACATCCACAATTCCCCCACCAACTAAACTTTTGTTGGTTGCAATTGATTTGAACCAGGCACAAACCAGTCCTTCTCAATCACCTATCAATGAGAACATGCCTCAACAAATGACTGGGTCTGATGTATCAATCTTTGCTAACCCACCAACACAACCTGAGGAGGTTACACCCCTTGAGTTACAAGTAACTCTTGGTGGTAATCCAAGTGAAGCAGCCACTACAAGTGCTGAACCCACTGGTTTGCATTTGGACAGTGGTTACATCAATAAGACTTCCTTGGAGGCAATTCCTTCCATAGCACCTCTGACATCCACCAGTGGATTTGTTTTACCCACTGGCAACATCAAAAGGCTGTCAAGTGTTGAAGGAAGAAGACCCCAGTACCAAGAAAAAGGGGCATCAGTGGTTAATGTTTGGAGTACACTCCCTACCTCAACCACTGATAAAACCACTGCTAGTGGGAAATCAGATGATCCCATTAAATTGGGTGATGGTTTAAAATATCTGGAATTGACGGAACGAGTTGACAAACTGGATACAGCTGTTGCAGATATCAAAGACATGCTACAACAGTTGTTGAAAGTACAAAAGATGCAATCCACTGTTGTTCCACCTCAAGCACCTGCTCCATCACAAGCACCTACTACAAATGAGCTCTGGAATCTATTTCAACCTTTTCTCCAACAACAAAAACAAATGGCTGATCAGCAACATGAAATACATGTACAAGAGCTGAGAAACATCATGGAGTCTAGGTTCAAGAACACACAAGCAGATATCAAGGCTCTCAAGGCCCATTTATTGAAAACCACTGGCACTGCTCCTCCAACTGTTCTCTTCATTGATCAATTACCCCCAGATAATGCCAAAAAGGGGGAGAAAATTAAAGAATGGAAGAAAAAGGGAGTAGATGATGGTCTCTACATAGAACCAGAAATGGAGAATATGACCAAGCATATACCTTTGCCAGATGGTAGCAAAAAGGTTGATGTTACCCAAAATGCACTTGATGAAGCTATAGCGAGTGTAAAAAGGGACAGAGCGGCAAAGGATATGTGAAGGTGGAATAAGGAGAAAAGAGTTTACATGGAGCTGAATGCGCAGGGTTGTTCTCGGCTAAAGGATGTTCAAAATCCTGAGCTAAAAAGAAATCTCACTAGAAAAGTGAGGAAACCCAAGTCCACACCATCCAGACTCACAAAGCATACTCCAAAACCACCATCCAAAAGCCCCCAAATTCAAACCTCCATCCAAACAGCTGTTGTAACTCCTGCTGTATCAACTACTGCTGGTACTTCAGAGGTTTCAACATCTGTTATCACTTCAACACACACCACTACAACACACACTACCACTGCCCTACCATCACAATCTAAAACTACATCACAACTCATCTGAAAATAAATCTCTCCCAAGAAACCCATTGGGTTCAAAAGTACTAAAGTGGATGTCTGATCAAAAGACCCACGTATTGACCTTGGTCAGATCCAATGGCGAAGTGAAGTACATATCAAGGAAAGAAGCACTAGGTCTTGGTGTTGAAGATTTGCAGGATCTCCTTGAACTTTCACTGTGCAGGGAAGAGGATGACACAAGTTCCAAGGACTTTGAAGTAGAATTTAAAAGGCAAGTTAAGGAGCTTCTGATGAGAAATAAAAATACTAAATAATGAAGGGTTTTGGCATTATCTGTTCCAGGGGGAGATTGTTGGGATTGAACCCTACCAGAGGAACAGATAATAAAAGCCAAAACCGGATCACGACAGTGGATTCACAATAAGCAGCTGTTTACATTAGGCTTTCCCCTTGAAAGTGATTATAACAACTGATGGCTCTCTATCCACTGTCCGTATACAACTGTTGCTACCCTTTAAACTGCAGACAAAGCCCTGAAGAAGTAAACACTGCTGTTTCTATCTACTGATGACAAAGTACTGCCCACTCAAGGACTGGTCAACTTTGAGGAAAGCACTGATGGAAGAAGATAGCAGTAGTTTAGTGTATTACTTATCTTATGTAGTATCAGTGGTTAAGATTAGCAGTGCTTGTATAGGAACAGTTGTTACAGGTTGTTAGGCTGTTAGACGTCGCTTTCATGGTGACGTCAGCTGAGATGCCTCAGTGGTTTTGGTTTGCCTATAAATGGAGCAGTACCCTGTACTGTTACATTTGATCGTTTTGAGTGAGTTCTTCTCCTCAATTCAATCCTTTCATCTTGTGCAATCAACCATGGAGTATCAAGCTGAGGGGGAGTTTAGTTTGTAAGCATGCTTGTAATCTTTTGATTTGTTTTGTAAATATTTCAACTTATTGTGAAGCATGTGTTTATCAAAACTATTTCTCTTTTTTATTGTGTTTACAAAGTTTGTTAATCATTTCCGCTGCTCTTTACATTGTTTCATATTCATTCATAGTTCAAATCATACAAACAAACACAATCATGAGTGCCTCTGATCCTAACAATATGCCTTGCAAGTCGTTAGGTGCTTAGATGGAGCTTGCACGGGAGGAAGAGGTCGTTGTGGGACATTGACTATTGAGTTCCATGTTAAACTTATGAACTTTTATACTTTATTATGGTTTTGAACTTAATGCTTCCGCTGATAACTTAAGTTTTGTTGAATTGTTTTGGACACCAATTATATTGTTTGGTTTGGATTTTTATTTATTTAATTATATCGTTCAATACGATTGGTGGTTGGATCCTGGTCAGTCACGCTCCCTGCGGTGATACTCCGCTTGTGGATTTTGGGGGTGTGACAGCCCAACAATCTCCCCCTAGGTTTATAACATTAGTGCTTTTTCAGCTCGACACACCACCAGCTGCACTTCCGCCAAAGAGAGGAGTAGCATCCACATACAATCTCAAACCAATCACATTAACCACAACACTTGTCCATGATTTCGCACATACTTCATACTATTCATTTGTGCGGATCTGGTTCTCACTCAAGACCTTGATATCTTATTCATGAAAACTTATCAAATCCAACGCGTTTGCCAAGCGATATGTAGATTCTTCAGTAACAATCACTGCCTCGCCCATCTTTGTATCATACGCCCAGAATTTAAAGTTCTTCAACACACCTTTTGGAAACTTTGGGGCACCAGGAATAATCTTTTCTTTCTCAGTCGTCGGCCAGATCACAATTTTAATTGTTCTACCATTGTTGGGATCACGAAAACCACGATTCTTCTTAACAGAAGACTCAGCACACTTCATGTTAGGAAAGTCATTCTTAACTTCCTTTTTAAGCTTTGTCAAGAACTCCCAACCTTTTCCACGATGGTTAGGATCAGAATAATGATAAGGAGCTCGCAGCAGATTCTTTAAATCAATCTTCGTCCAAGATTCAAATTGAGACTCCTTGGAATAGTATTCTCTACATTCATTCTCCCTAATTGTAACAATCCTCAAAAATATTCCCAACGACAATCCGTAATCAAAACCAGAAGTGCGCGCGAGGAAACTTGTATACTCAATCAGAAAACTTAGCGGTTAAGAAAACTTGATGGTTAATGAACCAACCCACACAAAAGTACCCTTATTAGATTCACAATTAAAACTGAACCAATTGGGATCAAGACCCGAGCATACGCGATAAGTATCAGCATAGAAATCGAGGAAAACGCACGAGTGAACGAAAAAGGGGGCCAGGACATGTGTCACGACATCGTGCCATGCATCAGAGCTACGTTGGACACGTGGCAGTTGAAGCCAGGTCGACCCTCCCGATGACACGCGGAAGGGACACCAGTTCCTGTCGTGAATTGCGAGAGGAACCCAGATGGCCTATAAAAGTAGCAGCTTGGGACAGAAGTTTGTGCATTAGTTCGATCAAATTTTGATGAACACTCTTCTCTAACTCTCTGTTTTCTTGATATACCCCCATAATTCTACTAAACTCTGCCCCGTTGTAAGTGTTTTACCCCCTGGTCACTGATTCGATACCCTGTCCGATCGAATCTAAACCCAGCAACGGATGTCAAGGTGCTGCTTATATAAGGCTACACTTTGTTAACTACGTTGGGGTTTTGATCTCGTGATGTATCGATAAAGTTAAGTTGGGTTATTACACTAACACGTGTGCATTGTATATTTTATTAGGAACTCATGAATTATATCAAGAATTAAACCAGGAGGCTTTAAGTTAAAACCCTAAATATACAAAGTGAGTCATTCTTCTTTTTCTCACATTATTGTGAGTCATTCTCTTTTTATTTAAAATGATTTACAAAACCCTAAGGTGTTGTTTATTTTTTCATAGGTAAAACGTCTGCAGTCTGCGGACCACATCTGCAGACATCTGCAGCTGAAGAGGTGGACCAAACCTCTGTAGTCTACAAGAAGAAGACTATTTGTTTTTTAATAAAAAAAGATCAATCTAAAACTAGACCTAAAAGCAACTTTAATCCTGGTTCTCAGCTAATGATTTATAAATTCAAGATTAAATCTGAAAATTGGAAAGCTAATTTCATGAAATTGAAGTGAAATTCATCAAGTTTTAATTACACAAACTCCAATCACAATCACAATTTCAATATAAACTCAAAAAAAACATACTTAAAACGCCAAAATGTTTACTATGATCCTGATCTTAAAACAATAAAAACGCCGCGTATTTATTAAACACCAAAAAATGGAAAGGTGATGTGACACGCGTTTAAAAAAAGAAATATGAAAGGATAAAAAAGCCTCTCCGCCCTTCTCTATGTCGCATGACACGTGTTGGGCCAGGATGCGTTCTCACCGTTCTCACACTTTTGAGCGTTTTCTCCTGATCCCGTTTCTATATATATAGGGGAAGGATGTATAGAAAACCCACTTGTGGTTAGAAAACCCGGGAAACTCAAAGCTCCCGATTTTTTTTTTTTTTTGAAAAAATTTACACATGTTGTCACACCCCGATATTTACAGCTCAGCTCGGTGAGGAGTATCGTGACGTAAGATTGGTATCGTCATGGTCAAACATACACAGAATAGCACAACGGAAGTCTTGGAATATAAAAAATTATTACAAACACAAATGTCTAAAAATATCAAAGTATTTAGTACAGACAGGCTTGTAATAATCCACAGGTGGATCATTAAAACAAAAGAAGTTTATCAGACTAATGGCTTATGCGAAGGAGTTGCAAGTTCCTCGTCTAACAATCCCGAGCAGCTTCCAGCCTATTTACGTATTTGTACCTGTCACTTAGACTTTTGAAAAAAACGTCAGTTTTTCACTGGTAAATAGAATCAACCGACACATTTGAAAATGTTTATGAAAATTGGTTTAGGTGCACAAGGCACGAAAATCTTTTTATACTTGGGACAAACTATATCTCATGTTATCAGTTTTACATAACTTGCTCTACATGTAGGGCTCGGTACTATGTCGGTTCATGATTAACCGACACACCACTTATTCCCTTATTGGGAAACCCATATTGGGTATAAAATTATTTAATAAACCATATTGCATCTGTCGGGTGTATGCCTACACCCCGTGCTTAGGTCGTGGCCATTTGCAATTAATGAGTCAAGGATATCCAAGACACGGTCGCATTAACCCCCAATGTTTCAGTCAAGCAATACGAATTAAAACGGGTTATTTGAATTTTCTGACTTATTGGTCTTCGAATCCCATACCTGACCATGCGGTAATTATATTATCGTATCCCAAGCCCGTATAAGGGAAAATAGGTTAAGAGTATTTACCTGAGCTAGCTCCTGTCTTAAATTGCAAGATTTATAATAGCTCAGCCGTATTCAATTAAGTAAGCGTAGGTACAATTTACCGGAAGGCTCTAGTCTGGAATGATGGTATAAATAACCAATTTAGAATGCTAACGGGTCTTATTTAGGTCAAAGACCTAGACCGGCTAACTTAAAGTATTAGAAACGGTACGATACACTAGATTAAGCGATGACCGGAATGGAATGTAATTTAGACCCAACAAGTATAAAGACTTGTATAATATGGGTAAACTAAATACATTCTAGATTTTAAAGTAAAAATGATAAGGTTTAACCCGCTTCGGTAAACGTACGCAAACTAGTTACAAAAGTCTAACCGTACGCGTATATGCGATAACGAGTAACCGGATAAGTCATGAATAAGTTCCATATGCCGATATACTTTAGACAAGTCATAATATCAGTAGGATATCAACTCGTATGGGCGTTAAGGTTAAAATCAAACTATGCTTCATAAGGGCGTTTTGGTCATTTTACGACGTATAAAAGAAAGTTGAGCACAAACTGATGTTGCGATCATAAACAATATTTGAAAACACATTTTTTATGATATAATATCAGTATGATACCAAACATATGTGTGTTTTATAGTTTAAAACCAAACTATGCTCCGTAGGGGCATTTTGGTAATTTCACACATAGTTTTGAAGGCTAATTTGGGAATCTAAGTTTATAATATATACCTACTGTAAAAATATTTAAAATGATTTATAAAACCAGTAGGTAACAAGTCTTGATTGGTAGTTATGGTTTAAAATCTTACTATGCGCCGAAACGGCGTTAAAGTCGTTAAATGACGATATTTGCGATCTTTTAGGAAAACTAATGTTATGATCAGGTTTATATGACCAAAATATGTTAATTAATATAACATATCAGTAATAAAAAGGTTTTGTATGAAAATTGTGCTTTTAAATGATTTTAGGTGTAAAAAGGGCATTATCGTCATTTAAGGACGTAATTCAAGAACGTATGCGTAAACTCAGCTTGTAAACTGAATGAACATCCCAAATTATCCTAATTATGATATTACATTAGTAGACAATGAGTTTGGTATGAAAAATTATGCTTAAAACCGATCTACGCGCATAAAGGGCATTTTGGTCAATTTAAAGCATAATTTACGATATTATATGCAAACTCAGTTTATGATCAGATTTGTAACATCAAAATATGTTAACATATCAGTACCTAAGTTGTTTGAAAGCTTATTGATGTTTAAAACCTTATTTTTGCTAAAAAGGGCATAATAGTCAAAGCACGGCATATTAACGGAACATGTGCAAAAACTCAGATTTCTAATATGATCGTGTAATATAACCTTATAGGGTTATGCTACATTATATTACGATCATAACGGAACCTATAATCAGTAGCAAACTAATCTAATTCGGTTCATAATCGAAAGTCGACGCAGAAGTCAAACTTCGCCACTTTCGGTTGCGAACCGACCCTAAAACTGGAATTGACGAGCCGAACATGTTTATACATGTTCTAATAATTATTACCAAGTTGTTTACGTGATAAAATGTATTTTAGAACATTTCTAAACTCATATCACAATTATTTCAAAAACTGACCCGTTGACTTTTTAAAACAAAATTACGTTGACTCGTCAATTGACCAAGCAAACGTGATTTTTAGAAGGTGCCCTTTTGAGGGTTTAACACATACCTAATTACAATCACGTATCCATTTTCATTGCGAACAATGGCATGACCGTTTACGGTCTAACTAGAAGTCAAAGTGTTTATCGTAAACGCTTGACTTTTCGGCTTTTTAAGCCAAATAAAAGAACTAGTCATGAAAGGAACACTTACAAGTGGTCCTATGGATTGAAGAAAACTCAAAGGTGGTTCCCAATTGCTTAGGATCCTCCAAGATGAGAAGATGATAAGATAGGAAGAAAGAATGAATGGTGCACTTTGAAAATGAAATTTCATGGCCTTTATATAGTTTTTGAGAAAGGATAAGATCATGTCATGTGTTTAGGGAAATCATGAGATGATTACAAGTGTTATACTAGGTTTTAAAACCATTAACAAGTCTATAGATTCATCAAATGGTTTTAGTTATGTGTGGGCTTTAAGTAATGAATAAAATAAATAAATAAATAAATAATAATAATAATAATATATGCCCATTGTGACCAATATTAGGCACACTCGGAAGTATGATCGAGCATCACGGAGTTCCCGGTTCGTTTAAAAGGTCTCCAAAGATGTAGATTTACACGTTGACGCTTTTAGTCCTTTTAACGCTCAAACTTTTGCGTTTTATCATTTAATGGCATCAAAGCCTTAAACGGCCAATATTAGGCATTCCCGTGGGTATTATCAAACATCACGATGCTTCGGGTTCGTTAAAAGGTCACTCGGAGGTAAGAATTAACATGTTGACACTTTTAATCCTTTTAATGCACAAACTAGTGCGTATTATTATTTATCGGCATTAAAGCCCTATATGGCCAATATTATGTCTTCCCCAGAATACAATCAGATATTATAACACTCCGGGTTTGTTAAAAGGTCACTCAGAGGTATAATTAAACATCTTGACGCTTTTAACCCTTCGTCGCGCAAACTTTTAATTAATTACGTAAACGGTTCCTTTCGATCAACAAGTGGCTCAAATATAATTATGAATACCGTGTGTTGTTATTCAGAGGCTTAGTTTAAGCATGTTAACACTTTCAGTCCTTCCACATTCAAAGTTTTTGATTTTTCATAAAATTAGTCCCTAATAGTCAACGTTTGACTTCATTAGGGTTTAGTACACGTGTCAACACATCGTTGGGCACGATTTTTACGAGGTGTTACATCCTCACCCCCTTAAAAGAAAGCTCTGTTTCTTTCTCTCTCTGTTGCAGGAAGAACGAACCGACGAACTTTGTTTCTTTCTCTCTCTGCCGGAAAAACGAACCGACACTGTTACAGTTTTTGTGAATTGTTGTATTTTGAAATTTGGGATTTTTGACGTAGAGGTGAAATTTTGTTTTTTCTCTCTCCGTTGCCGGAAACAATAACTTATTTCAAAATAGATAGAATTTGTTTACCAAAAACTTTGTGAATTGTTGTATTTTGAAACTTGGGATTTTTGTGAATTGATTATCATTAAAACAACATTTGAATTGTTCCGGATTGATTTTGAATTTCTCATGAAATTGTTTCGTACAGTTAGAATTATTATTTTTATTAAGAAGATTGACAGTTGCACATGCGAAATGGACATGATATGGAGAATTTATTAATATTGTGGATTTTTCTGGTTTGTTTTGCTTACTGTTTGGTACCCAAACTGCAGTAAACAACTCTGATGTGTTTTAGGGAATTTGTAAAGTTTGAGAGGGTGAGAGGGGAATCAGAGAGAAGAGTGGTGGTGGTGGTCTTTAAATATTAATTATATATATTTATTTAATAATTATTTAATACATTTTGGTTTTATACTGAAGGGTATTTTAGTAATTTCACATCTACTTAATACTAAAAACTAACCCCCATCCACGTCAGGGACTATTCGAGAACGAATTTGCAAACATTGGGGACTATAGCTGTAATTTTAAAAAGTTTGGGACTAAAGGTGAAATCTAAGCAAACCACAGGGACTATTCGGGCACTTTTCTCGGGAAAAAACCCTCTTATGAGAATTGAAACCAAAATCTAATGGTCTATAAGGCTTATCACACCCCAAAGATGCCGTAGGTAATTGCAATATATTTATGTCCCTTGTTAGGGTGGAGGGTATTGTTCAATCATTTTAGGGTGTTTGAGTTATTCTCTAGCCAATAATATTATGCCATGTCAAGTCCTCATCCACTCCCCATTTTACACTCAATCACTAAGTATGGTTCAAACACCTAAAGAGTGGTAAAGAATTTAAAAAAAATGTAATTGGTTGAAAGGGGTTGGGACCCACCATTAAACCCCCTTCCCTCCTCCTTCCCGCATCGGTGACTATACACCAAAAACATTCAAACAATCGTTGACTCAAACAAGTGAGGGTGGTTCACCGATCGGTGAAAGTAGTCACCGAATGGATTCAAACAATCCATACCGTCTACCCTTATAAGTTAGTCTTAAAGGTTATTGATTGCGTTAACTTTTGTTAGCTAAACTTGTCAAGGCTTGTCTTAATGATAACCCCTTTTTTTAATTTGAATAATTGTTATCCTTTTTTTATAAAAATAAATAAAAAGAAAAGAAAAGAAAGGTGGGGTGTGACAACTGTGAATCTGTGCCCAATCAATGCACCGTCATCAAGTCAGCCACTGCCACCACCAGTAGTAATTCTCAAGAAACCCCACCACCTTATATTCCTATTTCTCTTTAGAAAACATACTAAAAATAATACTCCCTCCGTCCCATTTTAAATGTCCAAATTTACACTTTTGGTTATCCCAATTTAATTGTCATTTCCAAATAATTTTCAGTTTTGCCCTTACCATTACAAACTTTCATTTTTTGTTGTCCCAATTTAATTGTCATTTCTAAGGACATTATTGTCATTTTACAACCCAAAAAATAAAATACTCAACTATTTCTTAAATTGTGTGAATGTGGGTCCGATGACATCTAAATAGGGTCGGAGGGAGTAATACATTATTGTACAACGTCAAGGTTAATGAAAAGAAAGTTGCGAGCTAGCAAAGCTAGCATTTTATGTCTTAATAATGTGAGGGATTTAGCCACTAAATTAAATCGTTTTGTAATGTTAAGAAATTTTTATATTTTCCTATAAATAGTTAAGATTTTTATAATATGAGGGATTTAGCCACGAAATTAAATCATTTTGTAATGTTAAGAAATTTTATATATTTTCCTATAAATAGTTAAGAACTTAAGATTTTTATAATATGAGGGATTTAGCCACGAAATTAAATCATTTTGTAATGTTAAGAAATTTTATATATTTTCCTATATAAATAATTAATATAGTAGCAGTTACTTTCACATTTACAATTTTTATGTTTTTTCAGAATATAGATGTTATTGGTAAAGTACAATTAGTTTCGACTTTTAACGATATTTTAAACTAAAACGTTAACTCATTTTGAGATACAACAAGTAACCGGCCGGTTGAGAGGGTCTGTAGGATTGATCGGTTTGCCGGTTTTCCAAGTTGAACCGATATTTTTTTTAATCCGCTAGTTTATATCAGATTTTAAAAATAATAAAGATCGTCCATTATTATAAATAAAAAAGATAATTGAATGTTTGGTTTAACAGTCCGATTCCAAGTTGTAAACCGAACTGTTAAATTGTGAAAACCGAACTATTTAAATCTCAGAGCGGCCAACTTGTTTGAGTTTAGACGCTTTGATCAATTTTATTGGTTTTCAAACACCCTTATTATCATGGTTGCAAAAGTCGTTAGGCGCTCCCTAGTCGGATTTGGGAGTACTCGGGAAGTACTCGGCTTAGGCGGGGATTACTCGGGGAGTAATTGGCCTGGGAGGAGAGTACTCGTGCCTCGGCTGCCTAACTTGTAGCGAGTACTCGGGGAGTACTCGGAGCCTAGGCGGGACTTTTACAACCATGCTTATTATATCATTGAAGATTAAACATTTGGCTATTGAAAAAGGACCAAGTGATTAAAGCTTGAATGCACAAGCTATTAGAGCTTGCGTTATTACTTTTACATATATCTATCTTATGAAGTTGTAATATGTCTCTCGAGTATTAACAATGGTATTTATATATAAATAAAAAAATATTAAATAAAATATGAATTTCAGTAAACATTAAAATTAAATACAGGCATTCATATTGGAGCCTCTATCTCCATCTATATAATTTAATTAAAAAAACACTTTTTTTTTCTCTAAATTAAGTTTAGTTTTCAAAAACCTATCACATTCAACTATCTATCTATTTTTTTTAACGGTAAGGAACGACGTGCCAACCACTATGACACCGCACGCTGTGGCTAAGGCCGACTACTCGACCGTCACCAGCCCCTTGGCTCTTCCAGATGCGCGGAAACCCGACCTCCACCCGCCCGAAGATACGATAGTGAAATAATTGGTAAAACCTCGTCTCCCATCCAAGACGAACCGGCGCAGCCTGTATTCGCCCTTCACCTGGATGCCGCAGAAAATAATGGGGAGAGTGAAAGTCGAACCTAGGTCACGGAACACCAAGTCTTTCCCCAACAACTCCACGACTACCTCATTGGCAACTCTCTATCTATTTCTCTATCATACTCACAATCACTTATTTTATTATTTCTTTATCTTTCCTAGACACTCACAATAAATATATAAAGGCATGGGTATGAGCCTCTAAATATAGAGATTTACTTTAATATCTATAAAAGTTTCTCTATTATAGATATTACAATATAGTGGTGTTTTTGTTGTTTCCTCTATATTATATGGAATTTATTAATATAGAGGTTCAATGTGAATGATCTAAATTATTACTAAAAATATTTAAAGAATAAAAATGAAAACATGCAAAACTAAATAAAGTACACGTATGCTACTTTCAATCACAGTTGTCATTTAAAATATCTGAATCCGTATCATACTCGACATCATATAGATCAAAGCGAGGATGATCATATTTACAATAATGCCACCAATTGTCTATCTCGACTTCATTATCATATCGTACACAACCATCAATATTAGGTAATTCAGAATCCGATATCTCTTCTTCGAATGGAGCATAGCCTTGAACATCTTTTACAACCAGAGCGTTATCCAGTTGGACTACTGGTGCGTTGTTCGGTTGGACCGCCAGAGTGTTGTCCGCTTTGACCAGGGGAGCGTTTTCCTCTTCATCTTTCGGAACGTTGTCCGATTCGACTACCAAAACATTTTCCGGTACATCTTGTGGAGGCGTTTTTCCTTTAACATCCTTTAAAATATGATGTTTTATAAAATTTCAAATATATCGTTGCGACGTGCTTGTTTTTATCTACGTTTCGGTGTAATGAAAAAGTAGTTGTGTTGTGTGCGTAATAATGTACAAGTTATCGGAGCACAAATGTGCAAGCTCTCAAACTAATTCAATATTTCATTTTTTTACGATGTTTTCTGTTACACCTTATTTCCGAATTTGTCGTTAAGCACGTAACATCCTTTAAAATATGATGTTTTATAAAATTTCGAATATATCGTTGCGACGTGCTTGTTTTTATCTACGTTTCGGTGTAATGAAAAAGTAGTTGTGTTGTGTGCGTAATAATGTACAAGTTATCGGAGCACAAATGTGCAAGCTCTCAAACTAATTCAATATTTCATTTTTTTACGATGTTTTCTGTTACACCTTATTTCCGAATTTGTCGTTACAACGTGCTTATTTTTATTAGCGTTTCGACGTACTTCTTTTAATGTACGTTTATGGAGCCGCAACAAGTTAATATGATTCTCTTTACTTCTAACAGATTGATTGCACCGCCACAACACACGTCCATCACCATCTTGCTTTATCTTATATGAATTTGAAGATAACATGTGAACCTTCTACGACAAAAGAATTGTTGAACTTGGTTAGTTGCTTATGGATTTGACTAAAGATGTATATCATAATTACTTTTTATTGATAATATTGGTGTTATTAATTAAAACTATTTTAAGAAGATTTTAATGTAAAGCATTTATGGTACTTAAGAAATACTCAACCTATCAACCAAAAATCTTATGTGGATATTAATGATATGTTCCTGAGGGATATAGTGTCGTGGTAAGGTATCTTTTTTTCTATCTAAAAGGCGGAGGAGTTCAAATTACGTAAAGTGTACATATAAAGTATTTAGAAGTATGTTAATTTGTCGTTAAAAAAACAAAAGATAACGACGATATTTAATAAAAATTATAGGAAGCTTTGTTGGTAAATAATTAAACCCTAACTCAAAATCATGTAAGTTTGGATTTTCTTAAATTGGGATGCACCATGTTTATTTTGTAAAATACATTCTACATGTAAAGCTATCATGTCATATGTGTTAAATTTTGTTCTTTACTCTATAGGTCCAAATTATAGAAGATATAACCTGTTCAAATGCGAGATGATATAGTATAATTGGTATCTGTAAGATTAAATATATTATTGTAATAATTAATCTTGTAGCCATTATAATCATTTATATTATATAGATCAAAATATATTAATAACCGAATAGTAATTAGTTGGTAATTGTTAATGGACCATATAACCCTTATTAAGTAATTAGGTTTCCTCTTGGGTGCATACATAATAAGATTATTAGAGAGATAAAAGGGTTAGACAATTACACAAACCTAATAACCATAACATCATTATCGGCTCTCTCTCTCCCTAATTGAAACCTCCCTAGTTTCGGTTCATCACCATCATAATATTACACTGTTAGGATCGGAGGCTCTCATGATTGTGTTTGTTTGTATAATTTGAACAATGAATGAATATGAAATAATGTAAAGTGCAGCGGAAATGGAAACAAACTTTATAAACACAATCAAAAGGGAGAATAGTTCTGATAAACACATGTTTTTCATTAGGTCGAAAGATTACAAATCAAATCAAAAGATTACAATGCATGCTTACAACAAAACTCCCCCCCAGCCTGATGCTCCCTGGTTGATCGCACAAGATGAAAGGATTGAAGGAGAAGAACTCACTCAGTCAATCAAATGTAACAGTACAGGGTACTGTTCCATTTATAGGCAAATCAAACCACTGAAGCATCTAAGCTGACGTCACCATGAAAGTGACATCTAACAACCTAACAACCTTTAACCACTGTTCTTATACAAACACTGCTAACTTAACCACTGACTCTATACAAAACAATGACACACTAAACTACTGCTTTCTTCTTCCATCAGCACTGTTGTTTGACTATCAGTGCTTTCCTCAAAGTTGATCAGTCCTTGAGTGGGCAGTCCTTTAGTCAACAGCAATACTTAGACAGTATCAGTAGATTGAACCAGCACTGTTTAATCCTTAACAGTCTTCAGGGCTTCATCAGCAGTTTGAAGGACAGCAGTTGTTGTATACGGACAGTGGATAGAGGACATCAGATGTTATAAACACTTTCAAGGGGAAAGCCTGGTGTAAACTACTGCTTATGATGAATCCACTGTTGTGAACCAGTTTTGGCTTTTATTATCTGTTCTTCTGATAGGGTTCAATCCCAACAATCTCCCCCTGGAACAGATAATGCCAAAACTCTTCATTATTTTGGATCTTTATTGTCTCATCAGAAGTTCCCTAACTTGTCCTTTAAATTGCAACTCAAAATCCATGGAACTTGTATCATCCTCATCCCTACACAGTATAAGCTCAAGGAGATCTTGTAGATCTTCAACACTCAGACCCAGTGCTTGTTCCCTTGATATGTGCTTTACTTCTCCATTGGATCTGATCAGGGTCAATACATGGGTCTTTTGATCAGACATCCATTTTAGTATTTTTGAACCCAATGGGTTTCTTGGGAGATGTTTATTTGCTGATGAGTTTGGTGATGCTGGCCTTGTGATAATTTGTTGAGCAGTGCTCTGAGCTTTTGCTAGTTCAGAATCTTCAGCTGTACTTTGTTTGAAGACCATTTTTATGATATCATTTGCTGCAACTATATCTTCTGCAGTTTCTTTTTCAATTTGCTCTTGTCTCTTCCTTTGGTCTAGCTCAATGTCTGAGATATCTGCTGATGTGATCAGTGGTTCAGAAATATTGATATGCTTTTTGGCTTTTTGTAGTCAGGCTTCTTTGGAGTATTAGAATCTGTCATTCTTCTTTTCTTTAGTCTTTCATAAGCCTCATATGTATATTGCCTTGTCCATTTTGCTATGGCTTTGGCAGGTCCAACCTTTGCATCCACCAGCTCTTGTTTCTTCCTCTTGTATTCTGAGGTAAGTCTATCAATGGCCTTTTTGTATTTGCTCCAGTTTGGAGCTAACCTTTTCATTCCTGGATTTTCCTTGATTTTCTCAATTCTGTTCACCTCATGCTTTAGTGCAATGAGTGGCCATTCACTGAATTGTTCTTCATTTGCTGAATAAAAATTTTCTTTCATGATGAATGCAATATAATCTTTTCTCATCTCCTTTTGTAGGACAGCTTCAGGTGGCAGGTTTGACATATCTTTGCTCAGGTCTCTTGCATAATCTTCCATATGTTTGACCTTAGTGAGCAGAAATTCCATTCTTTCAGAAATGGCTTTATCACCTTGATCTTTACATTCAATTCTAGCCCTTATATCAGCTTGCCTGGCTTTAAGTTTTAGATACTCACCCATATTTCCTAGATTCCTGAAGCCTGTGAGAGAATGAAATTTTCTTTGTGAAGGATCATCCACTGTATAGAATTGTTTCATCTCATCCTTTACAGCTTCCAATTCCAGTGGATAACTTGCAGCAGTGGATACAATATTACCAGGGTTTATTGGTTTGACAAAAGTTGGTGGAATGGATTGTTGTGGTTTGATGGCAATATAAGGTGTGGAGGATAGAGGAATAGGTGTTGGTATATCATCATTACCCTCCTGAAATTTCCTTTTCCTTGTGTAAAGCTTTTTGGGTGAAGGGGTTTTCGGTTGTGATGTGACAATGGGTTATATGGTGATTGTTGAAATGGTGAGGGCAGTGGTAGATGGCTGGCAAACAGCTGTTGAAACAACTGGTGTTTCAACCTCTGTTGTCATTACAACTACTGATGTGTCAGTAGATGTCTTCTGCTTTTCAGCAGGCGGTGATTTGGTGGGTGGTGATGTAGTTGAAGTAATGGTTTTTGGTGGTGAAGTGATTTTAGGTTGTGGTGGTCGGGCAGTGGTTGTGGTGTGTGTTGTAGTGGTGTGTGTTGAAGAGATGGCAGGTGTTTGACTGGCAGTTGTTGAAACTACTGAGGTATCAGCAGTTGTTGATACAACAGGTGTTACAACAACTGTTTGGGTGGAAGTTTGAGATTTGGTGGTTTGAGGTTTGGATCCTTTGGGAGGTGGTTTGGAGGCATGCTTTGTGGGTCTGGATGGTGTGGATTTGGGTTGCCTCACTTGTCTAGTGGGCTTCTTCTTTTCATCCTTAGGATTTTCATCATCCTTTGGCTCAGAAGTACCCTGTGCATTCAGCTCCATGTAAGCTATTTTCTCCTGTTCCCACATGGCTTTATCCTTAGCCTCTCTATCTCTTTTAACACTTGCTTTTGCTTCTGCAAGTGCATTTGTGGTAGTATCAATTTTCTTACTACCATCTGGCAAAGGAATGTTTTTGGTCATGTTTTCTTTTTCTGGTTCAATATAGAGGCCATCTTCTATTCCCTTCTTCTTCCACTGCTTGATTTTCTCCCCCTTTTTGGCAATATCTGGAGGGGGGGTTATCAATGAACATAACAGTGGGAGGAGCAGTGCCAGTGGTGTTTTTCAAATGGGCTTTTATTGCCTTGATATCTGCCTGAGTATCTTTAAACCTTGACTCCATCATGTTTCTCAGCTCTTGAACATGTATTGCATGCTGCTGATCAGCCATTTGTCTTTGTTGTTGGAGCAGGGGTTAGAATAAATTCCACAACTCATTTGCAGCAGCTGCTTGTGGTGGAGCAGATGCTTGAGTTGGAACAGCAGTGGTTGAGACCTTTTGAGCTTTCAACAACTGTTGCATCATATCTTTTATTTCAGCAACAGATGTCTCAAGGTTTTCAATTCTACCCGTCAATTCCTGATATTTTAAATCATCACCCAAATTAATGGGATCATCTGATTCCCCACCGGGAGTGGTTATATCAATGTGTGACTTAGGAAATGAATCCCAAAAATCACCCATTGATGCCCCTTGTTCTTGGTTCTGGGGTCTTCTTTCTTCAACACTTGATAACCTTTTGAAGGTACCAGTGGTCAAAACAAACTCACTAGTGGTTACCAGAGGTGCTATGGAAGAAATTGCCTTCAATGGAGTCTGATTGATGAAACAACTGGCCAAATGTAGATCCGTTGATCCAACACTTGTAGTTGCTGCTCCACTTGAACTACTGTCAGGAATTACTTGTAACTCCTGCAGTGTAACCTCCTCAGTTGTTGCTGGGATAGCAGAGGTATAAGCATCAGACCCAGTCACTTGTGGGAGTGTACTCTCAATGATAGGTGATAGAGAGGAACTGGTTTGTGTCTGAGCTATAGCAACTGCATGCAACAAGGGTATTATGGATTGTGGTAATGAGAGGGGTGAAGATATGGGTGTTGAAAGAGACATGTCCTTGGGATCAGGACTGAGGAAGATGGATCCAATTGGATCCAGAGCTTCATAATGTGGGGTCCCTGTGTTTACAACCTGATCCTTTTGTGAGGATACAGGAGGAGTTTGAGGCAAAGGTGGAGATCTTTCTTCCATCTACTGTGAGGAAGTAGCAGCAGTGGTTTTTGGTGACATTTGTGTTGTCACTGGCAGTGGCTCTGGGATCTCATCTTCCAGAGTTGCCTTTTTAGTGGGTTTGGGGGGCTTTTTGGATGATTTCTTTTTAGGCTTTTTGGTGATGGCAGGTGTGGGTTTCATAGCAGTGGGTGTGCTGCCATGATCACCTGGAGCAGTGGGCTCAGCAGCAGATGCCTGAGGAGCAGTGGTAGCTACTAAAGTCTGCTCAGGCACCTCTGCTTGTGTTTTTGCAGGTGTTAACATTGTAGTGAATGTTTCAGATGTTAAACCATGTATTTGAAAAGCTTCACCTTGAATGAGCAAATTTTCATTTTCCTTTCCAAATTTTTGTTTAAGATAGTAGCTTAAGAACCTTGGAAAAAGTAGAAATGATTTGCTATCAACATTTTTTACCAAATCATCAAAGATCTCCTGGGAATAGTTAAAATTTTCATTATGTAAAATGGCAAAGCCCAGGTTTTGGATCTTTAATGGTATTTCATTAAAAGCAGTTGTTTTATTTGAGACACACATCAAAAGGGTATGGAATAAAAACCTTGGTGCAGAAGGGAAGAAACCTTTTTGTAAGGTGTCCCTTTTTATTTCCGCACCATACCCTCTTTCAAGGAAATCAATTTTTAACTCGTTTTTAGGAAAGGAAGTTTTACCTTCTTGATCATCGAGTGCAAAGACTTCTGAGATAGATTGTGGAGTGATTTGAATCTCTTTGCCCTTTATGGAAGATTTAATGGCTATAACTGTTTCACCTTGATACTCAAGTGTGGCATTTTTTCAGAATTCTCTCTGGGTTTGTTCGTAAATCGGAGCATCAGCAGTCAATAAAGTTTTGTACTTTGAAGCTGCAAGAGTGTCAATGATGGAATCGAAGGTTTTAGTGGTGGTGGGTTTTGTGAGTAGACCCAAGTAGTTGTGAGGTGCTTTGTATGGTATTTTAATGGGTTCAGCGGCCTTTTGAGCGACCTTTTTGGAAGATGAGGATGATTTTGATTTTGATTTTGTCATTTTGATGAAGAAGAATGAAGAATGATTTGAGACGGAAGATTGGAAACTGCTTTGAGAGAAGAATTTTGGAATTCAATTAGACAGTGTAAAACCCTATTTGGGGGTTTTGATCAGGGTTTTATTTAGGTAAAAAGTGAATGCTGATGTGCCAGCGGTTACAAAGATCTGATGGCTAAGAACTGACCACGTGCCAACCTCTGATGAAAAGATGAAAAATGAAGGACAATTGTTTAGAGAACCACTGATTAAGCAAATATCAGTGGTTTGCAACGGTCAAAGTGAAGTCAGTGGATGATTTTAACCATTAGTGGACAGCTTCATCAGTGGATAAAACAACAGATTTTGTCTTGTGAAACCATAATATCATGTTTCAACATCTGTTGATGGTGATTATGAAATATCTGCAAGATTGTTATTTTCAACAAAATACATTTTAGATGCAAATTGTTCAATTTTAACATGTCAGCAGCTTTTATGGGAATTTGCATTCAAGGTTTTGCCACATGTCAATTACAAGTTTTGAAGCTTTTATAGATTACTGACAGTGGTTTAGTACCCCATATGATGGAAACCTCTTTACTAAGACTACTCATTTTGTGTCATAATATTTGAATTAGAACATGAGTACCCAAGTATTTTAAGGTCTATTAGCAATCAATCTTTGACCTGTGATAAAAACAAACTTGAGTTTGACATGACCTTGACACTTGTACCATTTCCTTTTGATCCATTTTCAAGGATAATATCACCAAAAAAAATGATGGTTCTTCATCCTGACAGGAGTTTGAGACTTTTGCTATAAAAAACAAGTAAAAGTACAAAATATATCACTCTTAAGGAAAAATAAAGAATAATATATCCTGCTTTATTTGAAAAAAAAACTTTTCAAGAAAAATAATTAAAGGTTTTTCTGAAAACAACATCAAAAAGGATTTGGAATATTTTCAATTTAAACTCATAATCACATCACTCTCAAGTTTTATGAAAATGGTCAGTGGTTTGAAATACATTGTAATAACCCTTGTTTGAGACCATTTTCTTGTTTAATTGATTGCAAAAATGAGGAGACATGTTCACATGTGTTTTTGAAAGTCCTGTTATAAACTTTGTTACCATGTGATGATTTTGAAAAACTTGTCTAGTCCTCTTGTAAGTTTATTTACCTGAACTTCCCTGAACCAATGAATGCTCACAGTTGCTTGATAACCATTGTTAACCCAATTTTGGACTCTTAAGTGTTTTATATTTATACTCTTTTCTTTTGAAGTCAAAAGTTTTGAGATAAAAATACTTGTGAGTTTTTGTGATTTTTCTTCTTCCCTTTTTACCCTTTCCATAGATAAGTTTTGAAACACTTACTGGAAGATTCTAAAGGAAGAATACTTAAACC
Organism: Helianthus tuberosus; assembly: GCA_030545235.1. Lineage (NCBI taxonomy): Eukaryota > Viridiplantae > Streptophyta > Magnoliopsida > Asterales > Asteraceae > Helianthus > Helianthus tuberosus. The sequence continues at coordinate 72,277,951 of CM060437.1, forward strand.
CGAAATCATTTTTCAGCAATGTTTGTGAAGGAATTGGTCATTTTTGCACATGTTTATGACAATTTCCACATTACTCATGATTTGGACGTATTTGACTTCTGATTTTCTTAATGTACTTTTAACAAAGTTGATTTGGTCCTTTTTAACAGGATTCTCAACCTGTTTTTCAACACACAAGATCTAATAACTAAAGCTTTAATTTCCCTCTTTTTATGTTTAACAAAAACACTAATGTTATTTAATCGAACATAGGTTTTTGTTGACCTGAGGTACATGCCTTAGCAGCAAACATGAATGAAACAGCACGAACTTCATAACAACAATTGAAATCAATTTTGTAAGTGAAGGGGTATGGTCCCAGATCTCGCGTCAGCACGACCGCGAATGACCATTACCCTCATCAAAAACCTCCAACAGCAATAAACTCACCTGTGTCCGCGTGGGCACACGCGAACACCGCGGTCCAATCTATCCAGTGATGAGAAGACTTACCTTAAGGACGGAAACTAGTGTAACACATAGCGATGCGGCCCCGCACCGCATCCTATGAACATTTTCGTCGCGACAAGGGATCTGGACAACAGGAACAGTCACTCAGCAGGCAATGTGGCATAACACCGCATCCCGCATAAATCATGGATGGAACAACCAACGCGGGAACAACATCAAGGACCGCAAACAGCGATGCGGCTTGGCACCGCATCCTGCCTACAAAGCAAGTGGGTCTGACACCACAGTGCAAGTGGCACTGGGAACAGTCGCCTACTGACCCACGTGTATATAACAGTCTGACACCACAGCAGGACGTGGCATCACCACAGTATCCGACAGATCTGACACACCTGCAAATAGCTGTGCGATGTCAGGCTAGCTACTCAACTACCCTCCATCACTTCTCAACTCTCTCAATACTACTACTATCACACTTTGCTTCCCAAGCAAACTACTGATTCTCACGCTGGAGAGTGGTAACAAGGAGCACCCCCCACCCCATCCTCCTTGTTACGAGTCACGGTTTGTTTCCTTGTGCAGGAAACCCACCACCAGACGATCCAGCCGGTGATCCTCGGAAAGAAGGGATTAACCCTCTTGACGAGACCAGTGAGTTAACCTACCCGGTTAACAACTGTTTCATCATTGGCGCCCACCGCTACTCTTAGCACTTTTTCCAACCATCCATCTCTCCAAAGATCATGTCTGATCGTCAAAACAACACCACCGTGGATAACCTAAACCCCGCAAACCAAGGGCCTGCGGGAACCATTCCCCTAGCCCCAAATGTTGAACACATTGGCACATCAACGCAAGGGGGCGCATCCCTTACGTTTGGGCACGATTTATCACAGTACGCTCCTGTGATACCTGCAGGCATGAACCTTCATGCCTGGTACGACCAACAAGCAGCTATGCTGGCTGCAACATACAACAGAGCTTGCGCCGAAGCGCAAGTATCTGTGGGACCCACCCCAGCACCGCATACCCCTACGGGCCGTACTTTACAGTACGACGGCAAGGCCCCCACACACCCGGCCTCCAAAAGCAGGCACGAAGATCGCGGTTCCTCTTACTGCGATGTCCGCACACTTGCGGAAGACGATTCCTCGTATGGGTCTCGCCGCAGGGACCCCATACATAGCCGCCTAGGCCCCCATGGCGAAACTAGGCGACAGTCTACAGCGCACCGCGGCCCCGACATCCATAGCCGGTTGGGACCTCACTCCCACCGTGAAGGACAGGGATATACAGATCCCGACGACGGTACATACCGCGCGGAGTCTCATGCTACCAGCAGTAGACCGGGAGGACACAACTATGTCCCTCCCACTCACCCCCGTACTACATATCTCCGCACTGCAAAGCGCCAAAGCCAACCCTACAGGCCGAAATCTGTGGCTGAAAACTCCAAATTCGCCCCAGAAATCGCCCACGCCGATGTCAAGACCACGAAATTCCCGTTAAACATTGGGAAATACAACGGTTCGACCGACCCAGATGATCACATGAACATCTTCGTCGGCGCCGGATGCAACGGTAGGTGGCATGAACCCACTTGGTGTCATTTTTTCCCCCAGACCCTAACAGGTCTGGCCAGGGCCTGGTTCGATTCTTTGCCAGTGAACTCACTTATATCATTCGAGGACTTGCAAGCAAAGTTCCTCGCATACTTTAGCCAACAGCGCCGTTATGAACGTGATTCTATGGACGTCATGAACATATGGCGCAGAGACAACGAATCGCTGGAGGCATTCGTTGTCCGTTACAATAAAGAATGCCTGGAGATAGGCGACGTTGCTGACCAGATGGCACGTAACCATTTCATCGTTGCAGTCAAGGACGAACAAATGGTTATGAATATCTCCGGCAAGGATGGCTTGCCTAAGAAATGGGAAGATGTCATGGCTGCGGTCAAAACATACGCCCAGACTCAGCGATCCCTCAGACCGCACGTATCAAAGGCGCAGCCCCAAACGGAAGGCCAATCCTCCCGACAAGACCCCAAACGCAGCAATAAGCGCAACCGGGACACATGGAATCGTGGCAGCGATTCCAGACCATATGTCCCACGAAGCAACCAGCCCGACGCAAGGGCTACAATCAACGCCCAGCGTGAAAACCGGGCGCCAAAAAAGGAATCTCGGGACCGCAGCTGGACCGAGATTAACCAGTCGCCAAGCGACGTCCTGCTCACGGACGCACAATTCCTGCGACCGGCCCAACCGATGAAGTCCAAAAAGAACCAGGATCTCGCACTCTACTGCGAGTATCACAAGGACAATGGCCACACAACAAACAGATGCATCAGTCTCCGACTGGAGATTGAACGAGCCCTAAAAGAGGGGAAACTGCAACATCTGTTGACAGGCGCACAAAAAGATACCAAGCGCATCACTCCCCACAACGAGGGCACCTTCACGGGAAAGAGGACAATGTACATAGCCTCTACCCACATGATCAATGGAGGAAAAGGAAGGCCGCGCAAGGCGGGAAGAAGACCGGAGAATGACTGGAAAGACGAGCAAGTCGTCTTTCCAAGAGTCCGAGGCGGCCCGCGCGATAGACGCGTCGTGGTTATCACAGGCCACCTGGCTCACTACTGTACCGAGCGATTGTTCATCTACCCGGGCAGTACATCCGATATAATATACGAGCAATGTTTCAACCAGTTCGATCAAGAAGACAAAGATCGGCTGCAGCCAGCGGACTACCCGTTGGCTGGGTTTGCAGGGGAAACCGTATTCCCCCTGGGCCAGATTACTTTTCCTGTGCGCCTCACCAACGGGAGGCACACAAGAACGGAGGAGGTAAACTTCATGGTTTTACCGCACACCTCCAAATACGACGTACTTCTCGGGAGAGAATCCTAGGGCGATTTTAACATGATCACATCCGTCCCTCACTCTGCTATCGGTTTCCCAACCGAGACGGGGGTACGATAATATACGCCAGAAGGGAAGTTTTGTCCACGGATAACCTGCGTCCAGCCAAGATAGCAAGGCCTACCCCCAACACGCAACCAGAAAAATGGGTGCTTAACGCAAGGCACCCAGAGCAAACGGTCACGTTGGGCCATGCCTTGACACCTACCATCAGAGCGCGCCTGAAGCAACTACTCTTCAGGAACCAAGACATTTTCGCGTGGACACCCACAGACATGACAGGGGTACCGCGCGACATAGCGCAACACTTCTTGAATACCATGCCAGGTATCAAGCCAGTGATCCAAGGCCAACGCCACCTTGGATCTGCAAAAAACGCGGCGATGGAAGAGCAGGTGCAGGAGCTGCTCTCCGCAGGAATCCGGCGGGAAGTCAAATACCAGACTTGGTTATCCAACCCAGTCATGGTAGAAAAACCAAGCGGGGGTTGGCGCATGTGTGTCGATTACAAAGACCTCAATAAGGCCTGCCCCAAGGATTGTTACGCACTTCCGAAGATCGACGAGAAGGTCGATAACCTCGCACCATTTCGATGGAAGTGCTTCCTCGATTGTTACAAAGGCTACCACCAAGTACAGATGGCAATCGAAGATGAAGACAAAACGGCATTCCGCACTCCAACCGGGAATTACTGTTACACCAAAATGTCGTTCGGGTTGCGCAAAGCTGGCGCAACCTATCAAAAGTTAATGAACGACACTTTTCACGGTCAAATCAGCAAAAGTGTCGAAATCTATATGGACGACCTAGTCGTCATGAGCATGGAGGAAGACACCATGCTCAACGATATAGAAAGAACATTCCAGACTCTGTGAAGCGTCAACATGAAGCTTAATCCAGGGAAATGCTCGTTTGGAATGGAAGAAGGCAAATTCCTCGGATTCATCGTAACCAAAGATGGATTCAAGGTAAACCCGGAAAAAGTTCAGGCGATCGAACGCATGCCATCGCCCTCAACGATGAAAGAAATGCAACGACTAGCCGGCAGGCTAGCCGCACTAAACAGATTCTTAGCCAACCACGCGGCTAATTCATACCCTTTCATCAAGACCCTGCGGAGCTGCCTAAAAAAGGAACAATTCCAATGGACCGCAGAGGCCGAAAAAGCTTTCCGGGAGATGAAAGAGTGTTTGATCCAGCTCCCAACTTTAACCGCACCACGAAAAGATGAACCACTTATTCTATACTTGTCTGCCGCGGATAACGCGGTAGGCGCGGTACTCATAGTGGAGCGGGAAGGAGTTCAAACACCCCTCTACTACATCAGCAAAATGCTCAACGACCCAGAGACAAGGTACTCCATCATGGAGAAATTGGTACTGGCACTAGTGCACGCATCGAGACGTTTACGACGTTACTTTGCAAACCACGTCATCACAGTGTTAACTAACTACAGGATCGGCCCGATCCTACCCAAACCCGACATCTCTGGGAGGTTAGCAAAATGGGCAATTGAGCTGGGCGCGCTTTCACTGAACTATAAACCGCGCCCCGCAATCAAAGGCCAAGTCTTGGCTGATTTCGTTGCTGAAGTACCAGCAAACCGCATTCAAGAATGCGAAGAAGAACAAAACCCTACATCACCACCATCCGCCGCAGAAACCTGGGCACTATATACAGATGGTGCATCCAACGAAGATGGTGCTGGCGCAGGTCTGCGACTTGTCAGCCCCGATGGCCAAGAGCTAACCTACGCAATCCGCCTCGATTTCAAAAGCACGAATAACGAAGCGGAGTATGAGGCTCTACTGGCAGGGCTGCGTTTGGCAGTCAAACTCGACGTCAAACATTTGGAAGCACATGTCGACTCACTACTGGTTGCAGGGCAGATACGCGGTGACTATGCCGCAAAAGGGGATATCATGATCCTCTACCTCGAACAAGACTTGCAACTAAAATCAAGGTTCACCTCCTTCAATATTCGCCATATCAACAGGAGTGATAACAAACCTGCGGATGCATTATCAAAACTTGCATCCACCAGCTTCCAACACCTGGCAAAAGAGGTACGCATCGAGATTCTGCAAAATCCTTCAGTACCCCTGCGCCAAGTCAATGTCATCCAATACAGTACAACATCCTGGATGACATCAATAATTGCATACTTACAATCAGGTGTTACTCCTGAAAGCAAGGCAGAAGCACGCAAGCTACAATACAAAGCGTGTCATTACCAAATGGGAGACGGTATCTTATACCGTAAATCATACCTGGGGCCACTCTTACGATGCGTCAACCCCGAAGATGCCATATACCTTATCAAGGAAATTCACGAGGGAATATGTGGTATACATGCAGGCCCACGCATGGTCGTGGCCAAAATTATGAACGCCGGGTACTATTGGCCCGGCATGCACCTAGACGCAGTCAACGTCTTACGCAAGTGTTTCAATTGTCAGCGACATGCTCCCAAGACCTTGCGTCCCAGAACAACCTGATCCCCGTCACAACCGCATGGCCATTCCAAAAATGGGCAATCGATGTAGTGGGGCCATTTCCAGACGCACCCGGTGCAGTAAAATTTATCATAGTGGCTGTTGATTACTTTACAAAATGGGTAGAGGCAAAGCCACTTGCATCAACCACCGCTATGATAACAAGGAAATTCGTGTGGGAACATATCATCTGCCGTTTCGGTCTACCAATGTGCATCGTCACCGACAACGGTACCAACTTCGCCGCAGATGACTTTCAGAAATGGCTAAAAGAGCTAAACATTGAACACATATTCTCCTCAGTGGCGCATCCGCAAGGGAGCGGCCAAGTCGAAAGCATCAATAAAAGCTTAGTAGAAGGCATCAAAGCACGGTTGGGAACAGCCAGACGCGGGTGGGTTGATGAACTCCCAAGTATTTTATGGGCTCACAGGACAAGCCCAAAAACAAGCAACGGTGAGACACCCTTCAGCCTGGTCTATGGCACTGAAGCAATGATCCCCGCGGAAGTAGGCCTCCCCTCACCTAGAATGTTGGCTATCAACAAGATAGACAACAATGAGGAACGCAGGGTTGACTTGGACCTCTTGGAAGAAAGGCGCGAAAACACTGCCATCAACGAGGCCAAGTACAAAACCAAACTTGAGAAGTACTACAATGCACGCGTCCGCATTTGTACTTTCAACCCGGGAGACTACGTCCTTCGTGACAATGAAGCATCTAACGCGGAACGCCCAGGGAAACTTGCCCCCAAGTGGGAAGGACCCTACCTCATCCAAGAGGTCCTGGGCAAAGGCGCGTACAAACTTCAAACATTAGAAGGCGAAACTATCGCACGCACATGGAATGCACAACACCTTCGACGCTGTTATATGTAAGCCATGTTTCTTACATTCACCATGTAACCTATCAGGCCACAGGCCATTTGTAAATAAATAAATAGACGATTCAATGCAATATTGTTTATTTATTTCTATTACAAATGCGTGTTCCACTCTGAGGTATACACAAAAACAGATTAAGCAAAATCTTCATTCGTGATACCCACACAGAGTGGTAACCACACGCAACTATTATAATAGGCCAGCAATGGCAACACTATTTATCCGGCCAGACACAGATCTCCATACTTGCATATCACCTAGATATGCAAATGGCAATTACGGATTTAGTGTTACCCACAGTAACATTAAACTCATACAAATTCAAACATGCAAGTAGTAAAAACACTTGTACAAATTGAACAGAACAATTCTTTATATTCAAAAAATTCCTACACCTGCGCGGTGCACAGGGAATTTACATAAAGTTTACATTTACATGAGGAAACAAAAAAGGCACGCAGGCCAGCCTAGTCTTTCTTTGTGCCGCTGGAACCCTCACCGTCCTTGCTTGCCACATAAGGTTTTTCCTCATCTTCTTCATCAGCGTATAACACTCGCAAGCGGTCCACATAGTCCTCCGCTTCTAGACACTTTTCAAGATCCTCGAGACCAGAAAGGGTTGTTTCGTTATGCGCCTCAACCGCAGCATCAAGAAGCACTTCAGTATCCACGCCGTGGAACCCAGATCGCTCATCAGTTTGTCCGCCCCGAGCTGCAGCATTCAAATGACCAATACAGCGGTTATAGCTAGCTTTAAAACCAGCATCCCGGGCACGCTCCTTGATCTCGGTAACACCTGATACAGTCTCAGGTGCGTCAAGGATGGCAGTAACAATCTGCGATACAAAAGTACAAAGGTTATCAAAGGCAAACATATAACAAAAATAACAAAAGCAACGAATGCTTACATGCCCGATCCCGCGCATACGCATCCATTCATGGTCAGCCTTGAGCAACTTAAGTGACGAATCAAGACTATCTCTAGCCTCCTCAGCCTCTCTTGCCCGCGCTTCAACCTCATCAACGCGGGCAGAAACCTCTTCAATAGTGGCCCCCCGGGTCCGCACTTCAGCCTGGTAACAAAACAAAGACAAGTATACAAAAATAAACACTTGTGAAATGTACGTCAAAAGCAAGAAACTTATACCTGGAGGCCCAAGATAGTTTTGGTTAAATTGGTGCGGTCAACATTCGCCCCTTCAAGAGCCTTTGCAGTGCGGGCCTCCGCCTCCTTGGCCTCTTCAAGAGCCTTGGCGAGGCGAGCTTCCGCCTCTTTGGCCTCTTGGGCAGCCGCAACAGCTGCTGTTTTCTCTTTAGCCAGCGCAGCATTTGTTGCCTTAGCATTGACAAGCTCCTGGCGAACACGAAAGAGAGTTTCATTCTGTTTGGCCCAGGAGTCTTTCCAAGCCTTGCGCTCATTAGAAAGTGTCTCGCGCTCATTAGAAAGAGATTCTTTCCAACTCTGGCGCTCAGTGGAAAGCAGTTTGGCAAGGGTACGAACCTGTTTAAGCTCAGCAGTTGCAGCCCACTCTTCAGTCTGCTTACGCTTTTCAAACGCAGCCCTATCCCTTTCAAGCTGCTCGGCAGCCTCACGTGCAGCCTTCACCAACTCCTCAGCCTCTGCACGCAAGCGCACATTCTCCTCCTCCCTGCGCCCCAACATCTTATACTTTTCCATAATGGCATTGGCCATTACGGAACTCCCAACAAGCAGGGAGGAGAGTTGGTTAATCTAGGCTTCAGTTGGTAAGGCACGGGCCCGGTTGACTTCAAATGGGGTGCCCAGACCACCCAAAATCTCCCTACACGCGGAGGGATCAGCAGAAATGTCATCCCCTTGCATCACAGACCACGGAGGGCGGTGGTAAGCCATGGCCCGATCTTCCGTATAGGTGCGGTAATAATACTCCAATTCAGACTCTTCAGGCTGAATGGGAGTCTCTACGAAACCCGCACCTCCGAAACCGGAACCAGAAGCCTTCTCAGCAGCAGGAGACTTTGGCTTTTCAGTATAAGCAAATTTCAAATTCAGATCATCCGCATCCTCTGGGGTAATGACATTGTCATGGGAATCTACCGTGTCATGGATCTGGGCCGCAGACCCTTTCCCAGTATCCTCCTCCCGCACAGAGGACTCAGGCGTAACAACCTTATGAACCCCCACACCCGCAGCAGTGTCATGTGGGGGAGGAGGAGGAGGAACATCAAAGATGGAGAACCCTTCATCTTGGGGTTCTGCAATCAAAGCAAAAACACTTTAAACTACAAGTACAAATACAAATTATTTCACCAAGTAATACATCACGTACCAGGAACAACCGCAGGCTTCCGTTGTCCCACAAAAGCCCTGCGTCTGGTCTGAATCTTCGGCTTCTTCCCCTCACCGACATCAACAGCTTTTCCCGCTTTCCTCTTCTTCTCAGCAGCAGCCTTTGAACCCGCAGTGGTTCCACCTGTGGCCGCACCAGCACCTGGAACACCCAAGCCCTCAAGGGTGTCACATACCACCATGTAATCGGTATATCTGCGGAAATGAGAACGAGAGATACCTGCTGCATGCGGAACCAAAGGCGGAACAACAGGAGCCTCATTTTTCTTCTTGCCGCGACCCCGCACGGGTTTATCAACTTGTTTCTTCTCTGCATGCTTTTTGGGGGCACCCTTTGACTCAAATTTACCAAGGGCCCCAAGAGTACCTGCATGAAGAATATCAGCAACATGAAACTTATAAGGCAAGAAAAGAAGGCTATGAATTATACCTTTGCCCTGCGGCGGGGGTGCATTCAGTGCCTCGCGTGTAGGAACGCGGAAGTTATGAAGAATGGTCAAATTAAACCCTGCACCTTCAGCAGTCTGGACAATATCAACCTTGCCAGTAAAGGTTGGATCAAATATCTTCCACAACTCAACAACTTCTTCTGATAATACAAGTCTAAATTAATAAAGAAAACAAGGGAATAATAAAACCGCGTAAGGGTAAGAACACTTACCACCAGTTTTCTCCCGCACAACGGGCCTTGCATGCTTATCGGCCCTAGTCAATAACATCCGCAGCATCCACAACTCGGTGTTCTTCAACAGCCTATGCTCTATAGTCTTCAACCGTGGGAACCACTCCGCATTCCCCGCATTAGGAATGGCAATGTCCTCCGCAGGGATAGGCTCATTAACATTCCGCAACGTCATGTTGAGAACAACCGCAACAGCTTTAACATAGAAGAATTTGCTCTTCCACTTTGTAATACCCTTGGGAGGGGTCATCAACTTGATACTTCCGTACCGTTCTCGGAAAGAGAAGAAACCTGTGTTCACCGTCAACTGATAAAACCCCCGGAAATTATCAACGGTAACTGGCAAACCAAGGGCACGAAAAGTCGATTCAAAGTGTCTAATACGAATGAACCCAAAAGGACTCATCTGGGAGATATGAACCCTGTAATACTCCAAACACTCAGCAACAAAAACGGTCAATGGTAAACGAAGGTTACCATCAACGAAAGAATCGGCCCACATGGTCACGTGACCGGCTGGAGCACAAGCACCGGTATCACCGTCTTGGGGGTAAACAGCCCCAAACTCGGAGGGCATTTGTGTAGTGATCATCAGTTGGTCGAACGACGCTTTCGACCACTTCAAAGGTGGCAAGCCACCACCAGGAACACTACCACCATCATCTTCTTCTTCCCCGGCCACCGGAGAAGAGGTTTCAGGGTTTTCACCCTCCACATTATGTGGGTTAGATGGTTCAGCCATCAGAAATATGAAGAAGAGAAGTATCGGGTTACACAAAAACTCAGAAAACTCAGAAAGTTGCCGGAAAGAAGACAGATTCACCGGAGAAGACGAAGAGAGCACACCCCTTTTCACCGGAGAAATTTTTGAAATTTTGAACAAAGTGAGGGGAACCCAAACGGTTTCCCCTTATATACTCATCGCAATTAATGCGATGGAGTAACCGACTTACAAAGTTCAAAAAGGGCCACTTACGTTTCGCCACGTGTTCAGCGACTTTTCAGCTGACGGTTACCACGCGCGCGTGGCCGCCCACGCGCCTGACAGAATTGACCTTTACACTACTTGCTACAGTGCAGTTATGACCTCGGTCAATGCAAACGTCCTTTCAGAACATCACATGTCAGAATTCTACCAACTTTCAACAACCCACACGTGCCATCAGCCACGTAGACAACACAAAAGCGACAAACATTATCCAAACTTAAGCGGCATGCGGTTTCTCTGGTTTACCGCACCATAACCCATACCGCGTGTCGTTTTTTACATACCCCTCAAAAAAGGAAAAAATATCTTTAAATTATATAAAGGGGTATAAGCAATAACCGCACATACCCGCGCGCACACGTGGAATATGCGGAGAAAACACACACCAACCCGCACAGGTGTGTCGGATACTCAGAACCAGCATGGTTCTTTGGACTGCGAAAACCGCTTCTCAGGATGCGGTAAACCGCACTCCATGTAAACTTCTTTAAGCAACAAAACCCTCATTTCAGGTTCACAACCACGGAGGGAACGCAAAACAGCTTCTCCTTAAAGAAAAGGACAAGTATGCTGAAAAACCGCACATCAGCAATCCTGTCTCCTGAACCTTCAAGAGCTATGTCCAGGCTACAAGACTTCTAGAAGCGAGTTCTTTGCTGCAAACCGCAACCACTCGTAAGTAGGTACTACGAACCGCAACTATGCGAACGGTAGCTACGGAAGAGCCACAACTAAAGCACCATGCGAAGGAGCAAAGCTACTTCAAGGAAAACTGCTTTTCAACTAAGCATTAAGGAAAGTGGCTACAAAACGAATGCGGAAGAGTTTCAACCAACTTCCCAAGTATGCAAGGTGATCTCCTCCGGTAACACCCCTTATAGAAAAGCTACCTTCCACAAAAGCGTGAAGGAAAGTAGCTCCAGAACAGTGGTAACAAGTCTGCTTATGACTAGTTACCCACCTATGGACCGCATAGAATAAACAATGGTAGGCACAACCCTGCCTATGACCATGTTTATCTGCCCATAGTCCAGATTCACATTGTTCGACCAAACACGGCCAACAATGGCGCAACTACCCCACGTTCCTCAAACGAACATGGCCAACAAGGTACGACAACGAGGTAACCGCAAAGAACGTACGGTTACTAGAGAGCTAAGCCTCAGAGGACGTGCGGTTACTTGAGAAATAAACCGCAGAGGACGTGCGGTTACTAGAAAACTCAAATGGAGAACATGAATACCCCACAAAACAGGGTTCATCATTGCATGTCCGGTTGCTAAACATAGAGCTTGAGCAAAGTACTTACAACTTTGCACTAGCTGACGCAGAGGTTACAACTAGACTAACGAAGACGCACATCTTCAGTCACGATCTCAAAGGTTGGTTCGAACCCTGCTAACACCTTCAGTCACCGTCTCAAAGGTTGGTTCGAAACACCAACAGGTGGCTGATGACATCAAGAAAAGGTAGACTAAGAGTCAAGTCCTTGGCTGAGAATTCCGCATCAGACGGAACTTGCTCACCAGACACCCTTCTCAAAGGAAGGAACAATCCACTAGAAAGGCCTACTACTTACTTAAAGAAGGTGCCATCTGCATGGCCCATACTTAACCTTCTAGACAACATAGTCCAGTATCCCTCCCACATGCAACTTGCATACGGAAGGAACACTAGACTGGGGGGACTTGAAGGGGTATGGTCCCAGATCTCGCGTCAGCACGACCGCGAATGACCATTACCCTCATCAAAAACCTCCAACAACAATAAACTCACCTGTGTCCGCGTGGGCGCACGCGAACACCGCGGTCCAATCTATCCAGTGATGAGAAGACTTACCTTAAGGACGGAAACTAGTGTAACACAAAGCGATGCGGCCCCGCACCGCATCCTATGAACATTTTCGTCGCGACAAGGGATCTGGACAACAGGAACAGTCACTCAGCAGGCAATGCGGCATAACACCGCATCCCGCATAAATCATGGATGGAACAACCAACGCGGGAACAACATCAAGGACCGCAAGCAGCGATGCGGCTTGGCACCGCATCCTGCCTACAAAGCAAGTGGGTCTGACACCACAGTGCAAGTGGCACTGGGAACAGTCGCCTACTGACCCACGTGTATATAACAGTCTGACACCACAGCAGGACGTGGCATCACCACAGTATCCGACAGATCTGACACACCTGCAAATAGCTGTGCGATGTCAGGCTAGCTACTCAACTACCCTCCATCACTTCTCAACTCTCTCAATACTACTACTATCACACTTTGCTTCCCAAGCAAACTACTGATTCTCACGCCGGAGAGTGGTAACAAGGAGCACCCCCCACCCCATCCTCCTTGTTACGAGTCACGGTTTGTTTCCTTGTGCAGGAAACCCACCACCAGACGATCCAGCCGGCGATCCTCGGAAAGAAGGGATTAACCCTCTTGACGAGACCAGTGAGTTAACCTACCCGGTTAACAATTGTTTCATCAGTAAGTAAAATAATTATACCATAAGTATCAGACACATTTTCAGATCTGAAAACTATAGGTGATTTATGCATGACATCACTTGTTATGTGAAGTTTGTGTGTCTTATGACATCTTGGTTGTTTTACAGAGTTTTTGAATAGCTACTTTGAACGTAATTACTTGTTACTCTGTTTTTCAACTAAAAACGATCAACCTTAGCATCAAAGAATTTTGAGCTGAACTGTTATGTCAAATTGATTGTTAGATCGAATTTGACTGTCCAGGCTCTGATACCAATTGTTAGGATCGGAGGCTCTCATGATTGTGTTTGTTTGTATAATTTGAACAATGAATAAATATGAAATAATGTAAAGTGCGGCGGAAATGGAAACAAACTTTATAAACACAATCAAAAGGGAGAATAGTTCTGATAAACACATGCTTTTCATTAGGTCGAAAGATTACAAATCAAATCAAAAGATTACAATGCATGCTTACAACAAAACTCCCCCTCAGCCTGATGCTCCCTGGTTGATCGCACAAGATGAAAGGATTGGAGGAGAAGAACTCACTCAGTCAATCAAATGTAACAGTACAGGGTACTGTTCCATTTATAGGCAAATCAAACCACTGAAGCATCTAAGCTGACGTCACCATGAAAGTGACATCTAACAACCTAACAACCTTTAACCACTGTTCTTATACAAACACTGCTAACTTAACCACTGACTCTATACAATACAAGTGACACGCTAAACTACTGTTTTCTTCTTCCATCAGCACTGTTGTTTGACTATCAGTGCTTTCCTCAAAGTTGATTAGTCCTTGAGTGGGCGGTCCTTTAGTCAACAGCAATACTTAGACAGTATCAGTAGATTGAACCAGCAGTGTTTAATCCTTAACAGTTTTCAGGGCTTCATCAGCAGTTTGAAGGACAACAACTGTTGTATACGGACAGTGGATAGAGGACATCAGATGTTATAAACACTTTCAAGGGGAAAGCCTGGTGTAAACTACTGCTTATGATGAATCCACTGTTGTGAACCAGTTTTGGCTTTTATTATCTATTCCTCTGATAGGGTTCAATCCCAACATACACCATAAGGAGGAACCAGATCATCCTGACAAGAATGTCGAACTCAATGGCCGCATCTCTGACTGGATTCTCTGCTGGCTTGTCTGCTATAACAAGTATGTTATTCATGTTTTCCATTATGTTTATACAGAACTGATCAACATGTGGTATCAGAGCATATGTTGATTAATCAGTTCTGTTTCATATCCATTATTCTTGGATTGAAATCTGAAAACAAAATTTTTTCAAAGCCTTAAAAAAATTAGAAACTTTGTTTCGGGTCACCATTTCGAGTCACTGTTTCGGAACCCATCGATAGAGACAGAATAATCAAATGGGTATAACTTGTTGTTTCGAAATCCATTTACAAAACCATTAAAATTTAGGTTTCGGGTTTCCAGAATTATGTTTTAATTTTTAGGGTTCATCACATGTTCTTAGGAAAATTCGAAAATTCCTTTATGTTTTGGAATATAATTTGGATTAGTGGGTGTTTTTACTGTTTTGATCTGAATTATATCTCTTAAAACTTCGAAAACTGTTAAAAGCCAAACATATTATAATTTTCGAAATCTTTTGACAAGTTTAGATCAACACTAAAACAGGAAACATTATCCTACAATCCCTAAAATTTCGAGTTTTCAGTTATATTTCCACTAACAGCTTTTGACAGTAACTTTCGAGACTCATAAGAGGTTTCGACATATATATACAACTCGAAATCTCATTAATAACTCGAAACCATGAGATTTCGACTAAGATTGCGACTCGAAATCATAAAGGTTTTAGTCTTCATGACTCGAAACCATGAGATTTCGACTTAAATTGCGACTCGAAATCATAAAAGTTTTAGTATTAATGACAGGAAACCATAAGATTCCGACTCGAAATCTCACTAAAATACGAGGACAACTGAGATTGCGACTGATTTCGCTCGCAATCAGGTGGTTGCGACTCGAAACCTCATTATGAAGTCAAAATCTCATTAAGGCATCAATCTTCATTACTCGAAACCTCGAGATTTCGACTGACGTTTCGACTGGCATTAGTGACTCACAATCAGTTGGCTGCGACTCGAAACCTTAATGACTCGAAACCTCATAATGATTCATAATGAGTTGAAATCTCATAACTGAGTCGAGATCTCATAACTGAGTCGAGATCTCACTCGAAATCTAAGGTTAACTCGAGAGCTCATTCGAAACCTCATTACTTTATTAAGCTCACTCGATCCGCGCTAACAGGTGGTTTGCTATTAAATAATTGAATTTAGAATCAGATAATGTTTTACAAAACCAAAATAGCTTAACTTGAATGAGCTTCTAATGTATCATTTCTGGCCAAAGCTGATTTGATGCATCTATTTATCGTTCAAGTATTATAAAAGCTAGGTTAAGTATGCATTACAAACATGAATGTCTTAATTTCTGGCCAAAGCTGATTTAATTCATTCATGTATAGCATACTTAACAAGTGCATAACTAAAGTGATTGTCTCATCTCTGGCCAAAGCTGATTTGTCACGATTACTTTGCATATATACTTAAATGATTACACTTCTGGCCAAAGCTGAATTGTCTTCGTTTAAGTAGAATTTTAACTAAGTCAATTATTTTGATGTTAGTAATAGACAATGTCACAGCTTCATAATTAAAATGGTCATTATTTATGCCTGCCTTAGTATGACATGCCCTTAGATCACAATATGACTTCTTGATTAGTACCATAATTCGCTCATCTTACTTCCACTCTCAGCACCCAATTACGGGATTCCACCTTTGACTAGTGATAACTTTGCTGCATGGAAGGACTCTCTCATGCTTACGCTTGGATTACTGGACTTTGATTATGCTCTAAGAAAGAATAAGCCAGCAGACCTTACTCCTCAAAGTACTGCTGCTGAGTAGATAATTCATGAAAAATGGACTAGGTGTAACCGCATGTCTCTCATGTTTATGAAGCAGTCCATACACAATGCAATTAGAGGAGCCATTCCTGATTCTGATGACGCTAAAACCTACTTGGCTTCTGTGGAGGCGCAATTCAAGGGGACGTCTAAAGCACACGCTAGTACTCTTATCCTCAAGCTTGTGACAACTAAGTATGATGGGAGGAGCGGCATTCGCGAACACATCATGATGATGCATGACATGGCCAATAAGCTAAAGGGGCTAGAGATGGAAATAAGTGATGGTTTTCTTGTTCACTTCATCATCACTTCGCTTCCTTCGTCCTATGAAGCATTCAAGATCATTTACAACACTCAGAAGGACAAATGGACGATGGGTGAACTGGTCACTATGTGCATACAGGAGGAATAGCGTATGAAGATGGATCGCACTACTGATGATGCAAACTTCACCACCTCCAACTCTAAGAAGAGGAAGAATAATTATCAAAGAAAGGATGCTTCCAAAGTCCAAAGGCCCAATCCTAATACAAGTGCACCTTCCAGCTCTAAGAACTCCTTAGGCAAACCCTACTGCAAGTTCTGTAAGAAGACAGAACATAAGCAAAAGGAATGCCCTGACTTTAAGGAGTGGCTGACTAAGAAAGGTAACAATTTTTTCATGATACTTGAGTCCTATAAATTAAATGTTCCTGCTAATTCTTGGTGGTTTAATTCTGGTTCTATGGTTCATGTAACCAATTCTACTTAGGGTTTCCTTTCAATCCGGAAGCTAGGAAAAAAACCAAAGAACACTTAAAGTTGGGGATGATCGGGAATTAGAAGTCAAGGCCATAGGAACATTACAATTATTTTTGAAAACTGATTTATGCATTAAACTTTATGATACCTTATATGTTCCTGAGGTAACTCGGAACCTTGTATCAGGACCAAATTTAGACATGGACGGTTTTGTTGTTTCCCATGGTCATCGCAAACTCTCTATTCTCTATGATTCCGTTGTTTATGGTACTGGTATTCTGGATGGTGGTCTCTATAGATTAGAACTAGAAGATAACTTTTCCAAATCTTTGTTGTCATATAACATTAATGAATCACTCACAAAGATGGAAGAGAAACGAGACTTAGAGACTTCATCCATGTTCTTAGAGACTTCATCCATGTTGTGGCATCAACGTTTAGGCCACATCTCAAGAGAACGATTAAATCGTCTCGTAAAGGATGAAGTCTTACCTACTCTCGATTTCACCGATTTTGGAACATGTGTCAAATGTCTTAAAGGTAAAATGACATTAGCGAATAAGAAAGGTGCCACTAGGAGCTCTAATTTATTAGAACTCATTCATACTGACATTAGTGGTCCTTACCAAATCGCTGGCATCACTGGACATACTTCATTTATCAATTTCATTGATGATTATTCTCGTTACATGTACTTGTATCTCATTAAGGAAAAATATGAATCTCTTACAACTTTTAAATATTATAAAGCTGAAGTTGAAAAACAACTAGATTGTCAAATTAAAGTTGTGAGATCAGATAGAGGCGGTGAATATTATGGATGACATACTGATGTGGGTCAAGCTCCTGGTCCATTTTATGATTTTTCTAAGGGTCAGGGGATTGTAAACCAATACACCATGCCTGGTACACTTCAGCAGAACGGTGTCACTGAACGAAGAAACCGTACCCTTATGAACATGGTGCGCAGTATGTTAGCCAACACTAATTTACCATTATTCCTCTGGACTGAAACGTTAAAAGCAGCTATTCATATACTCAATAGAGTTCCTTCTAAGTCTGTCCCTAAAGCTCTTATGAACTTTGGACAGGAAGGAAACCAAGTCTTAAATATATGAAAGTATATGGCTGCATTGCTAAAGCAAAACTTTATAATCCTTTCCTAAGGAAACTTGACCCTAAAACAGTTACCTGTTTCTTTATCGGGTATCCTGATCACTCAAAGGGTTATCATTTCTATTGTCCTTCCCATGTCACCCGTATTGTTGAAACCAAGTCTGCTGCGTTCCTAGAGGATTTCAAGGTCAGCGGGAGCAATACCAACCCTTACGAAGAATTGCAAGAAGTACAAAACGCGGGGGAAAGACTCGTCGCTTACCATTACTCCGTTTACTACTCTTGTACCCAATGCAACTACTGCACCTGAAGTTACTGCACCAACTCCAAATATACCTTCACAATCATAACCTATTATACCTCATAACGAAGGCACATCAAACACTCAAAACCAAGATAACGCTAAACCCGATAATCAACTCAGGAGGTCATCTAGGCCCAGAAGGCCTACTAATTGGGATGTTTATGTTACCTACCTGACTGAAATGGATGCTGGAAAGCTCAATGATCCTATGACTTATAATAAAGCCATCAGCAGTGATCAGTCTTCTGAATGGAATAAATCAATGATTGATGAGCTTGAATCCATGAAGAAAAATGAAGTTTGGGATTTGGTAGAATTACCCAACGGTGTCAAACCCGTGGGATGTAAATGGGTATTCAAAACAAAACTGGATCCGAATGGGAACGTTGAATGCTACAAAGCGAGATTGGTTGCAAATGGCTACACTTAGAAAGAGGGAATTGATTTTCAAGAGACGTTTTCACCTGTCTCTTGTAAAGATTCATTAAGGATCTTCATGGCCCTAGTAGCTCATTCTGATTTAGAGTTGCATCAGATGGACGTTAAAACCGCTTTCCTTAATGGAGACTTAGACGAAGATGTTTACATGAAACAACCGGAAGGCTTTAAACCTGAAGGTCAGGAGCATCTAGTCTGTAAGTTGAAGAAATCCATTTACGGGTTAAAGCAAGCATCACGTCAA
This sequence comes from Helianthus tuberosus, assembly GCA_030545235.1. Classification (NCBI taxonomy): domain Eukaryota; kingdom Viridiplantae; phylum Streptophyta; class Magnoliopsida; order Asterales; family Asteraceae; genus Helianthus; species Helianthus tuberosus. Next base: position 72,296,995 of record CM060437.1, read on the forward strand.
TGGTAGCTGAAGTTTGATGAAGTCTTGAAGAAACAAGGTTTTATAAAGAATTAAGTGGATCAATGCACCTACCTCAAAATGAGTGGGAGCAACTTTACTATACTTGTCCTTTACGTAAATGATATTCTATTGGCAAGTAATAGTTTAGACATGTTGCATGAGTCGAAGCGGTTACTTTCGCATAACTTCGACATGAAGGATCTTAGAGATGCTTCTTACGTCATTGGCATCGAAATTCACCGAGATAGACACAAAGGGATCTTAGGATTGTCTCAAAAGACTTACATAGATCGTGTCCTTACGCATTACAACATGAAACAGTGCAAACCCTTAGTTGCTCTAGTAGTTAAGGGAGATGTTTTCGGTTCATTCTAGTGTCCGACAACAGAGGTAGAAAAAGAGCAAATGAGCCAGATACCTTACGCGTCAGTAGTCAGGAGCCTGATGTATGCTCAAGTCTGTACTCGCCTAGATATCACTTATATTGCTGGAATGTTAGGCCGTTACCAGACTAATCCTGGCCTAGATCACTGGAAGCAGCTAAGAAGGTCCTTAGATATCTCCAAGGAACGAAAGACTATAAACTGACTTATAGAAGAAGTGATCATTTAGAAGTGGTAGGTTATTCTGATTCTGACTTTGCTAAATGCAAAGATGACAAGAAATCCACTTCAGGCTACATCTTTATGTTAGCAGGTAGACCTATCTCATGGAAGAGTCATTAACAACAGTTAAACACAACTTCCACAATGATGGCAGAATACATTGTTGTTTATAACGCAACCTATCATGGAATGTTACTTAGAAATCTGATCACTAGACTCAAAATCGTTAATTCCATTTCTAGACCATTGAAGCTTTACTGTGATAACTCAGCTACCGTTAGTTTCTCAAACAATAACAGTTCGACTGAAGCTGGTTTATATCTCGATACAAAATATCTGTTCGTACGTGAACGGGTTGAGGAAAATAATCTTTGTATTGAGTATATTAGATATGCTTGCGGATCCGATGACTAAAGGTCTCCCACCTAAAGTTTTTGAAGAACATGTTTCGAATATGGGACTTACTAAAGACCTTATTTAATGGCATATTGTACTAGCTTATGTTTTAATTAATGAAATTTCCTCAGTTTGATTTTGTATGTCTCTAACATATGTTCTGCCGGTGTAATGACATATAGATAAATATAAATACAAATCAGACGCTAAAGGGCTTATGCGTATTTTGATCATAACTGTTAGGTTTTAAATTGAGGCTATAGTATGACTAATGGGGGTCCTGAGTCAAATGATGATTCAACGGCTATATTTCTCTGCTATAGTTCCTGGTTTAAGGCTAAAATGAGTGTTAACTCCTGGCCAGGCTCATCTAATACTCATGATAAATGATTACTTGGCTAAGTGGGAAAATGTAAGATTAAATATATTATTGTAATATTTAATCTTGTAGCCAATATAATCATTTATATTATATAGATCAAAATATATTAATAACCTATTAATAATTGGTTGGTAATTGTTGATGGACCATATTACCCTTATTAACTAATTAGGTTTCTTCTTGGGTGTATATATAAGGAGATTATTAGAGAGATAAAGGGTTAGACAATTACACAAACCTAATAACCATAACATCATTATCGGCTCTCTCTCCCTAATCAAAACCTCCCTAGTTTCGGTTCATCACCATCATAATCTTACACCTTATGGAGGAACCAGATCATCCTGACAAGAATGTCGAACTCAATGGCTGCATCTCTGACTGGATTCTCTGCTGTTACAGGTATGTTATTCATGTTTTCCATTATGTTTATACAGAACTGATCAACAGTATCTTGGTATTCCAACAAGCTAAAATGGTCAAGTAAATCAATAGGTGATAAAAAGTAAAAGAACACTTACTTGTTAGGCTTTGTGTTATGCTTCCATGCTTCATCTCTACACCGACGAAATCCCCTAACCTCCACATTAGCTCGTAGTGCAACTACGTCCACACAAGCCTTCTCCCCTTCTTTGTACATTCTCCTCATGTAGGGAATTCTTCCCACATCAGAACCGGGTTGGTGTGACATCAAGTCGTCCATTATTCCATCTCGATCCTCCTTCCCCGGGTATAACATATGGTCTTACGAGAAAGATATTTCTCACATGTGCTAGTGTTTTAGTTTGTGTGACGTCAAGTCGTCCATCTATCAATATTTACCAAAAGGGCCTTTTCATTAGTCATATCAAGGTGAGTAAAAAGTGACTCTCACCATAAGGTCGAGGGTTTGAGTCCCGTGATGGACAATAATGTAGATTTAGAAGTATGATTAGAGTGGTGTTTTCAATTCAGATTCGAAAAATTCGAAATTCAACTCGGTTCGAATTCGAATTTAGGATTTTCAACTCGATTCGATTCGAAATTCGAATTCAATTTATATATAAATTTTTAATATACATATATATACACACACACACACTTATAACTTCTAAATTTGGGCCAAAGTATGAATTACATCCATAAGTGATAAGTTTATTATTGATAATATTACCATACTTAATGACAAATAACTCATACTACTTAATTCTAAATTTTTACATGACTTAAATCACTACTAGTAACCAACCTATCTTCTATTTTTTTAGTGTTTTAACATGTTGATAGTTAATTAATTTTGCAAGTTATTATATTTTATGTTAAAAATAATTAGTTTGTAGTAGTTTTAGAAAATGAAAGTAAAATAATTTATTGTTTAGGGTGAATTTGAATTAAATCAAATTCATTCGAATTCAATTCAAATTCGAGTTTCAAATACAAATCGAATCGAATACGAATTCAGGTTAAAAAGATAAAACTTTGAAAAATTTCATTCGATTAATTCGAAAATTCGTTATTCGATTTGATGAACACCCCTAATTTGTTCTTGCAGAAAAGAAATATATCAGTATTTCAATTAAGTGATGTCTTATTTTGTTTACGTTCGGAGACAATATTTTCTATAGTAAAATCATAAATTTAACAACTTAATAGTTTATATTAAGTCTGTATAATTTTCTTAAACATACTTAAGACCACCTGTAGTGGGGGGGTTTTGGGCGTTTTTTCCCTAAAAAAACGCCCCCAAACGCCCCTAAGACCGCCCCCGGGGCGTTGTTTTCAAGAAAACCTCCATGGCGTCCTTTTTTCCATGCAGGAGATGAATGCAATTGACCAATGACCGTTGGCAACGATCATGATGATAAGGCATATTTTTTTAATTTAACTTTTATATAAATACCACCAACCTTCACCCATTTTATACAAACCACAACCAAAGACACTCACCTACAACATCAAACATCAATTTCTATACAACGTTCACCCATTTTATACAACCTTCATCCATTTTTACACACCCTTTTAAATTAAATTGGATTCCCCACCTCCTCGTCATCCATTGCAAATTAATACTACAAAATTTTTTTAGCGGATGAGGGTGACTCGACTGATGAGAAGGTCCAGCAAGAGGCGGTTACGAGTGCGTGCAAACTAGCGGCTCGGTATATGAAACATTGTAGCCAGCCTCAACGTGAGATTTTACCAAGAGAATATATTCAACGAGACCGACAAGCAGCAAATGACCGGTTGATGAAAGATTACTTCGATGAAGCGCCTACTTACCCAAACCCCAAAGTTTTTAGGCGTCGTTTCCGGATGAGTAAACGTTTATTTTTACGCATCGTCGAAGATTTGGAAAACACGTATGATTATTTTAACCAAAAAGCAGATGCGAGAGGGACACTTGGATTCACCGGTATTCAAAAGTGTACTTCGGCTCTACGAGTCCTTGCGTACGAAAACACGACGGACATCAACGACGAATATTTAAAAATGGTCGAGAAAACAACGCGAGATACCTTGGAGCATTTTTGTCAAGGTACATTACTATACTATAAATATTACACGCATTCATATTTTTTTACTTAGCTTAAAGTTATATTTTTTTAGTTAGCTTAAAGTTATATTTTTTTAAAGGTATTATAGAGTTGTACAGTCCCCGTTATCTGAGAAATCCCACATGGTACGATCTTCAACAAATGTACGAGGTCCATTCTAATCTCCATGATTTACCGAGCATGATCAGGAGCTTGGATTGTTGTCATTGGCAGTGGTATAATTGTCCGACCGCATGGAAAGGTTAACACACACGAGGTGACCAAGACGGACCAACTGTTATTCTTCAAGCGGTTGTCTCACATGACCTTTGGGTTTGGTCGGCTTACTTTGGTGTCGCAGGGTCATGCAATGATATAAACATTTTCGAGCAGTCTCCATTGGTAGAGGACTATATTTCTGGTAGAGCTGCGAGAGCATCTTTTTATGCAAACGGGAACTACTACCCGCATGGATACTATTTGTGCGATGAAATTTATCCTAAGTATTCGATTGTCACGAAAACGTTCAGGGACCCGTACGATGAAAAAAGAGCTTACTTTAAAAAGGTTCAAGAGTCTTCGTGGAAGGATATTGAGATATGCTTTGGGGTTCTTCAACAACGGTGACATTATTTGAGAAATTCTTGTCGTGTACGGAGCAAAGAAAAAATGAGAGATGCTATGTACGCTTGTATAATCATGCATAATATGATTTTGGAAGACGACGGAAGAGCAATATGCCAGAACTATGTACCAGAAGACGTTCAGGAGTATCTCCAAGCAACAATGGAAGAAAGAGTGAAGAATGCACATGAAATGCGGTCTGAACCCGCACATAATGCATTAGTGATTGATTTGATTGAATACGCGTGGTCGGCTCGGCATATTCCAAATGAGGGAGAGCAAGAATCGGATGGCGAGGAAGACGAAGATGACGGGAATGGCGAAGGCGAAGACGAAAATTAATAAAATATTATTAGTTTTAAAAATATTATGTTTATGTGTTTTATTATTTATGTAGTTTTTATTTAATTAATAAAATATTATTAGTTTTAAAAATTTTAAAAATAATAATTGGGTAATTATTGGAATGCCATGTATCGCATAATGCCTAAGGATGGGGGCATTATCCCACTACACCCATTTCTTCAAAACGCCCAACAATGCCCTTTGGATGACTGGACTGCCACATATCGAAAAATATCTAAAGGTGGGGGCATTATTCAGGCTACATGGTATGGTGCACATCCTCCCTTGGAGGATGATCCGCCACCTAGGCGCCACATCATAGTCCTCCCAAGGATGGTCCATCCTACAAATTTAGTGGAAATGGGATGATGATCCTAGATGATCCTACCCCACCACTTTTTTATTTTTTATTTTTTATTTTTTTAATCTTCCACTTTTTTTAACATTTAACAAATAAATTAATATTTTCATTAATAGTAAAAAAACAATACATAAACTTAAAAAAAAACATAAACTTAAAAAAAACATAAACTAAAAAAATCATAATCTAAAAAAAACATAAACTTAAAAAAAATGCTAATATATTAAAAAAAGCTACTAGTCTTCGTCCTGCATGTGGTCGTCTGGTTCGTTTTGAGCGTTGTTCCAAATCTACTCCACCAAGTCCGCTTGTAGGTTATGATGTGTGTACTCGTTAGGTAGAGAGAACATGTTCAAATCTTGTTGTTCCAAACTAACTGGAACGGAATTTCCGGTAGACATGTTTTCGTCGTACTCGCATATCGCTTTATCTTCGTCTTCAATGACCATGTTATGAAGGATGATACAAGCGTACATAATGTGTCGTAACCTCTTTGGTGTAGCCGAACGTGCTGGATGTTCAATGATATGCCATTTTTTGTAGAACACCAAAAGCCCATTCAATATCTTTTCTCGCACCCTCTTGATACTTCGCAAATTTTTTTCTTTTTTCGTCTGTCTGGTGCGGAATAGTTTTAACGATTGTCGAGTACGTTGGGTATACTCCATCTGCTAGGTAGTAACCTCGCCTGTATTCCACCCCCGAAACCGTAAAACTTGTGTCTGGACCTGTTCCCGCCACTACATCGTCAAATATCTGTGACTGGTATATGATGTTAAGGTCATTGAGCGAACCAGGTAGACCAAAAAAAGCATGCCAGATCCAGAGATTCTGTGACGCAATAGCCTCTAGAATAATAGTCGGATGTCCATGATCTCCCCTAGTATACTGACCTTGCCAGGAAATTGGGCAGTTCTGCCACGGCCAGTGCATGCAATCAATGCTCTCGAGCATTCCTGGGAAACCATGTCTCTGTTCGTGTGCTTGATATAATTTTTGAACGTCGTTTGCGTTCGGTCTCCGCAGGTATCTCTTGCTATATAATTTGACAACCCATTCGCAAAACTTGTGCAAACATAGACGTGCGGTTCTTTCGGACATCCTTAAATACTCGTCTAATGCATCGGGTGAGTAACCGTATGCCAGTTGGCGAATGGCCGACGTACATTTTTGTAAATTAGTGAAACCCCTTTGCCCCCTAGCGTCGTATCGCAGTGTAAAAAACGGATCAGACTGGGCCATGTCGCCTGCGATACGTAAAAAAAGTCGACGACTCATGCGGAACCGACATCGAAACATCTCGTCTGTGTACACGGGTTCGTCGGCAAAATAATCGGCTAGTAGTTTATCGTGGGAGGCTATATATTTAAAACGAAACTTATATGAAATACATTTTCAAATCTATGTAAAACATACGGAAAAAATAATAAAGTACCTTCTTGGTCTCAGTTTAAATTTGCTCGTCTAGTTAGCCGTTGGGACGACGCTTCATCACCTGCCATGAAGACCTGAGCCGCGTTCATAATCATGTTTTCCATAAATGCGTCATTCTCTTCCGAAGATGATGAATACCACGTAGACGAATAAGATGAAGAAATAGAAGAAGGTGAAGCCATGGTAATTTTTGAGAGAGAGATGGGGTGGTAGTGGGTAAAAAATGGTATAAAAAATGTTGAGTTTATATAAAAAGGGAAGAGTGTTTATAAAATGTGAGAGAGATATGAGATTGTAGTGGATGAAAATGTGTGAAAATGGTGTAAAAGTGGTGAGTATTTATAAAAGTTGGAGTGAATTTGGTATTAATTTAAAAAATGGCCGTTGGTTTTTTAAATGAAAAATTTAATTTAATTTTTTTATTCAAACGGTCATATAAACTCGGTCCCCACAATCTTTTGTCCTTTAGTGGCCCGTCTCTAACGTCTTCCTCTAGACGGTGAGGACGAGGACGATCTGGGGCGGCACGGTGTTGTAAACGGCGACGGGGCTGGACGGGTGAGGGACGGTCCCCATACTGTCTAGCTTCATGTATATCACTACACATGTTCTAAGTATTTTACTTAAAACACTTGTGTTTTTCAGTTTATATCAGTTTTCTTAAATATTGTAGTAGTATTTGTCAACTGTCGCATGCGCCAAGCGCCATGCGTTGAAAATAAACTTTGTAAACAAAAATTTAAGGGCGATGGAAAGTCAAAACTAACATAATGCAACTTGTTGAGCATTTTTTAACTATGTTCAACTAACATTATACTGAAATTCCAAAAGACATTAAAATTGGATAACAATATTAGAGAAACACAACTATAATTATTTAGATTATAAAATACAAAAAATATCTGAGTTTGATTATATATATAATGGGAAAATTTATAATATGTCCTAAACTTGTAACTTAATTAATTTTTTCCTTTGGAGTCATTTTGGTCCTATTAAGAATAATAGTATAATGTAACTTTTAGATAATATTTTATAAGTAGAGTGATAATCGACACATAGGTAACCACAAAGTACGATAATACTCTTTGTAAGAAATTGAATTTGGTTTAAATCTCAGAACTTAAAACACTCAGCATGAATGAGATCAAATGATTTCGTAAATGTGTGAATTAATGTAATTCATGATTAACGTCTTTTTACAATCAAAATAAACAACTCAAAGTGCAAATTTAAGAAAGAAAATTGTTAGATTCGAAATCAAAACTTCATTTGAAAATATGGCATTCGGAAATAGGGTTTGCGCAAGTGTCATGTCCTTTGATAGTTTCCGTCCCTTACATGTAGATACATAACTTTATATTTTATGTTCATTTTTATGTTAGATTATTTCTATCTACTTGCCTTGTCTAGTTAAATTAAATATGATTACTAACTTTTGAATCAACTTTCTATGATAAAGTACAATCAATGCAATTATTACATTGATATTTTAAGAAAATGAATGAAATATTATAGAGTTAGAAATGGTAATAAAATTTAAATATTTATGTGTTGTAAATGAAACTTTTATAACTGCAATAAAGAAACACTTTAGCTCCCTAAAGTAAGATTCAAAGTCAACCAAAAAATTTATATTGTAATTTTGTGAGGGCTTTTTAATTATTTTCATTCAATATTAGACCATGCGTAGTGGGCAATATTCACCCTTGGGCGTTTTGCGCCATGTGGCAGCACAGTCAGCAATGGGGCATTATGGGGCGTTTTCTAAAATGGGTGTAGTGGGGATGCGGGGATTGTGGGGCATTATGTTTGTAAAAAATAAAATAAATAAAAAATTTAAAAAAATCTCATTGGCCAAATAATGGAAGCTCAAATGTGATTGGACAATATTTCCCCCACCCGACGTGATTTATAAAACGCCCAAACCAAAAAAAAAGCCAAACACGCCCACGGGGCGGAGGTGCCAGCGTTTTCGGGCGAGATTCCGGGCAAAAAACACCCCACTAAATTTGGTCTTATAGAAATCCCAACAGAAACAAGGAAGGGGTGACAAATTTAGAGAAACATAATTATTTTATTATTACATAATATAGGAAAATATTTGTTTAATAGAAATCAATATTGTGAATAAAATATAATATGCTGACAACAATGAATACAAAACTATATATTAACAATTATATTAGTCAATAAAGATTGTATTTTCCCAGAAAATAGCTTCTGCCCCATTTTAATATAAGAAACACGCAGTAAGATTACGCATTGGTGTATGAACATGTGTTTTATGCATATACCACATGCATCATGTACGTGTGATGAAAATAATAGTTTAGTCGGTAACAAGTTTTATATGTGAGTATAAAATTAAACATGGTTTTATGGTGCGAAACATGCGAATAAAAGAGAAAAAAAATACCATTTTTATAAATAGTATAACTAGGTTAGAAACCCGTGTATTACACGGCTGATTAAATATATTTTTATATAATAAAAAAGTTACATCTTTAATTACCCGTGTATAACATGAGTTGAATAAGCACATGTACTACACGGCTTGAATAAATATAATGTAATCAATTAACACATACAGTCGTCAAAATACGTTTTTGATAAAAGAACTTTGATATACTATTTACATATTAGAACATTTTACTTTGTTTTTTTTTATTTTTCTATTATTAGGTTATAAACTCGTGTATTACAAAAGTCCATTAAATCCACTTATTTCTTCTTTCCCCATTCATGACCCATTGCTTTGTATCTAAATATTAGTTTTTATTCTTCCCTACTTAATACATGTAATCTCAATCAAGTAATCAACACTAAAGAGGAAAACAATTACAAAAAATGATATGCACTTTCAATTTGAATTCACATACAAAACTAACATGAGGTTATCAACCTGCAAATATGGCTTGTTTGGCATTTAGTCAGGGAAACGCGGGCTGGATCTTTCCTCCGAGTGGATGTTGATAGCTTGGAATGAAAAGGGGCTTGCTCCATGTGAATTGCCCCATAAATTTAAGAGATCCAATTGTGTTTGGACTACTTCTCCGGTGAAAACAGAGGCAATTTTGCTTGGATTTCAGGTAGTTTTGCGTTTGCACCACATCCCCATTCCATTTTGCTAGTCAGTTGATGTCGGTCATTAAACGATAGTGGGATCCTCACATGCTAGGCATGTGAGGGAAATAAACTGAGATAATTAACTTGGTTAGTCATAAAGGATTAAACCAGCAAAAAAAAAAACAACTTAAAGGATGTTTTTAGCAAGTTTTAAACATTAAGGCTGGAACCTGCAAGTTTGAGGAAACATAAAGGACGTTTTGTGCAATTTACTCGCAAAATAATAAACTAAAGATAAGTATAAAGATTATAGGGAATAGTTCAAATGAAAACCACTTTTATTGTGAAAACTCGAAAACTAACTAAAAAAGCCTAAAAAACACACCAAATTTTTTTTTTTCAATTTTTTTATAAAAAATCGCAGGTTTTTGTATATAAAAAAAAACTTTTTTTCAATTTTTTTTTTTTGTATTACACATGTGCATGTGTAGTATTACGCATGTGCACTAAAATTTTTTTTTTTTTTTTTGAAAATTTTTTTATATACTAAAGGTAGCGAAAATTATTTTGCAGAAAAAAAAAAATTTGGTATGTTTTTTTGGCTTTTTTAATTAGTTTTCGAGTTTTCACAATAACTAGTGGTTTTCATTTAAACCTTCCCCAAATATTATATTAGAAGATAAATATAAATATAGAGATATAGTTATAGATAAACGTCGACTTAAAATATGGGGTAACTTGATAAATTATTTTAAAACTTGTAATTTTTAAGATAAAAAATAAACATAAATATATGGCAAGAAAACTAAAAATTAGATGTCTTTCGTATCGACACGTGTCCATTAATTGGTTTCTTTTATTATATGTATAGATTACGTTAGAACAAAACTGAACTTGAATTATTATTAATATTACTTCATACTTGAAATCTTTAATGTAATTATAAATACTCAAATTCAATTTTTAATAACATGATCACTCTAGTTTTTCACAAACTTCGCACGCTAAAGTCTATTTGTATCAGAGGTCACCCCATTTTATATATAGAATCATGAAGAACACGATATGTATATTTATATGGGTTAATATCAAATAAAAAGTTTATTTTGCCTAAGTAGGATGAGAAGGAATCTTAACCATTCATTTTTCAAATCAATGGTTAAGATGAAAGTGTAGGAGAAAGAAAGAGTGCAAGGGTATCTTGGGAAAAATCCTATTTATGGACTTTCTCTCTCCACATGCATATTTCACCCCCATTTTTAAACGTTCATAACTTTTTTATACGAGATTATTTTTTCATAAAGATTTCACCATAAAATCGAGCGTCTTTTTATCTTTAATTTGAGTACCATATTGCTATATAAAATATGAAGACTACAAAAACCCACTAAAATGTGTTGTATTTCTATGTTGTATGACATTTTTTTGTGCTGGATTTCTGTACTATATTTTTGTACTAAATTTTTTGTGCTGAATTTTTTTGTCTTAAATTTTTTTTTCTCAATTTTTTTGTAGTGGATTTTTTTGTGCTATATTTTTTGTACTAGATTTTTTTGTGCTATATTTTTTTGTACTACATTTTTTGTGTTATACTCCCTCCGTCCCTATTTAGATGTCATCGGACCCACATTCACACAATTTAAGAAATATTTAAGTATTTTATTTTTTGGGTTGTAAAATGACAATAATGTCCTTAGAAATGACAATTAAATTGGGACAACCAAAAATGGAAGTTTGTAATGGTAAGGGCAAAACTGGAAATTATTTGGAAATGACAATTAAATTGGGACAACAAAAAGTGGAAATTTGGACATTTAAAATGGGACGGAGGGAGTATTTTTTGTACTAGATTTTTTTTGGAGTAAATTACAAGTTTTGTCCTTTATGTATGTCCAAAATTGCAGGCGCTGCCCTTTGTCTTTAAAATTGATGAGTTTTGTCCTTAATGTTTGCAAATCTTGCACGTTATGTCCTTTAGGCCAAACCCAGTTAGATTTTTTTTGTTAAATCTAGTCACTCAAGGGTATTTTAGTCTTTTTACCTCATTTGTTTAATAGTATTTAAAAAATAAAACAAAATAATTTAAAATATTATTATTATTTTAACTATATATATATAACCTCCATCACCACCACCCTTCACCACCACTAGCACCCTCCACCGCCACCACCCTCCACCGCAACTACCACCCTCCACCTCCACCTCCACCTCCTCTGCTCACTGCTGCTTGCATCAAAAACCCCAAAAAATCAAAAACCTAAATACCAAATCAAAACCCCCCAAAAATCCCCAAAACCAAAAATATCAAAAACCCCCAACAACAATTGATGATCAAGAGTGGTGGTGAAATCGGAATCATCTGGTCATCATATAGGGTGGTGAAATCGGAACCAAAAATACCAAAAAAAGTCTATTCCTGATCAGGCCACCGTAACTCCACCGCCCCCTGCTACCCCTGCAGATGCAGCTCGACCTCTTCAATTGCCTCCAGTACCAGTTGTTAATTCACCACCACCAGAAGCATTATCACCACCACCACCGGATGCATCCCCACCACCACCAGTACCGGATGCATCGCCACCACCGCCACTACTAGATGCATCGCCACCACCACCACTACCAGATCCTCCCCCATCACCACCCGCAAATGCCCCTCCACCATTACCACCTCCTGTCACCGCCACTCCCCCAGCTGCAACAGTTTTGTCTCCGCCGCCGTTATCAGGCGGTTCCCCTCCTCCACCAGACCCAACCGTATCTCCACCGTCTCCAACCCCACCCTTTCTCCACCACCTCCTCAATCACTTCCCCCTTCGCCACCACCACCACCAGTAACTCCACCGCCCCCTGCTACCCCTGCATCTCCGTCACCTGCATCTCCGTCGGCCAGCATCTCCGTCGCCTGCATCTCCGACACCTGCATCTCCGTCACCTTCATCTCCGTCAGCTGCATCTCAGGTGGTCGGCGATGTTCAGTAGGTTAGAGAGAGATACAAGGGTTAGAGAGAGAAGGCAGAGTTTTATGATGTTTTTATATATATTTTTTATTTTAAATATCTTTTTTATACTTACCCAATAGTCTCTAAAGATAAGTTCTTTTACACAATAGTCCCTATAATGGTGAAAAGACAAATGTACCCTCATGTGCCCTGCACATGCCTTCATTTAACCAAAAAATCTAACTGGGTTTGGCCTAAAGGACATAACGTGCAAGATTTGCAAACATTAAGGACAAAACTCATCAATTTTAAAGACAAAGGGCAGCGCCTGCAATTTTGGACATACATAAAGGACAAAACTTGTAATTTACTTTTTTTTTGCTATATTTTTTTGTACTAGATTTTTTGTGTTAGATTTTTTTGTACTACTTTTTTTTTGTATTTTGAAAAAACAAAAGAGGTGACACATGTCATTTTCACTCATATTTATAAGGACCAAAATGTCCTTGATTCCTACTTATTAGAAGTGTCACATGTCATCATCACAATCCTTCTTAGGCTACTTAGGCAAAATCCACTTTATAGTGGATCCTTCCCCATATTTATATAATGTTAACCAGATAGATACAAGAAAAATACATCTTATCCATCATTGTTAAAACGATATCTATATATGTTTATAAGATTCTTGTAATTATCTATTGATACTATCATTTGTAAAAAAAAAAAAAAAAAAGTTATTCTTACAAGTCCGTTTTTGCAAATCTAATTCGAATCAAATTCAACTTCAACTTCAACTTCAAAATTTTAAAATTCAAACAGCCTGTTTCGATTATCTCAAGTAACTCAAAATTCATTGAACTCTAAAAGGACCAATAACAAAATGATGAATTACCAAATAGATGAAACACAAAATGAATGTTGATGATAGATATATCAAAACTTAATTTAATACCAAATCTTAAAAACCATTAATTTTTTTTAATTTAATACCAAATCTTAAAACCCATTAAATTTTTCAACTTTTCTAAGAGTAATAAAACAGCAATAATCGGCTCCGTAATAGAAAATTTTCAGTTTCAACTCATTTTCTAACAACTCAACAAAATTTACTACAAACAAACAAAACCCACTTCTCATCTCACCACATTTCTCAACAAATATTCACCGGATCACAATCTCCCCCACTTCTCCGGCGAAACTCGCCGGTATCTTTCCGGAAAACCCATACCCAGATCACATATTCAAAAGGGTATCCAGTAAATTCACCATTTTGTTCATCAATTGATCACATTGATCAATCTCAAAGTTTCTTGAATTTTAGGCATAAAATCAAGATTCAAGATTTTTACAAAAAAAACAAATACCCACATCACCAAATACCAAACCCATTTCCCATTTGTGTAATTAGTTAATCTTGCACCAATTAGATGAATAAATCAAGGGTGTTGTAGATTAGTTGAAGTGTGAAGTGGTGGAGCAGTTATAATGGGTGGTTGTGTAGCATTTACAGGTGGTGGAGAGGGTGGTAGTAAAGGGGACAAATCCAGTAGTTTGATGGTGTTGTCACAAGCTAAAATGATTTTGTGGATGACAACATTGTTGTTGTGGATCTGTGTTGTTCAGTTGTTGACTGTTGGTGAGGTTTGGGGTCCAAGATTGTTGAAAACTTGGCCTGCTTGTTATACACCTGCACAGACTAACATTCATCTTTCTTTGGAGCCCAAAGTTTTTCTTCCCCCTAAAAGTATGTTTTTGAGTGTTAAAAGATTGTTAAAAGTGTTGAAAGTAGATTGCTTTTTTTTTTTTTTTGATGAATTTGTTGTCCAATACTCCAATTGGTGATAATTTTGGTTAAAATGTTGAAAACAGATTGTTTTTCGTTGTTTTTAATGAATTCGCCGTCGATTTGGTGATAGTTTCGGTTAAAATGTTGAAAACAGATTGTTTTTTGTTGTCGAATTAGTGGAAATTTTGTTAAAAATGTCGAAAACAGATTTTTTTTGTTGTATTTAGTGAACTTGTCGTCGAATTGGTGATAATCTTGTTAAAAAATGTTTAAAAACAGATTGTGCCTTTTGTTGCATTTTAATTAATTTGTGGTCGAATTGGTGATAATTTCGTGAAAAGTGTCGAAAACAGATTTTTTTTGTTGTTGTCTTAATGAATTTGTTGTCGAATTAATGAAATTGTAATATGTTCATATTTAGGGGCTTACAAGAACAATGGTTATCTGATGGTTTCTTGCAATGGTGGACTTAATCAAATGCGAGGCGCAGTGAGTTTGTTATAAACTTATAAACTTATAATCTTGAATCGTAATCTGTTTTACTTTCGTTAGATAATTCGTTTAACAACTTATTATGTTATGCAGATCTGTGACATGGTTGCAGTAGCAAGATACTTAAATGTCACACTTATTGTTCCAGAATTGGATAAATCATCATTTTGGGCTGATCCTAGGTAAGTTCGTCGTTATTCGCAACTAAATTAGCATAAGATTACGCGAATCCGATTCAAGATTTTAAATTTCTGATCTGCAGTGACTTTGAAGACATCTTTGATGTTGATCACTTCATCAGATCCTTGCGGGACGAGGTTCGGATATTGAAAAAACTTCCCCCCAGGCTTAAAAGACGCGTTGAGCTTGGGAAATTTCGATCGTTAGCACCGATTAGTTGGTCTGATATTTCTTATTATCATAATCAGGTTTGTTTTTTTGTTCATAAATCATGTTGGTTTTATTAGGGGTGTGAATTTCAGACACGAATCTAACACGAAATTCGCGGGTTTCGGTTTAGTCTAAATGGGTTCAGTTCAGTTTCAGGTTGAACCTGTTTAGCTAAACGTGTTGGGTTCGTGTCAACCCGCCAACCCATGAACACGACCCGTTTAGCATCCCTAAGTTTTATCTTTTTAACATGAACACAAATTTATATTTATTGTGTTTTTGACTCGCAGATTCTTCCACTTATCCGGAGGTATAAAGTTGTACATTTAAACAGAACCGACGCACGTCTTGCCAACAACGGGCTCCCTCTCGAGATACAAAAACTGAGGTGTCGAGTAAATTTCAGTGGCTTAAAGTTCACTTCACAGATTGAACAATTGGGTCGAAAAGTTGTGAATATCCTTAGAAAAAACGGGCCATTTTTAGTTCTTCATCTTCGATACGAAATGGACATGTTGGCATTCTCTGGATGCACACAAGGCTGCAACAGTGAAGAAGTTGAAGAATTGACAAGAATGAGGTGATTTTCGAAACAAGATTCGAATTTTATTTTAACCCGTTTCGTTTTAATCTTGTTCCTCAAACGGGTCGTGTTTAAAATTGTTAGATACGCGTATCCATGGTGGAAAGAGAAAGAAATCAATTCGGATCTAAAGAGAAAAGAAGGGTTGTGTCCTATGACACCAGAAGAAACGACTTTGATATTACGCGCTTTGAGAACCGATCGAAATATTCAAATTTATATTGCCGCTGGTGAAATCTATGGAGGTGAACGACGAATGGCTAGTTTAGCTGCAGAGTTCCCGAATCTGGTTAGTAAAACTCATTTTTAAGGGCCATAAGATTTTAAACGGGCTAATCGTTGTTATGAACAGGTGCGGAAAGAAATGCTGTTGGACCCTATGGAGCTCGGGTTCTTTCAAAACCATTCGTCACAGATGGCTGCACTTGATTACTTTGTTTCTTTAGAAAGTGATATCTTTGTTCCAACGTATGACGGAAACATGGCTAGAGTCGTTGAGGGTCATCGAAGGTATTTTACTAACCCGTTTAGTAATTTCAACTCATTAACGGGTCAATTTGGGTTGTGTTATATGTCAAATGGGTTGAAAGTGGTTCAAAATCTTTTTAGGCCCATACCAAATGGGCCCGACCCGTTTTAGTACAACTAGTTTTGACCCGTTATCCAACTAGCATGTCTAGTAAACACTTTTCGTTTTCTTGAAACCATCTAACTTGATAAAAATGTACCAGATACTTAGGGTTCAAGAAAACCATTCGGTTTGACCGAAAAGTCTTGATTGACTTGATAGACCGATACAACGAAGGGTCGTTAAACTGGGATGAGTTTTCAAACACGGTCAAAGAAGTCCATGTTGACCGAATGGGTCGGCCAAAGCGACGAGTGATGATTGCTGATAGACCGAAAGAAGAGGAATATTTCTACGCAAACCCGTATGAGTGCTTGGATTTATGAAAAGATTAACATGACATGATATCTACCACTGATTCTTACTCTGATTGTTTAAGAATATGTCTGATTGTATACTTACAGTATATACAACTTCTTGCACCAAATGCATCATGTCCATATGTTGAAATGGATAAAAGAGGATTTGGGCATGTAACATCAAGTTCTTTTGAGTAGTTGAATATATATATATATAGTATAAATAAAGTTTCCACCCTTTTTAATGATGTAATGTTGTTGGTCATAAGTTTAAATATTAGCATAGGTGACAATGGACCTTTTATGGGTCAATACAAACTCATCATCACACAAAATATATAAATGTTGACCAAAAAATGTTACTCTTGAGTGGAACTAAAAGGGTTCGGTACCGGTACCGAAAGTATCGATCTCGAAAATCGCTAAAATTAGTTACTGTACCGAAAGTATCGATCCAAAAAAGGTAAAAAGTTTAATTGTTAGTAAAACGGTTAAAATGGAGGGAAATGATTGGGGTGGGGGGGGGGGGGGGGATATTCCACGGTCCTCCCAACCGCCGAGGTGATACCACCTCGCAGACCGCCACCCTGCAAGCCTGAGTCTGGGGGTAAATCCGCTACCGTAGGGGCATTGGGAGCGAGCCATAGGACTCGAACCGCCACCTCCGGGTTAGAATGCGGGCAGGTGGCCATTGGGCTGACACCCAATGGTTAAATGGAGGGAAATGATGATTTTTGTTAGAAATATATGCTTTTGATAATAATAAAATATTTTAGCAATCATGGTATAAATGTATTTTGTTGGGAAGAAGGTATTTTATCATGTTAGGGAATACTGATGAGTTGGAGCCACTTGTTTGTGAGCATCAAAATGATCAGGAAGAGTGGAATCCAATTTGATGGGTTGGGATTAGAGGTGCACATAACCGGGTTTTTTTTAATATCCGGGTTCGGGTATATATTTGGGTATGAGTATAACCAGGTATTGGTTTTTTGGGTATTGGCAATACCCGGTTCGGGTCCGGGTATTGGTCAGGAAAACCATATCTGGTATAGTAGGTTTGAGTTCAGGTTTTTATACCCGCGTATTAAAATACTCCATTTGCGGGTTTAGGTTCGGGTTTTTTGTGCACGTATAGATGGGATGACTTCCTTCTATTTTATTTAGAAAGAGGTGTAAACAAATTACCTATGACTAATTTGTTATCTTTTATTATCTAATATTTAAGTATTGTATTTATAAGAAAATAGAGAGATATAACAACAAAAAATACATCATTTAATAGGTATCATACATATAATATTATTTTTTATGTACTATGTGTTTTACCAAGTTTACAACAAAAATTAGAAAGAAAGTAACATGTTTATGAAGTGATTAAATATTTGGGTCATTTTAATAATGTGGATTATATCTAGACACCCGATTCAAGGCACAAGGGGGCTGTGATCCAAGAAATCCCAAGTCGTTGAATGATCCAAGAAAAGGAGCCCTCTGGGTCTTATTTAAAATCCAACCCCTCAAAAGAGTAGATCACCTTATTTAATTAATAAATATTCATTGTTGGAGAAATAAACCCCTAAAAAGAGTATATCACCTTATTTAATTAAATAATGATTCATTGGAGATGGAAATCAAGATTTGATCAATAAACTAATTGTGTTTCTAAAACTTAAGATTAGTTGCATGATGATTAACCAAGATTGTAAATAAGTTTTCTAAAATAAAGAAAACACTAAAATTTTAAGTTTTTTTTATTAACTAATCGTGAGGTGTGGGAGGGGGGGGGGGGGGGGGGGTCAGGGAGGTGATGTAGCGTCGGCGCAGATGGGGTACACCGTCCCCCTCCATCGGTGAATTCGGAAGAAATTCCCCGAATGTTTTGTGATTAAATGTATGGTTGAGATTTGAGGGGATGCCCCCCCCCCCCCCCCCCCCCCCTTTCCTTTGATGGGGATGAAATGGGGGATGATGATGTGGATATTAAGGAGTGGACTAGATCTACTTACGACGAAGGTCACTATGCTGAAGGTAAATGCCAAGGCAAGGCATGGACTAATCCTCTTCATGAAAAAGGAAGATCGAAAGACGAGTCTAAAATAAGGACCATTGAACACTTAGGTCAATGATGCCCCATGCATAGAATAGCGATGAATGAAAGTTCTAACAGCGTTGACAAAAAAATATCAACAAACCTTTCACGACAGGGAATAACAATATTGCCCCAAGATGTAAAGGTCGAATGCAGGCAACCCAACTTCCAAAAGTTTCAAAGGAAGGTTCATGTGAATTTAATAAGGTGTAGCTCACATACATAATAAGGTACATATGCATTCAACACCATATTCACTATTGTAGCCTAGTGGCATCTTTCGGGAACCCATCCAATTTTAACAAAATTTATTATATATAGCATATGAAAAAAAAAATGATTTTGGGTACCCATCCAATTTTAACAAAATTTATGCTTTAATATCAGGGATTTTTTATTTATTTTTTATATTAATATATAGTTACAAATACGGTTTATTTTTATTGCGTTGTTTTATATCCTTTTACATTTTACGTGTTTATTTCATCATGCCAAATTCACCTTCGAAGGAATCCGATTTAGCGCAGCCCTCCATACGAACAAACAAACTTTAGGAGGAACCAATTTATTCCACGCCCCACAATCTGATGTTTTCTGGTTTTCGTTAATGTTGAACCGAAATCCGCTAACTGTTAGCACATCCTTCTCCTCCTCTCTCCACCTCCAGTCGTCATTTTAGTTGATGTTTCTAAGTAACTGATTAAGGGAAGCGAGTTGCAGCACGTCCGCGTCTACTCCACTCCCAAACCCACAACCCCAACCTGCCCCTTAACAAACAGTCCGAGACTTTTACCTCTTATGTGCTTGAATGTTGACTACCAGTTTAAACAAGCATATTCCATAAAGTAAAAACTTAACAATAATGATGAAAATTAAGGATTAATTACTTCGGTCCTTGGCCTCTTATGTGCTTGAATGTTGATGCCATCGCCCCTAGTAACCCCACGATGTGTCGTTGCTTGATTATCGGGAGGTAAAAAATTTGATCATCCTGAAACACCCATGAATCAAAATGATCATGTGAGCTAAAGTAACAGCGGACCAGAACAATCTTTTTTTCCATTTTAAAGGAAACTACTATAAGCGTATCAAGATGACGAATGACGAGCATCCTGGGCTTTGCTATAGCTAGGGTGGGTAGAAGTAACAATTTCGACCCGTTTACTTATAAATGAGCTGCTTTGAGTTATGTTTTATCTCTAACAAATAAAACAAAAAAAAAATTTAGAGGAAAGTAGGTGAAATGTGTTGGAAGTGGCTCAAAGTGCATTTTTTTAAAGCATAAAACCTCCTAAATTATTTTATTTATAAACTTACTATTATTAAAATGATAACTGCTATAGTCAAAACTGAATACTAATATTAGGCCATGTTGGCCCCAAAATGGATCTTGATCTCTAGACAATCGAATAACTTGAATATATATAAACTGAGAATTTGTACAATGTAATGATCGAATGTAATGAACAACTACAAGTGAATCTAACTATCCCTATTTATAGTTTTCTAAGGGTACGAGTGAATAGACGTGTCTCTTCGCCAATGGTTGCGTCTCTTGGATTGTGTGGATGAGATTGAATGTGAAGAGGTGTGTCCATTCGATCTTAAAAGTTGCGTCCCTTCCTTCTCCTTGTGTGTGGCTGGTCGCGAATAGGCATGTCCCTTTGGACATGTCGATTAGTTGTAGGAAGTTGGTTATCAACTTCTGTTTTGACATAACCAGTCCCCATGCTTTGTAACCGCCACTCTTCTAATTAATTACCATAAAACCCTTGTAGTTTTAGGATGTGTAGGGATTATCACTTTCATTCACCCCCTAATCACGAACATCCTTGAGTTGTTGTAGATCTTGAACTTTGATCAATTCCATTTTCCTTGAAACTCTTCGGTATCCGACGTTTCACACGGATCTTCTTATTCACTAACCTTGCTCCTCACGAACTTGCTTCTCACTAACCATGTTTCACTCGAACTTGCGTCACACGAACTTGCTTCACGCGAACACTTTGCTTCACACTTTTCTTGACCGTACTTGATTGTATCACATGAACCTCTTTTCTTGTGTAGTTGTCTCAACACGAACTTCACCCGGTCTTGATTAACTTGCCCACTATCATATCACATGACTTGCATCCATCTCGCATAGATTTTGGATAATCTAACTCACTCAAATTTCTAGCGGTTGTATCACACAACAATTCCTTCTTCTGACCCAGTCACAGGATTATTTGTATGTTTCGCACACATCTCTTCTCCTTGATTTATCTTGTTCACAGTTGTCTCTCACAACAGTTCTTCATCATTGATTGCTTCCCTCACGGATTCTTCACTTTTTCCTGATCTATTCACTAGATTGTTTTGTTGTGCCTTTCACAGGTTATCTTCCTCCGCATCACACGGTTTTTTCCCTTTGATCGTTTCTATTTCTCTTCAGCGTTTAGGCACATCAGAAGTGCCAGTTCATCATCATCTTCTTCTATTTCGACCAATAGTGTCTCATTTTCCTTGGTTTTCTTGGTTGGGCATTCATAGGCATAGTGCCCAAGTTTCTCACATTTGTAGCAAGTGATTTTTGACTTATCTCTCATAGCCGATGTTTCTTGCTTGCTATCATCCCTTTGTGGTTTGTCGGTTCCTTCCGACTCGTAAGAGGTGTGTCCTTCACCCCTATGTTGATAATTGCCTCTCTCTCGGCCTCGTGATGGACGGAATCTCCCTCGTCCATGATTTCCAACATGTTGTCCATGACCCGCATACAGGAGTTCTTCTAGATTGTTCATGGGGCTTTCCTTTTTCTTCAACTTTAACCTTTCTTCATACGTTTTTAATCTTCCGACCGCTTCTTCTAGCGTCATAGTTTCTAGATCGGAGTATTGTTCCATGGAGGCAACGATTTGAGTAAACTTATCCGGTACGCCATTTAGGAGTTTGCGTACTAGAGTCGCTTGACTCAATGTCGTTCCTACTTCAGTTGCTCGGGTAACGATACTATTAATCTTTGCGGTAAAAGAATCAATAGTGTCGTCATCCTTCATTTGCAATAATTCAAATTCTGACAATAGCGTGTGCATACGTGCCTTTTGTACCCGATCAACACCAACGTGTCTTACCTTTTGATTTTCCCAAATTTCCTTTGCAGTCTTACAACTTGCAACTTGCAATACAACATCTTCTGGTATTGCTTGAAACAAATATGCAATTGTAGACTTATCTTTCTTAATGTCTACCGTTGCATTTTCTGCTGGTTCGATCGTTTCCCACAAACCATTCCCTTCAAGAATCGTCTTGATACGAATAGCCCAAACCGTATAGTTTGTTGGTTTCAGAATCGGACACTGAAACTGGGAAAGAGAACTTCCTTCCTTGTATATTATCTGATTTTGTCCGGATGTTCCTGACATGACTTCTTGCCGAACAATCTTCACTTTTACTTTATTGGTTTCAATAGATCTCACAAACCCACGATTACCCTAATCGTGTAATAATCAAACAACCAAATAATCTAATTCGCACTAAACCCCGGAATCAACAAACCCTAGATTCCTAACCAAACCCTTCGGTTCAACCGATTATACTAGAACCGAGAATAAAAATCTGAAATAAACTTTTGCGAATTGAAAGACGAAATTGAAACCTGATCGCGAATGACTTCCCGCCGATTCGTTGCCTTGCGATTCCCACACCTAGAGCCTGACGCTCTGATACCAATTGTTGGCCCCAAAATGGATCTTGATCTCTAGACAATCGAATAACTTGAATATATATAAACTGAGAATTTGTACAATGTAATGATCGAATGTAATGAACAACTACAAGTGAATCTAACTATCCCTATTTATAGTTTTCTAAGGGTACGAGTGAATAGACGTGTCTCTTCGCCAATGGTTGCGTCTCTTGGATTGTGTGGATGAGATTGAATGTGAAGAGGTGTGTCCATTCGATCTTAAAAGTTGCGTCCCTTCCTTCTCCTTGTGTGTGGCTGGTCGCGAATAGGCATGTCCCTTTGGACATGTCGATTAGTTGTAGGAAGTTGGTTATCAACTTCTGTTTTGACATAACCAGTCCCCATGCTTTGTAACCGCCACTCTTCTAATTAATTACCATAAAACCCTTGTAGTTTTAGGATGTGTAGGGATTATCACTTTCAGGCCATAGGGTGTACTCTAACATTTAAAGTGTTAACAATGACATGACATGTTAACTAATATTGCAAATCACTTCCTCCTTGTGTTAAAGGGCATTAAATGGGTTATGTGTTAACATGTTAACCCAATGTTAAGAGATTGAAATTAATTATTCTTTTCTTTTTTAGACCAAAACCACTAAAAGATAGGGTTAGATGAAATTAATGGGATTAAACCATTTCCTTGGAGTGAGTCAAGGTGAAATGGGAAAAAAAGGTTAATGTGACATACCCGGGTCAGGTTTGGGTCCGGGTACTGGCCAGAAAATCTATACCCTGTGTACCCGGGTTCGGGTTTGAGTTTTCAATACCCGGGTATTAGAATACCCTATTTTCGGGTCCGGGTAGGGTTTGGGTATTGGTCGGGTATGTTTCGGGTATTGGTCGGGTATGTTTCGGGTTCGGGTAAAGATTGGGTTTTTCGATTCATTTTTATGGCATAAAACATAGAAATATAATGGAAACTTTTATTTATACATATCGTATGCCTTGACATCTGCCCAAAAAAGCCTCACACAAGCTCTAAACGTTCAAAAAAAAGTTGTTGTACACAGCGGGTCCGGGTAATATGAAAACCCGGTTACAGGTATTACAAATACCCTGGTACGGGTTTATGGAAACTCGGGTACACTGAAAACCCGGGTACAAACCGGGTATGAAAAAATCCAGGTTCGGGTTCAGGCATTGAACTGAATATGCATACCCGGTCTCTACACTACGGGTAGGGTCGGGTTAAGGTTTAAAAAACCCGGTTTTTCTAATACCCTGCACCTCTATGTTCAAGTACATTATGGGTTTAACCCGCCAGCCCGTTACAAAACCCATATACCCTGTAAAGGAGGTTATCAAAACAGTGAAGGACCAGCCTGGAACAGAGAAAAGAAAGAAGGCAACTCTTGCAGTTGCAATGATGACTTTATGGGTGATTTGGGGAAGCAGGAATCGTAAGGTTTTTGATAACAAGAGTATTCCAAATCAACACATAGTGCCCGAAATCAAAGAAACAACGTTTCTTTGGATGAAACACAAAGCACATTGGAAGAGTTTAACAATTGACAGGTGGAAAAAATATGATGTAAATCTGTTTTAGTTGTTAAACTTTCTGGTGTATGCCCTCCTGCTTAGCGTCTTGCTGGCAGGTTGCTTTTGGTTTTGAATAAAAATGGTCGCGTAGTTTGTTCAAAAAAAATTATACCGGCGCGAAGAGGCTTGATAGTGCCCCCAACATCACTCTCTGGGCGTTACCAGTGGCGGACCCAAGAATTTTTCCATGGGGGTGCGGAACATTTTTAAAAATTTTAGGCCCCTAGGTATATAAGTAAAAAAATCGGTTCGTATCGGGTCGGGTCGGGTCATGTAAAACAAACGAACATCAAACTAAATTTATATAATCATCAAAAACATGTCAAACCTTGTTAGAAACATAATTAAAACGTCGACGCCCTACGGGTTTTCATTTTTTGAAATCTATCCAAAACATCATCTAAAACTAATTTCTTAAGCAATTCTTTCTCTATATAACATAAGTTGATCGCTCCATAACATAATGTTTCAATTTTAATTTTAATTTTCAAATATTCAAGCCCTAGAAATCATAACATAAGTTGTAATCACCCTAAAAATATATAAACAACATAATCACCCTAAAAATCATCTAAACAACCATAAACAACGTCAAAGCACACAAAATTTCAAGCCTATTTAACAACTTTATTACCCTTTTTTCTCCTATAATATCAACCAAAATCATCAAAATAACAAAGAAACTTATCCGTGTTCGGATTTCGGTTAGATTTAGTGTCAAACGACGGTGGTATGGTGGCTGATTACGGTGGTCGCCGGCTACTAGACTGTTGTCGCTTGGTGATGTTGTTCGTTGGCAGTGCAAGAACGCAAGAGAGAGAGAGAGAGAGAGCGGGAGAGAATTTCTAATGGTTTTGGGCTTTATTTATTTTATTATAGTTTGAAATATTGTTGGGTTTGGTTAATGGGCTAAGACTTAGTGGGCTAGCTAGTTAGGAATTATAAGTGGGTAAAGGTATGGGTATTTGGGTTTAGTTAGTTAGGTATTAAAAGTTATATAATTTAGGTAGTATTTTTTTTTAAATAAGAGTTTACTAAAAAAATTTAAAATATAAATTGATAACACTTTTTACCTAAGGGGTGCGGACGAAAAATTTCAAGGATGTGGTCGAAAAATTCCAAGGGGTGCGGACGAAAAATTCCAAGGGGTGCGGACGGGATTTTCGACGGAACTTAGCACTAAATTTTTTTTTCCCCGGGGGTGCGCCCGCCCACCTTGGGCTGGGCTTGGGTCCGCCCCTGGGCGTTACAGGGGCATGAAGAGGGAGAAACATTTATAGTATAATGCCTAGTGGAGAGAAAACAAAACGGAAAGTAACAATTGAAAGGGTATTAAAAGGCGTAACCATTACATGTTTTTAAATAGGCGTTATAATGCTGATGTGACGAAAAATGTCTCTTGAGGGCATTAACCATTACCGATTATCTTATTGATGAAACTAATGTATGAAAAAAAATCTACTTTCAAACCAAGATTAAAATATGAAGAATTAAAAAAAAAACTAAGGCCGTGGGGTATGGTGGTGCTTGGGTTGGGCTTGGGTTGGGGCATTTGTTGACACGTGGAATGGGAGCCCCCCACCGCCTGGTTACGTGTCCGCGGGGTATGGCGGGGCGTGGGTTGGGCTTGGGTTGGATGCACCGCATGGCAGAATATTAAAAAAAAAATTACAAAAAATTTATAAAAAATCACACAACATTTAAAAAAAAAACCTACAACTTCATTAAAATTTTAAAAATTACATAATCCTAAAAATTACATAATTTCTAAAAATTACAAAATAACAAACCTAGAGCGTTAAATAAATTTCAAAAAGGTCGATCTTGTCGAACGTCTTTCGCTCCTTGCCTCGAAACTCTATGTTCGCCACCGCCACCCGGTCCTCGTGGCTTAACTCGCCGCTCGGAATGGCTTCGTAGTAAGCCTTGAAACGCTCGAGCTTGGGCCGTAGCTCGCGCCATTTATGTTGGCACGCGTTCATGTTGTGGCGGCCGTTACCGACGTTATGTCGGTAGGTTGCGAAAGCTTCCGGCCAATATTTTGTTTGGCCCGGTGGCCGCCCCTTGATAGCGTCAACGACGCTTGTGACGAGAGCAAGTTCTTCTTCTTGTGTCCAGGATGCCATAGCGGGTTCGTGGGATGGGGGGACCAGTGGGTTAGCCGGTGGGGTTGGGTTCGTGGGATGGGGGGACCAGTGGGTTAGCGGGTTCGAGAGAAGTGGGTAGCCGGTGGGGTTGGGTTCGTGGGATGGGGGGACCAGTGGGTTGGGGGTTACAATATATAGGGGTTGTTGGGTGACCCGGGTGGCGGTTTGGTTATCCCCCAAACCGTTTGAATTTAAAATTCAAAATTTGAAAAGTCCGCTATGACATGGCGGGGTGAGCGAATGGGAGGCAGCCAGCTAGCATGTCCATACCGCCCCACGTCCAGCTTGAAAGCCAAGCCCCAAGGGCCACGCCCCAACCCAAGCCCCATACCCCATGGCCTAATCTCTTCAATTAGAATATTCAAATGACATTGTCAACAATCTTGGTTTATATTACTTCAAATTAACTATTTTTATAAATTGTGCATTTTAATAATTACTAGTTTTTTTACGTCGCGCGTTGCGGCGAAAACGAGCAAATGATAATGTAAATTAAACGTGATTTGAAAATAAAGCATGTTATTTAGAAAGACAAACCATTAGAACGGTTTAGTTCATCATCGTATCATATTATGATACCAAATAAAGACTTTATTTAGAGTACAATTTCGTTTTTAACAAAACTTATAACAGAATGTCGGGGAAAAAAATCAAGTACAACTACGTACTTAAGTTTTTAGAAAAAAAGTTATAAACGTAAATTATTAAAGAAGTATCAAATTAATCGATAAATCAATATATGTTCTAAAAAAAGAAAAAAAGAATTATTAAAAAAGTGGTATAAGAAATATATGGTTTTAAAAAAAGGAAAAAAATAAAAATATGTTACTAAAAATAAATATAATAATAAACTAGTATAATATATTAAATGAAAGAAAAACAGAAAACTATATATTATTATAAAAATAAAATTATTATTCATCGTTCTTCGTTAATAATATTTATATATTATATTTATATATCTAACTTATAATAAAAGACTCCAATTATTGCCACATGGCAATCTCTCCTTATTTTATTAAAATTATTCATAAATAAATATAAATATCAAACTAATATATGATATCTAATTCCAACCCTTATCTTTTATTCTTAATATTCGTAAATAAATATAAATATCAAATTAATATATGATATCTTATTCTAATCCTTAATTTTTATTTGGTGGATAAATGTAAGGAACTTACCGTCCGTCCAAATCGATTATGAAAGATTTTTAATTGATAAGCAAAGTGGATAAATGTTTGAAATCTATCGAAGATCAAAATTTTATGATAATACTATAAATATAAGAATAATGTTACTACTAATACCATATTAATAATACTATGATTATCATGTTATGCTATAGCATAATATAATATTTAATTATGTAATAAGTTTTTATTATAATAAATATTAAAGGTATAGTTTACTTTTTTTTATTCTACTACTAGGTTAGAATTTTTTTTGTATTACACGGCTTGAATTAGAAAAACTTGGTTTCATATTTGAAATTAAAAGATAAAAGAAGAAAATGAAAATGAGAATCCCAACTCTTAAATTTAGAAAAATATAAACAAAATAACGGTCTTTTTATATAATGAAAACGTTTGGGGTTGGTGAAAACGAAATAAGAAATGTATAAATCAGGTAAATTTAAAACTTGTGAGGATAAACATGTAAGTTAACCGGGTATACGATTTAGATGAAAAACAATTTATCCATTATAAATTATCAACATGTTGATGCATAGAGTAGTTGTACTCTATGCTTAGGGAGATATAAAAATATTAATATAATTACACTTTTAACTTAAAACTATTTTGGTTTTTTACTTTTAACCTCAAAGCTTTTTATATTTGTCAATTTAACCTAAGAACTTTTTTACTTTCAACTTTAGTACCCTATACTTTTCATATTCTCAAAAAATCGTTTTACGTTTTGTTCTAAATTTTGCGAGTTAACACGGCGTAACGTTCATATGTGATTCAACGTTTTCACGTTTTGTTTTACGCTACGTTCTAAATTTTGCGAGTTAACATTACGCAACATGCGTGTGTGGTTCAACGTTTTTATGGTCGTCTATTTTTTCCCATTTGATAGGTTCATCGTGACGCACGGTTCCTAAATCGACTTAGTTATTATTTTCTATGTTTTATGTTTCGGTCTAATTTCTCTGCATTAACATGTCGCAACTTCAGTGTTGGTGGTCGTTAGCGGTGCTGTGGTCTTGTCTTATTTGTCACGGTTTTACGCCCCAACCGCAACGCGGGGGACTTAATACTAGTTATATATATACTTCGATAAAACACACATCATGTAATTTCTAGAAGACCATTAATTAAAGGAGAGAACAAATTTTGTGGCACATGGGAACTTATCCACGTCCATTATGACCCATTTGAACTCTGTTGTGATATCTTTTGGATACATATTGTTTGTGGCACATGGGAACTTATCCACGTCCATTATGACCCATTTGAACTCTGTTGTGATATCTTTTGGATACATATTGAAAGAGTCATGGACCATGTAATAAATATCATTTACCATGCAATGTTAATATACTGAATCATCATCATTCAAAGTCATATTAAATTCTTTATGGGAGTGAGGCTAAAATAATAGTATCGAGTAAATATTTTTCAAATAATACAAAAAGAGAAAAATGTTTCCTCGATAATTTAGAAAGAAAAACATAGATTCTAAATTTCAATTCAGTGTATAATCATTTTGTGTGTAATATCTAACATGATGAGTTGGGTTCTCCTTAGAGACCCAAGTTCAATCCTCACTAGTATCATATTTGGTGGATAAAGACAATGAAGGCTAGTTCTCCCAGACCTTAGGTCAAGAGTTCGAGCCCGAGCCACCCCGGGTTTTACTTCACCATGCTTTACTTCAGAGAGATTCTCTCTTATGACGGCGCAAGCCTCTGCCACTGGCAGTGGGTGGTATGGTTTCCCGGGAAACGCCGTTAGCCAAACTCTGACGCCAGCGTAGGCTTGGTTAAGACAACATAGTCTGGCCAAAGTGAGGTTAGGACCCTCTGTTTGGGAGGGTGTGAGATCTTTATCTCAACTAGTTAAAGATTCTCACCATTCAAAAAAAAATTATCCAACATGTAAATAATGTTGATCAACGGTTAAGGGGGTCGAGACAAATGTACCTGAAATTCCACTAATTAGTAATCACGTATTGGCAATTTACTTTTATTCTAAACTACTCCAAAACACATTATTGGTGATATTACTACCCTAAACCATGGACCCCACAATATATTATCTTAAAATTTTGGTACATCATTCGGTAACAGTTAAGTGATTGAAGAATTTAATAACTCATACCTTTTCAATAGGTGGCAACGGGGTAAGGTGTAACTGATTTGGGTACCATACCCGAAACCCAAATCAACAAGTGGTGTCACCCCCTTATTACATTAATGCGTGCATAATACTATGGACCCAATGCTTTAGCACGGGGCGAGGCATCCCATCCCATAGACTGGTCCAATTTTGAGTCCACTTGAGGGCATGATCCTTTGTCTTTAGAAGCCAACCTACCCTTTATGAAGAGACAAACATTCTTCTGGAGGAAATCAAGTTTGAGGGTTTTTTTTTTCTGTTCTATATACATAACATTCACTGATGGTTTAGTTTATGGTAATTGTTTTGCTGTTAAATTTTCTCTTGTTTTTAATCTTCTATCTAATATAATAAAAGAAACCCACTTTTGGACATGTGTCATTCATTGAAGGTATCCTCAAATATATACTTATCTTATATTAACTAAATAAATAATAATACTTTAATAAAATATTATCCTCAAATCTAAATTGTTAATTTAATATATTTTTAAAACAAATGTCTCTCTTTCCTACTTATCTTATATTAAATATAGGAGAAAGTTCTTGTACAAATAATCTTAACATACTAAACATACAAATTGAAGGAAAAGTAAAAAAGACAATGTGACATTTTTGTAATTACCACCAACTATCAAAGTTACTATACAAATGTATCTAAAAAACCTAAAAAAAAACCTAACCCCCCCCCCCACCCAAGCTAAAATGCTAAAAACTAAACCACCCCCCAAAAACCTAACCCACACCCCCCCCCCACACACACAAAAACCTAAACCCACCCTCCCCCAAGCTAAAATGTTAAAAATTAAACCCCCAAAAAAACCTAAAAATATCTAAAAAAAACACACAAAATAATTTTTTTTTAATATTTTTTATAAAAAAATCACTACTTTTAGTAGCAAACAAAATTTTTTTTTTTAACAAAATGTAGCGATTTTTTTATAAAAAATATTAAAAAAAATTTGTTTTTTTTAGGTATTTTTGGTTGAGTTCACATTTGTATAGTAACTTTGATAGTTGGTGGTAATTACAAAAATGTCACCTTGTCTTTTTGACTTTTCCTTCAATTTGTATGTTTAGTAGGTTAAGTTTATTTGTATTTGATCTTTTGCCATTAAATATATAACCCGTGTAATACACGAAGTTTTTAAAGATGTAACTTTTTATCATTTGCTATGTAAAATTAGATTTATTCAACACGTGTAATACACGAGGTTTTTAAGGATATAATTTTTTTTTATTATTTGGTAGATTTTTCAACCCGACTATACATGGGGTTTTTTTAAAGATACGACGTTTTTAGTATTTAACATACAACATTACATTTATTTAATCTATGCAATACACATGGTTTTTAAAGATATAACTCTTTTTTAGATCTATTCAACACGTGTAATATACGGGGTTTTAAAGATGCAATTTTTTTTATCATTTGGTAGATTTATTCAACACGATTATACACGGGTTTTTTAAATATACGACATTTTTAGTATTTAGCATACAAAATTACATTTATTTAATCTGTGTAACACACATGGTTTTTAAAGATATAACATTTTTTTTATTATCTGATATATAAAATTATATTTATTTAACCCGTACAATATACGAGTTTCATAAAAATATAACTTTTTATTATTTAATATATAAAATTACATTTATTCAACCCGTGTAATACACGGGGTTCTAACCTAGTTTTATATATATTTAGCATGTATTTAAAAAAATTTTGAATAGTAAAGGTTACCTTACTCCTATTTATAGACTACACCAATAAATAGTAAATTACGCCTCATACCAAGTATTAAACCCTGGTCTTTTCTCCAAAAGACAAAACATCTACCATCCAGCTAGTCAGCTAAAATCGCAGCATCTACTTAACTAGCTTGTTTGTTTATGTTAACTATATATTTTGTTATTAATTACTAAATAAAATATAATTAGCCCGACCCTTTTGGTCGGACTGATTTTCTTGGACCTACACATTGTCATGTAGTGCAAATTCTTGAACCCGTCACATTATAATGCCTTCCGATATACCATCGAGAGGGAGAGATTGGGGTTAAATGTTTTATGACAAATTTGTAAAAGATGAAAAATATAGGGGTTAAATGTAAAAAATATAGAAGTACAAATGATAAAGCATGTGTTAAACAACTATGCATAAGCAAGTTGATTTTTTTTTTTGACAAACTAGCATTAAGCACCCCCGGGTTGCGGCGGGGGCGAACACCAATGTCACATTATTGTCAGTGACCACCAATATTGAAGTTGCGACGTGTTAATTCGTAGAAATTAAACCAAAACGTAAAACATATAAAAGAATAATTAAGTCGATCTAGGACCCGCGCGTTACGATGAACCAGTCAAATAGGAACAAATAGACGACGTAAAACATTTAACCACACACACACGTTTAGGGATGAGCAAATTGGACCCGGTACCGGTACCGAATGTACCTAACCGGGTACATTTTCGGTACCGACTTTTGACATTTTCGGTACCGGTTCGGTACCGGTTTTTACCCTCAAATACCGGTACCGAACCGGGTATATTCGGTACCGGTACCCACTTTTGGGGATTTTCGGTATCGGTACTTTCGGTACCGGTCAGTACCGAGCTCATCCCTACACACGTTGCGCCGTGTTAACTCGCAAAATTTAGAATGGAACGTAAAACGAAAATTTTACGAAAAAAATGAAAAGTATAGAGGACCAAAGTTGAAAGTAAAAAAGTTGTGAGGTTAAATTATAAAAAGATGAAAAGTTTTGCGGTTAAAAGTATAAAAATCAAATAATTTTGGGTTAAAAGTAAAGATGAAAAGTTTTTGTGTTAAAAGTAAAAAAAAAATCAAATAGTTTTAGGTTAAAAGTAAAGAATCAATTAGTTTTGGGTTAAAAGTAAAAAAAATCAAATTTTCTCTGAAAAACTCCCAAAGCATAAAGCACAATAGCTCTATGCCTGAAAATGTTGCAAATTCACTACTACAATATGAAGCATTAGACGGTGTTCAATATTTGTTTTAGACGGTGTTAAAATAATAACTCCATCATAAAATCAATTCCTACGTATGCACCCTTTAGACGGTGTTCCCTTTGAACACCGTCTTATACACTCCAATTCAAAATCGCAACAGATTTAACAACCCACCAAATCTCTCATCTTCTTCATTCAATTCTCTCACCTTCTTCATTCAATTTCACCATTAACAAGCTTTAAAGCTTCAAGGTTAGTTTCTTTTTTTCTTTACATATGTTACTTAATGTTTTTTAGTTTTATAAATAGTACTTTTATAACTTTAAATGTGTTTAATTATATGTTTTTTTGTTAGAAATTCAAATTGTCCACCATTAATGTCGCAACCCCCGATCCCTATCTGTCCCGGGAACGGGCGGCCGCGAGACCAGTTTTGGTGGTATCATTTGTTTATCATTTTTGGCAGCGGAAATTTCATCAGGACCGTAGTTAGGAAATGTTTATCAGAGTAAAACCACCATATTTTTAAATTAATAACCACATGGGTAAAATCCAGGTTTCTTATTACAACATGTTTATAGGGATAAACCCTATTTTATTGAATTTAAAACATCTTCTTTTAGGTAACTTTTATAGCCACATTTTTCCAAGCCGTCAGTGCTCTCCAGCTGGCTTTTTCCTAATTGGCTTTCATATTTTGTTACCTGAAACGCGTTTTAAAAACATTTGTCAGTGGAAAATACTGGTGAGTGAATCCCAGTTTAATCAAGAAGAGTTTTATCAATTAACACAGTATTGAGAGCGATCACAATGTTTATATCTACACAATTACTCATTCAGTACTGTCAATCCTGACTGGTAGGTCATATTACCCATTGGCTAACTCTTTGTCCAATGGTAACGTGTTCCACATTTTGTATACAAAACCCCAACATACCGGTAGTAATTGAAGAACTACAAAGACTCAATCACTGCTTAATCACATTGTAAAACATTTAAGGTTTTGTAAATAGTTCACAAAAGATTTACAAAAAGATTGCTGTCTTAGACTTCTTTTAAGGTTTCCTGGTGATTTATCTATAATTTACACAAATGTACATATTTTAGTATAATAACCCTTTATTTATATTAATGATACCCTCCCCGAGACGGCATTCCAACGACTATGTCGGGCAGAACCACGACAGCCGTTACGGAACCCTGGATCAATCGCGCAGCGTATCTAATACGTAACTGGGATTATAATACTTACAACAGAGCAGAACTTCGTTAATTAGGGGGTATTATACTCGAGTATTATGCCTACTATTCAGAAATTGAGAGATTTAGAAAAGAAATGAACGAATTTTCTGAAGACCCGATGCTTGCCATTTATAGGGCCTGATTTTTGTCTCCTCGCGGCCCGCGTGAGGTGAGTCTTAGGGTTACGCGGCCCGCGTAGTAGGGGTGTAGGGCCGTAGCTTTGAGGTGTCATCGTTCTAGCTTCGCCACGTGTCGACACGTGGCGGCTTCCGGAGGAGGGCGGGTGGCCAGGCTTGTCGCGCCCCGCGTAAAGTGTAGCCAAGGGCTACGCGGCCCGCGAGCGCCTTATTTTTCTTGTTTTTATTTTATTTTTAATGATAATTCATATTTTGGGCTTGGTTTTCCCATACGGGGTGTATTTTAGGACATATTGGGATATTTTAAAATATATTAGGGCGTCAGAAAAATTTAGGAGGGTTGTTATATCCTCCCCACCTTGTTTTAGAACTCGTCCTCGAGATCTACTGAAATAAGTGTGGATATTTCTTTTGCATTTCTGATTCAAGCTCCCATGTGTATTCTGGTCTTCTTTTGGAATCTCATTTTACTTTGATCAGAACTAATCTCTTGTGTTTGAGGTTCTTGACTTTCCTGTCTTCAATTTGTAGAGGTCTCTCTACAAATTTTAACTGTTCATTTACCTCTATATCCTTAAGAGGTACCATCAGTGATTTATCAGCTAAGCATTTCTTGAGATTGGATACATGAAATACATCATGTATTCCTGCCATTTCCCCTGGCAGTTGTAGCTGATAGGCTACAGGTCCTATTCTTTTAATAATTTTAAAAGGTCCAATATACCTGGGGCTTAGCTTTCCCCTTTTGATGAATCTTACCACTCCTTTCCAAGGAGAGACTTTTAATAACACTTTATCTCCTACTTGAAATTCCAACGGCTTTCGCCTGTTATCAGCATAACTCTTTTGTCGATCACGTGCTGCTTTCAGTCGTTCCTTGACTTGAATGATTTTGTCTGTTGTTTCTTGTACTATCCCAGGTCCAGATAATTGCTTTTCCCCAATTTCTGCCCAACAGACTGGGGTTCGGCACTTTCGTCCATCAAGTGCTTCGAATGGTGCAGCATTGATACTTGTGTGATAACTATTATTATAAGAAAATTCTATCAATGGTAAATGATCATCCCAATTACCTCCGAAATCAATTACACAAGCTCTAAGCATATCTTCCATTGTCTGAATTGTCCTTTCGCTTTGTCCGTCCGTTTGAGGATGATAAGCTGTGCTTAGATTTAACTTGGTTCCCATGGCTTTCTGGAAACTTGTCCAAAAATGAGAGGTAAAACGACTATCTCTGTCAGAAATAATTGATAAAGGAATTCCATGTAAAGAAACTATTTCATTTACATATAATTTAGCTAATTGTTCCATACCGAAAGTTTCCTTCATTGGTAGGAAATAAGCTGACTTAGTTAGTCTGTCTACAATCACCCAGATTGTATCATTACCTTTCCTTGTTTTGATAATTTGGTAACAAAATCCATTGTTATTAATTCCCATTTCCACACTGGCATTTCTAACTGTTGCAATAAACCTGATGGTTTCTGGTGTTCAGCTTTAACTTGTGAACAAGTTAAACACTTAGAAACATAAGCTGCTATATCCTTCTTCATTCCTATCCACCAGAAATTTTTCCTTAAATCTTGATACATTTTATCACTTCCAGGATGCATCGTATATTTAGACTTATGGGCTTCTTCTAATATACGGTGGCGTAGGTTTCCTAATTTAGATATCCACATTCTTTTCTTATGGAATCTCCAAATTCCATTTGTTCCTTGTTCTAATTCCTTAATCATTCCTTTTAACTTTCAGTATCATCCTTGATTACTGATTCTTGTGCCTTTCTAATCTGCTCATTTAAATCTACTTGTAGATTTAATTTAAGAGAACGTATCCTTTTTGGCTTTTCATGATACTTTCGGCTTAAAGCATTAGCCACTACATTTGCTTTTCCTGCATGATACTGGATATCACAATCATAATCACTAAGTAATTCCATCCAGTGTCTTTGTCTCATATTTAACTCCTTTTTCCCAAAGGCATATCTTAAACTCTTATGATCGGTGAAAACAGTAAACTTATTACCGTATAGGTAATGTCTCCAAATCTTAAGGGCGAAAATTATAGCTCCTAATTCTAAATCATGGGTTGAATAATTCTCTTCATGATTCTTAAGTTGTCTAGAGGCATAAGCTATAACCCTTTGACGTTGCATTAACACACATTCATAACCTAATTTAGACGCGTCACAATAGACTACAAAGTCTTTAGTTCCTTCTGGTAACGCTAGTATGGGTGCGTTGGTTAATCTTTGCTTAAGAATTCTAATTGCTTCTTCTTGTTTTAATCCCCATTCAAACTTAACAGATTTACAGGTTAACTTA
The DNA here is from genome assembly GCA_030545235.1 of Helianthus tuberosus. Taxonomy (NCBI): domain Eukaryota; kingdom Viridiplantae; phylum Streptophyta; class Magnoliopsida; order Asterales; family Asteraceae; genus Helianthus; species Helianthus tuberosus. Next base: position 72,333,380 of record CM060437.1, read on the forward strand.
GTTAAGGGAATGGCTATTCTAGAAAAATCTTGAATAAATCTTCTATAATAACCGGCTAATCCTAAGAAACTTTTAACCTCGGTTGGTGACTCAGGGGTTTTCCATTTGGTAATCGCTTCGATCTTGGTGGGATCTACATGAATTCCTTCATGATTAACTAAGTGTCCAAGAAACTGTACTTGTTCTATCCAAAATTCGCACTTAAAAAACTTAGCATAAAGCTTTTCCTTTCTTAGAAAATTTAGAAGTGCGTGCAGATGCGCTGCGTGCTCTTCTTTACTCTTAGAGTAAATGAGAATATCATCTATAAAGACGATTAGGAATTTATCCAAATATGGCTTACATATTCGGTTCATCATGTCCATAAATGTAAATGGGGCATTGGTTAAACCAAATGGCATGACAGTAAATTCATAATGACCATACCTTGTTCGGAAGGCAGTTTTAGGAATGTCTTCTTCCTGTACCTTTAATTGATGATATCCTGACCTTAAATCGATTTTAGAGAAAAATCGAGCTCCTTGCAATTGATCGAACAGATCATCAATTCTTGGTAATGGGTACCGATTCTTAATTGTGACCTTGTTCAATTCACGGTAATCAATGCACATACGCATGGATCCGTCCTTCTTTTTAACGAATAAAATTGGTGCTCCCCATGGCGATGAACTTGGCTGTATGAATCCTTTTTCCAACAAATCGTTTAACTGTTTCTTTAACTCTTGCATTTCTGCTGGTGCCAAGCGGTAGAGTGCTTTGGCAATTGGTGTTGTTCCTGGTAGTAGGTGGATTCGGAATTCAACTTCCCTGTCTGGAGGTTGTCCTGGTAATTCTTCTGGAAATACATCTGAAAATTGAGATACTACAGGGATATCCTTTAGTTCTTTTCCTTTAGTGTTAGTGATTATAGAAATCAAATACACAAATGATCATTTTCTTATATAACTTGCTGTTTTCATCGCAGAGATGAATTTTGTGGGTCTAGATGGTTTATCTCTTTTTATTGTGATCTTTTCACCGCTTGGTGAATTTACTTAGATTGACTTTTGATCACATAAAATACTGGCTTTGTTGGCTACTAACCAATCCATTCCTAATATGACATCAAATCCTGCCAGATTCATGAGGTAAAAGTCTGCAATAAATTTCTGATTTAGAATTTCTATTCTTGCTCCCTGCAAGATCTCAGAAATCTTAATGGTTTCCCCATTTGCTGTCTCTACTAGACATTCTTGTGAGAGTTTAGTTAATGGTTGATTGAGTAATTTAATAAAACTTTGGTTCGCACCAGAGTCAAATAATACGTATTGGCAATTACTTTCGGAATCATATTGTTGCACGAATTACGAGAGTGAGGATTAAACGAAATAATGTTTGTCATCAGAGTTTATAAATATACATACGAGAGATTCTTGGTAAATCTAAATTTATCATTTGACATACCTATTGGTGTTTTGTCCTTAAGGGTCAGTTATTAAGGCCTTCGGGTTTCCTTATAGATATACATATCTATTTAATCATATGTTTTATATACACCTTATTCATAAGGTCAATATGTATAACAGATTTACATTCCCAAAAATATAGGTCAGACATTGCTGGAGTGATTTTATTAACATATACCCCATCTCACTTGGTTTCACCGGAGAGATATCTTCATCTTACCCGGATAAGCTGGAGTGTTCATCACATCATACCTAGTCTTGCCGGAGAGGTAATTATCATGGTATACCCCATAAAAAAAATTCATCATTTATTATGGCTTGTATCAAGAAATATGGAATTTAGTATTATCATGATAGATCATATTCTAGAATCGAGTAATACAAATAAACAAGAAATAACAGTGGCCAATTGTTATTGCTTATTTATCATATTTGCACTTTACTAGTTATCATCCTCATGGCATACCAATATCCATCACAATTTATACTATACAATTAATTAGCTTATTTTGAAGCTTATACTAAGGCATTAAAAGTTCTGGTGCTACTATGTGTTGGATAGCATTGTTATTTCTTAGGTTTCCATTATTGTTGTTATCTGGGTTATTGTTATCCAGGTTATTGTCATTCTGAATTTCCGGGTTATTATCCAGATTCTCTTGGTCGGCCATCTGAATTTTAAACAATTATCACATATTAATACCACAAGTTAATATTTAATATAACCAATCACATAATACGCATTTTTGGTCAAAAGCGTCGAGCATTGCGACTTACTCTATTTTTATATAGTATGCATCAAATACACACTAAGACTGGAATTAAAATTACAATACAACTGAAATAAAAATTATACTACTAGTATGCATCATTAACCACGAAGTGGTCTATACTACGATAGATTTATTATTATTATTATTATTATTATTATTTTTATTTATTACCATCTCCCCCATCACCTTCACGGATATGGATTCCTCCAGAAATCCATATGACGCTCGTCATACTTCCAGACGAGTTATTCTCCTACATACCTCATTCTCTCGCTACTTTCTAAGATTTCTTCTTCGAAAGTTCGGAGCTCTTGCAAATTCTCTGCACTCATTGGGGGTGCAGGTGCTGGTACTGGATCTGGGTACAGTGGCATGGGTTCTTCCTGAGGGTACGGATTCTCTAAGATCTCCCTAATGTATTCATCATTATCATAGTAGGGATCTAGAGGGTCCAGACCTGGGTAAGCTGCTAGGTTTGGCATGGGTAGGTCTGTCAGCTGGTAGTGTTGCACATAATCCCTATGATCATCTACCCACGGATCATAGTCTGGGTCTAAGGGATTGGGTGCTGGTACCCTAGGTATTTCCTCAGGATTAAAATCATGCATTTCTACTTGATTTTCAGAGTTGTTTTCTATCTCCATTGGTTGTAATGGTTGGGGTGCTATCACTTGCTCCAGGTTTGGGTCGGCAGCTGTGGTTGCTAAAATATGGAAGTTTGCTAAACTCCTATTAAGCATATCTTGGGTATGGGCATCTGTCTCTCTTTTAACAGCAGCTAACACTCGTTTCTCTTGTAACTTCTTCATTCTTTTCCTACGCTCATGTGCTCCCTTACTAAACCATCCTCTCTTTTTCTGAGGGAATGGCTCTTCAGACTGAGCCTTAAACACGAATATTCCTTCTTCATCATCAGCGGAATACCCTGAGAGGGCAGGCTGTGAAGAGGTACCTTCGCTTCTAGGCGAACCAGACAACTGACGATACGCGTCGGATGGTCCTTGGTCACTCATACTGTAAACCAACAAATAGTCAAATACCACATAACAATAACATACAATTTTGCACGTATTTCCATAATTTATTTCCTAACACTTTAAATAATATTTTGGAGTCAGCAGAACACTTCTGTGGCTGAATCAGTGGCTTAGCTCTGATACCACCTTCTGTCGCAACCCCCGATCCCTATCTGTCCCGGGAACGGGCAGCCGCGAGACCAGTTTTGGTGGTATCATTTGTTTATCATTTTTGGCAGCGGAAATTTCATCAGGACCGTAGTTAGGAAATGTTTATCAGAGTAAAACCACCATATTTTTAAATTAATAACCACATGGGTAAAATCCAGTTTCTTATTACAACATGTTTATAGGGATAAACCCTATTATATTGAATTTAAAACATCGTCTTTTAGGTAACTTTTATAACCACATTTTTCCAAGCCGTCAGTGCTCTCCAGCTGGCTTTTTCCTAATTGGCTTTCACATTTTGTTACCTGAAACGCGTTTTAAAAACATTTGTCAGTGGAAAATACTGGTGAGTGAATCCCAGTTTAATCAAGAAGAGTTTTATCAATTAACACAGTATTGAGAGCGATCACAATGTTTATATCTACACAATTACTCATTCAGTACTGTCAATCCTGACTGGTGGGTCATATTACCCATTGGCTAACTCTTTGTCCAATGGTAACGTGTTCCACATTTTGTATACAAAACCCCAACATACCGACAGTAATTGAAGAACTACAAAGACTCAATCACTGCTTAATCACATTGTAAAACATTTAAGGTTTTGTAAATAGTTCACAAAAGATTTACAAAAAGAGGATAAACTCACATTGCTGTCTTAGACTTCTTTTAAGGTTTCCTGGTGATTTATCTATAATTTACACAAATATACATATGTTAGTATAATAACCCTTTATTTATATTAATGATACCCTCCCCGAGACTGCATTCCAATGACTACGTCGGGCAGAACCACGACAGCCGTTACGGAACCCTGGATCAATCGGGCAGCGTATCTAATACGTAACTGGGGTTATAATACTTACAACAGAGCAGAACTTCGTTAATTAGGGGGTATTATACTCGAGTATTATGCCTACTATTCAGAAATTGAGAGATTTAGAAAAGAAATGAATGAATTTTCTGAAGACCCGATGCATGCTATTTATAGGGCCTGATTTTTGTCTCCTCGCGGCCCGCGTAAGGCGAGTCTTCGGGTTAACTCGGCCCGCGTAGTAGGGGTGTAGGGCCGTAGCTTTGAGGTGTCATCGTTCTAGCTTCGCCACGTGTCGACACGTGGCGGCTTCCGGAGGAGGGCGGGTGGCCAGGCTTGTCGCGCCCCGCGTAAAGTGTAGCCAAGGGCTACGCGGCCCGCGAGCGCCTTATTTTTCTTGTTTTTATTTTATTTTTAATGATAATTCATATTTTGGGCTCGGTTTTCACATATGGGGTGTATTTTAGGACATATAGGGATATTTTAAAATATATTAGGGCGTCAGAAAAATTTAGGAGGGTTGTTATAATTAACAAGCTTTAAAGCTTCAAGGTTAGTTTCTTTTTTTCTTTACATATGTTACTTAATGTTTTTTAGTTTTATAAATAGTACTTATATAACTTTAAATGTGTTTAATTATATGTTTTTTTGTTAGAAATTCAAATTGTCTTTTTTAGTTTATTGTATATAAAACTTAGTTTTCTATATAGTAATAAAGTATGCTTAACCTTGTTATAACTTATTTTTAGTGAAATATAAAATTTTTATATTTTAATTTACATATAGATGTTATATGTTTACATTTACATATAAGTATATAAATGTACATTTAGGATCCGAGTTTGACTACACAATGGTAGATGTATGTGTGTTTGCTATTTCTTAGTTGTTTGATTTTCTTTACTTTTAAATAATTATTTGTTAATTTATTACAGTGTAAGCAACAAAGGGGTGGATGGGAATGTTGCGGCTACATGGTTCTCCAACATATGTTTGACTTTGTCAATTTGTATCAAAATCAGGAGCCCACCAAGACTCCTCCAATTCCATACCCCGGTAGGTTAAATCGACAAAAGACCGATGAGCAATTCGCGAAGTTCGAAAGTTTACTAAAACAATTGCATGTTAATATTCCTTTTATTGAGGTCCTAACCCAAATGCCTAAATATGCAAAATTCATGAGGGATTTCCTCACTCACAAAAGGAAAATTGAATCATTGCAATTAGTTAACTTAGGCGAAGAATGCTCCGCTTTAGTACTCAACAAACTTCCACAAAAGAAAATCGATCCCGGGAGCTTCACAATTCCTTGCTCGATTGGGAAGTCCCCCGTTCGTAATGCATTAGCTGATCTTGGGGCTAGCATTAACCTCATGCCCACGTCAATGTTCAAACGACTCGGCCTAGGAACAACAAGCCCTACAAAGATGAGCATACAACTCGCCGACAGGTCCGTCAAATTTCCACAAGGTGTCGCTGAAAATCTGCTGGTCAAGGTCGACAACTTCGTTTTTCCAACCGACTTTGTCATCCTAGACCTGGAAGAGGACAGCGATGTCCCTCTCATCCTCGGGAGGCCATTTCTAGCCACCGCCCAAGCAGTGGTAGATATGAATGACGGAACGTTAACATTGAAGTTTGGGGATGAGGAAGTGAAGTTTGAATGTGGAAAGAAAGTAGAGGAAGAAGACCCGGTCAAATACATGAAGGTCATAGACTCAAGCTTGGATGACGCTCTCCGACGGTATAACATGGGATGCAATACATCCCACTTGGGTAATATGTGACCAGGCTTTGGGTCTAGCCAAGGACCCTTATAAACGTGGCGCACCACGGAGGCATTCCGCGGAACTATCCTTAGTTTAGATTAATTTTCTTGTTTTCTAGTTAGTTTTAATTTTCAGGAATAAAACACACTTGAGATGGCAAAGGATGCAAGGGAAACTTGAACCAGCACTCTATACAGGAAAACAGAACCGTCCGACAAAGTTCTTCATTTACAGTAAGCTCGGCACGGGCCGTGTCCACCCAACACGGCCCCGTGCTGCACTGTCTGCAGAAAAAGACCCAGTTCAGGTAACTGGACACGGGCCGTGTTCACCCAACACGCCCCCGTGTCCAGACTTCTGTTTCTCTTGTTTTAAATTTGTTACTGGCACTTGAACACGGGGCCGTGCCCGGATAACACGGGGCCGTGCCCGGATAACACGGGGCCGTGTTCAGCGCCCTGTAACACAAAAATTTTTGCTTTTTCACACCTTTTACACATTCAATCAACCGAAAAACTTATTTTAGGACACATTGAGGACAATGTGTAATTTAAGTGTGGGGGGGATGCTAAAACCTTGAATCTTGCAAGTCCTAAATACAAGCCTTACACAAAACTCTATTGGAACCGCTAATCACCCCAAATTTTTTTCAAAAATTTTCATTTTTTTTTACTTGTCTAGGTTTAACTCGGGAAATTCAAGTTCTCAAAAAGGTTATATTTTTACGAATTTACAACCGATAGCGTCGTGATAAAAAGAACCAACATAAGAAAATTATGAAAAGGCATGACAAGCTTAGTTAAAATTTGATTATATATACTTGATCACATAAAAACCCATTCCCACAAAAGTGAGTTTTGAGCCTTTATTGAGCATACAATTACATATCATTAGAACTAATTGCTCATTTTTCGTTTCTTGTGTGAATAGCCGCTTGGTTCTTACGACTCTAGAACTTGCCATGACGATACATTCCCGGTCCTTATCAACTTAAACCCGAGTAAGTAAATGATGGAGGCATTAGGACTAACCCTTTTTATTTTCTACACCATTATTATTATTATTTTTTTACCACCTACCCAAAATCCCCCTAGTTAGCCCCTTTGAGCCTAAACCTTTTCATTTCATAACCCAAACCAAACACCCTTTTACCCACCAAAACCTTTTTCATTTTTACCCCTTTGTTTTAGTAACGAGTTCGATTTTTCGTATGACTCTAAATATATATATATATATCTATATATATATATATATATTATTTGTGTTGATGATGAAGCAAAAGAAAATAAACAAACAAGTTCATCAAAAATAACTTTGTTTGAATAAATAGCTTCATCAAAATAAAAGTTACGAAAAATAGAAAGTCTTACGAAAACCGACACTTGTTACGCTTTTCGCCCTTTTTACTAACCACTAACCACCAACCCAACCACCTACCTTTAACCCAAGCCTAACCATTTACCCACAAAGTCCTCTTGATATTTACAAAGGTATATAAGTTAAAAAGGAGGAGGATTGATTGCTTGGCAAGCCTATGGTAGGAGTAAGTTCCATGCCGCTCTCGAGTGATCCACAAAAATACATTTTCGGCCGAGTGTTGAGTGATCCCCGTGAGGTATGTGAACTTGTATATAAATAGAATTTTACAAATGCATGTTATGCCCTAATAAGTAATTTCTCTTATGAAAAGTTTTAAATAAATCATGACGAATAGGATTGTAAATAAATAAAAATAAAATTAAATAAAGAATCTTGGAAATCCCGACACTCTACGACAAGCCTAAAAACCTTCTTCTCTACCCATTCCATTTGGGAGTGTAATAGCCACATATATTAAAGAGTTTTGCTTGAGGACAAGCAAAGATTCAAGTGTGGGGGTATTTGATGTGTTCAAAATGTAACATATAAATTTCATCAAATGAGGCATAAAACTAACCCTTTTTTAGTACTAATGTTGGAAAAAGTGTGCTTTTGTCTTCCTTTTGTATTTTCAGGATTAAATGAGCTCAAATTAACAAAAGAAGCAAAAAGACATCAAAATCTAACATAAATACAAGAAAAAGGACAAGACGTGACATGCCCGACCCCACAACAGCATCTTCCCAAGCAAAACAAGAGATCAGAAGCCTGACCACGCCCCGTGCTCAGCCAGCACGGGGGCGTGCCCAAGTGACAACAGAAAAGACAAAGTGATAGAAGCTTCTATTGCCCACCACGGGGCCGTGTTCAGCGGACACGGGGCCGTGATCAACTATAAGATTCGCACAATCCAGGCTAATCTTCATAGTACAAAGATTCTTCTGCACACGGGGTCGTGCTCAGCGGACACGGGGGCGTGGTCAACTAATAAGACAAAGCTGCATTAAATGAAGAAAGAGAAGATGTGGACACGGGGCCGTGCCCACTGGACACGGGGCCGTGCCCGAGCTTCTGTTCAGCCTATAAATAGAAGTGCTTGGCTCAAGCTCAAACCATCCCTTGGCACACCACCTCTCTCACACTTCACCCACCACCCACCACCACCATAACACCATCATCCATTGTCCATCGTAGAGTGTGTGAGTCGTCTCGGGATCCAAGATTGATCGTAAGAATTCTTGACAATCAAGGCCATGTTTGCCTAAGTCTCTTACATCACTTGGTGAAGACAAAGTGTCTAGTGTAATACTTTTTATTTATAATCTTTTGCACTTTTTATTTGGTTTTGTATTAATGACTTTAATAACTAGTTGCTTATGTTGAAGGTGATCTTTCCTTATCGTTTGTCCGTGGTGTCTTGGCATTATTTTACTGTCTATATAAAATAAAAGATTTTCACCATTCATATCTCCATGGTCTATATGGAGGTATGTTGGCTACCTGGTCGGGGGTTAAGGGAACGGTTTGGTAAAGGTTTTGCCATTGTTCAGCGTTTAGAGGTCCTGCAATGGACCTGGGTCAAATTTAGTAGGACCTCCTTCAATACTTAACGGTATTGGATGGCGGGGGTCCAAACTCTTTGATCCCCTCATAAGTTAACTACTATTAATACTATAACCCGGCTATTTAGGACTGTATCCCTGCTGACTCAGACTACTTAGTCGAGGGTAACGTCACCTCCAAAAGAGGGGCCTACCATAATATTGCATTAATAACTTAATTAATTATCTTCCAATAATCCACCCTTTTAGGATAGTATCCTTGCTGACTCAAACTACTGGGGTGAGGGTAACGTCACCTTCAAAAGAGGGGCCTACTACAATAACTAAGATAATCTCTTAATTATGTGCAAAAGTGCGGAAATAATCAAAGGTTACACTAGATACGAGTCGGAACCAAGTGATTCATCTTGTCTATCTGTTTTTCTTTTTATTTTTATTTTCAACATTTTAGTTAGTTTTTATTTTTCTTAGTTTAAAACATTTTTCTAAACCTTTTATTTTGATTAGACGTTGAGGATAAACCGGTACTAAAAGCTCTTGTGTCCTTGGACGACCTCGGTATCTTGCCAACACTATACTACGCTCACGATGGGTGCACTTGCCCATATGTGTGTTCAGTGTTAGTAAAATATTGTGTTTTATAAATTTAAAACTTGGCTAAAAATAAGTGTTAAAGGGGCTTAAAATATACACCTAATATATATAACACTTCACACGCATCAAGTTTTTGGCGCCGTTGCCGGGGACACAAGGATTTTAAGAAAGTTAGGAATCAACGGCCTAATCGTTTTTCTTATTTTTCATTTTTTTTAGGATTTTTTTTTTAGTTTTTCAGCTTCTGCAGAGCTCAGCACGGGCCGTGCCTGGTCGGACACGGGCCGTGCCCAGCATCATCACTGGCAGTTTTTATTTTCTGAGTTACAGAGAGCTGAACACGGGGCCGTGTCGGTGCAACACGGGGCCGTGTCCAACTCCCAGTAACAGGGATCCGGGAAACAATTACTGTATCTCTGACCACGGGCCGTGTTCACTGAGCACGGGGCCGTGGTGAACCTTCTGACCAACGTTCTTTTGTGTTTTTATTGCAGGACTTGGAACCCAGGTGCCACATTTGAACCTCCTACGTAGTGCATGAGCTCCAGTTCTAGTAGAGACATAAAAGAACCCCTAGAAGAACCCGAACGCTTTCTCAGAAAAAGACTTAAAGCTAAAAATCAAGAGAAAGTTTCGGGGGACCCACTTCCAATGGCGGACCAACGTACCCTCATGGATTACCTACGGCCCACCGTAGGCAATCTCGGCGCCGCTATCAATGCACCGAATGTAGAAGCCAACAACTTCGAACTTCGGCCGCATTTGATACAAATGCTCCAAAACTCCGCAACCTTCCATGGGCTTGCGGACGAGGATCCCCATCTACATATTACTAATTTCTTGGAAATATGTGATACTTTTCGGATCAATGGAGCATCAAACGACGCCATTCGCCTTAGGATGTTTCCATTTTCACTAAAAGACCGAGCTAAGGCTTGGCTTAACACCCTCCCAGTTGGTTCGGTAAACACCTGGGATGAACTAGCCCAAAAGTTTCTATATAAGTATTTCCCTCCTGCTAAAACGGCTAAACTAATGACTGAAATTAATACATACTCACAAGAGGATGGGGAATCCTTATATGAAACTTGGGAAAGATTCAAGGAGCTTCTAAGAAAGTGTCCTCATCACGGTCTAGCGGTGTGGCAACAAGTATCCACTTTCTACAATGGGTTGTTGCCACACACAAGACAGACACTTGATTCAAGCTCCGAGGGACTTTTAGGTAATCGTCGCCCAAATGAAATATATAATCAAATTGAGGAAATTGCTCAAACCAATTTTCAATGGCACACTCCCCGAGGTAATAAATCTATTGCCCCGGGCGCCCATAAGGTTGATGAAAGCACCTCTTTACAAGCCCAAATCGAGGCCCTCTCTTCGAAAATCAAAAAGTTAGAAATGACAAAAACGACCTCGGTTATGGCTTGTGAAGGGTGTGGTGGGTCACATGAAAATTGGAGTTGTATGAAAGAATTAGATGAACAAGCAGAAACGGTAAACTACATTGATAATAGACCTAGGCCGTCGGGTCCTCCAACGGGTACCTACAACCAAGGATGGCGTAACCACCCAAATCTTGGTTGGAGAGATCCCGGCAATAGTAGTAACCAACAAAACCAACGTACTAACTTTCAACAACCACAAAATTTCTCTCAACAACAAGGTGGAAGAGAAAGGCTTGAAGATACCGTATCTCGCCTCATCTCCGACACCGAAAAGAAAAACTCGGATTGATTTCAACAATTAGAATCGAATTTTAGAAATCAACAAGCTAGCATTCAAAACGTTGAAAAAAAATTAAATCAACTAGCTCAAAATTTCTCCGAGAGACCACAAGGCGCGTTACCGAGTAATACCGAAACCAACCCAAAGGCGCAAGTACACCTCATCACTTTGAGAAACCGAACCGTGGGTCCCGAGGATGCCCCGTTACCACCAGTTGAAGGAAGTCAACACCAAAACACGACTTCACCTACACCTCAACCAGAAACGGCTTCTTCACCAAATCAGGAGCCCACCAAGACTCCTCCAATTCCATACCCCGGTAGGTTAAATCGACAAAAGACCGATGAGCAATTAGCGAAGTTCGAAAGTTTACTAAAACAATTGCATGTTAATATTCCTTTTATTGAGGTCCTAACCCAAATGCCTAAATATGCAAAATTCATGAGGGATTTCCTCACTCACAAAAGGAAAATTGAATCATTGCAATTAGTTAACTTAGGCGAAGAATGCTCCGCTTTAGTACTCAACAAACTTCCACAAAAGAAAATCGATCCCGGGAGCTTCACAATTCCTTGCTCGATTGGGAAGTCCCCCGTTCGTAATGCATTAGCTGATCTTGGGGCTAGCATTAACCTCATGCCCACGTCAATGTTCAAACGACTCGGCCTAGGAACAACAAGCCCTACAAAGATGAGCATACAACTCGCCGACAGGTCCGTCAAATTTCCACAAGGTGTCGCTGAAAATCTGCTGGTCAAGGTCGACAACTTCGTTTTTCCAACCGACTTTGTCATCCTAGACCTGGAAGAGGACAGCGATGTCCCTCTCATCCTCGGGAGGCCATTTCTAGCCACCGCCCAAGCAGTGGTAGATATGAATGACGGAACGTTAACATTGAAGTTTGGGGATGAGGAAGTGAAGTTTAAATGTGGAAAGAAAGTAGAGGAAGAAGACCCGGTCAAATACATGAAGGTCATAGACTCAAGCTTGGATGACGCTCTCCGACGGTATAACATGGGATGCAATACATCCCACTTGGGTAATATGTGACCAGGCTTTGGGTCTAGCCAAGGACCCTTATAAACGTGGCGCACCACGGAGGCATTCCGCGGAACTATCCTTAGTTTAGATTAATTTTCTTGTTTTCTAGTTAGTTTTAATTTTCAGGAATAAAACACACTTGAGATGGCAAAGGATGCAAGGGAAACTTGAACCAGCACTCTATACAGGAAAACAGAACCGTCCGACAAAGTTCTTCATTTACAGTAAGCTCGGCACGGGCCGTGTCCACCCAACACGGCCCCGTGCTGCACTGTCTGCAGAAAAAGACCCAGTTCAGGTAACTGGACACGGGCCGTGTTCACCCAACACGCCCCCGTGTCCAGACTTCTGTTTCTCTTGTTTTAAATTTGTTACTGGCACTTGAACACGGGGCCGTGCCCGGATAACACGGGGCCGTGTTCAGCGCCCAGTAACACAAAAATTTTTGCTTTTTCACACCTTTTACACATTCAATCAACCGAAAAACTTATTTTAGGACACATTGAGGACAATGTGTAATTTAAGTGTGGGGGGGATGCTAAAACCTTGAATCTTGCAAGTCCTAAATACAAGCCTTACACAAAACTCTATTGGAACCGCTAATCACCCCAAATTTTTTTCAAAAATTTTCATTTTTTTTTACTTGTCTAGGTTTAACTCGGGAAATTCAAGTTCTCAAAAAGGTTATATTTTTACGAATTTACAACCGATAGCGTCGTGATAAAAAGAACCAACATAAGAAAATTATGAAAAGGCATGACAAGCTTAGTTAAAATTTGATTATATATACTTGATCACATAAAAACCCATTCCCACAAAAGTGAGTTTTGAGCCTTTATTGAGCATACAATTACATATCATTAGAACTAATTGCTCATTTTTCGTTTCTTGTGTGAATAGCCGCTTGGTTCTTACGACTCTAGAACTTGCCATGACGATACATTCCCGGTCCTTACCAACTTAAACCCGAGTAAGTAAATGATGGAGGCATTAGGACTAACCCTTTTTATTTTCTACACCATTATTTTTTTTTTACCACCTACCCAAAATCCCCCTAGTTAGCCCCTTTGAGCCTAAACATTTTCATTTCATAACCCAAACCAAACACCCTTTTACCCACCAAAACCTTTTTCATTTTTACCCCTTTGTTTTAGTAACGAGTTCGATTTTTCGTATGACTCTAATATATATATATATATATATATATATATATATTATTTGTGTTGATGATGAAGCAAAAGAAAATAAACAAACAAGTTCATCAAAAATAACTTTGTTTGAATAAATAGCTTCATCAAAATAAAAGTTACGAAAAATAGAAAGTCTTACGAAAACCGACACTTGTTACGCTTTTCGCCCTTTTTACTAACCACTAACCACCAACCCAACCACCTACCTTTAACCCAAGCCTAACCCTTTACCCACAAAGTCCTCTTGATATTTACAAAGGTATATAAGTTAAAAAGGAGGAGGATTGATTGCTTGGCAAGCCTATGGTAGGAGTAAGTTCCATGCCGCTCTCGAGTGATCCACAAAAATACATTTTCGGCCGAGTGTTGAGTGATCCCCGTGAGGTATGTGAACTTGTATATAAATAGAATTTTACAAATGCATGTTATGCCCTAATAAGTAATTTCTCTTATGAAAAGTTTTAAATAAATCATGACGAATAGGATTGTAAATAAATAAAAATAAAATTAAATAAAGAATCTTGGAAATCCCGACACTCTACGACAAGCCTAAAAACCTTCTTCTCTACCCATTCCATTTGGGAGTGTAATAGCCACATATATTAAAGAGTTTTGCTTGAGGACAAGCAAAGATTCAAGTGTGGGGGTATTTGATGTGTTCAAAATGTAACATATAAATTTCATCAAATGAGGCATAAAACTAACCCTTTTTTAGTACTAATGTTGGAAAAAGTGTGCTTTTGTCTTCCTTTTGTATTTTCAGGATTAAATGAGCTCAAATTAACAAAAGAAGCAAAAAGACATCAAAATCTAACATAAATACAAGAAAAAGGACAAGACGTGACATGCCCGACCCCACAACAGCATCTTCCCAAGCAAAACAAGAGATCAGAAGCCTGACCACGCCCCGTGCTCAGCCAGCACGGGGGCGTGCCCAAGTGACAACAGAAAAGACAAAGTGATAGAAGCTTCTATTGCCCACCACGGGGCCGTGTTCAGCGGACACGGGGCCGTGATCAACTATAAGATTCGCACAATCCAGGCTAATCTTCATAGTACAAAGATTCTTCTGCACACGGGGTCGTGCTCAGCGGACACGGGGGCGTGGTCAACTAATAAGACAAAGCTGCATTAAATGAAGAAAGAGAAGATGTGGACACGGGGCCGTGCCCACTGGACACGGGGCCGTGCCCGAGCTTCTGTTCAGCCTATAAATAGAAGTGCTTGGCTCAAGCTCAAACCATCCCTTGGCACACCACCTCTCTCACACTTCACCCACCACCCACCACCACCATAACACCATCATCCATTGTCCATCGTAGAGTGTGTGAGTCGTCTCGGGATCCAAGATTGATCGTAAGAATTCTTGACAATCAAGGCCATGTTTGCCTAAGTCTCTTACATCACTTGGTGAAGACAAAGTGTCTAGTGTAATACTTTTTATTTATAATCTTTTGCACTTTTTATTTGGTTTTGTATTAATGACTTTAATAACTAGTTGCTTATGTTGAAGGTGATCTTTCCTTATCGTTTGTCCGTGGTGTCTTGGCATTATTTTACTGTCTATATAAAATAAAAGATTTTCACCATTCATATCTCCACGGTCTATATGGAGGTATGTTGGCTACCTGGTCGGGGGTTAAGGGAACGGTTTGGTAAAGGTCTTGCCATTGTTCAGCGTTTAGAGGTCCTGCAATGGACCTGGGTCAAATTTAGTAGGACCTCCTTCAATACTTAACAGTATTGGATGGCGGGGGTCCAAACTCTTTGATCCCCTCGTAAGTTAACTACTATTAATACTATAACCCGGCTATTTAGGACTGTATCCCTGCTGACTCAGACTACTTAGTCGAGGGTAACGTCACCTCCAAAAGAGGGGCCTACCATAATATTGCATTAATAACTTAATTAATTATCTTCCAATAATCCACCCTTTTAGGATTGTATCCTTGCTGACTCAAACTACTGGGGTGAGGGTAACGTCACCTTCAAAAGAGGGGCCTACTACAATAACTAAAATAATCTCTTAATTATGTGCAAAAGTGCGGAAATAATCAAAGGTTACACTAGATACGAGTCGGAACCAAGTGATTCATCTTGTCTATCTGTTTTTCTTTTTATTTTTATTTTCAGCATTTTAGTTAGTTTTTATTTTTCTTAGTTTAAAACATTTTTCTAAACTTTTTATTTTGATTAGACGTTGAGGATAAACCGGTACTAAAAGCTCTTGTGTCCTTGGACGACCTCGGTATCTTGCCAACACTATACTACGCTCACGATGGGTGCACTTGCCCATATGTGTGTTTAGTGTTAGTAAAATATCGTGTTTTATAAATTTAAAACTTGGCTAAAAATAAGTGTTAAAGGGGCTTAAAATATACACCTAATATATATAACACTTCACACGCATCATTAATCTATGGTAATGAATTATTAACAAAAAGATACAAAACGCCAAAAATGACATGGAAAAAGCCATAACTCCAAAAAATTAACTATGTCACACAAAAAGAATTAATTCAAAGAGAAGAAATCTGAGAAAAAACAGTACAACGCCAAATAATTAATAATTTTACATAACGCCAAAATTATCTTACACGCAAAAAATAAAGAAGCATGTCAAACGCGAAAATCGTGAAAAGAGAAGAATACTAAAAAGACAAAAAAACCTCTCGGACCCTGATCATGCCCCGCGCCACGTGTTCGGCCAGGATGTGTTCTCACCGTTCTCACACTTTTTGTCGTTTTCTCCTGAACCCCTTTCTATATATATATATATATATTTATATATATATATATATCTTAATTATTTATTTTATTTTTAAACTTAGAAGGTTTAGTTAATTATATACATAACTTTATTAACTATGTTGTTACCGACTTTTTTCTCTTTACCTTTAGTTTTAATCTATAATATTTGTAATAACTCTTTCTATTTACTTTTATTTTAGATGTGTCACGACATCAGAGAGGCTACCGATAATGATATAAATGTTTTGTTGATGACGTTGATGCCGAAGTTTTTTAGCGAGTTAGGTATTTCGTTAGTTTAGTTTTATATATAGATTATATGTAGTTTATTTATACAATTTAACGTAGTTTGTTATGCATTCAACAAATGATTGTAATTTGACGGGTTTATTTCTGAATTGAATGTGTATTGGTTTGGTTTGATTTGAAAATGTTCCATTGGTGTATATAAGCTTGATGTGTATTTCTGGAAAACCTTTTTTTACTGTAAATGTTTTTTTTAGCAAATGTTTATAAGACGGTGTTAAAAAATATTTGTTTTAATAAATATTTGAAAATGTTTTTATATATAAAAGACGGTGTTCATCAAGTTGTTGAAAACACCGTCTTAAAACTTGTAGTAGTGATTATAGTATTGGTTTTTTTTTTGAAAAGAATTATAGTATTGGTTAATGGTTAATGGATAATTTGTAAAAAAATAAAAAAAATATAGAGTTTAAAAGTAAAAAACATAAAAGTACAATTGATAAAACATGTGGTACAATTTGACTTAATTTTTATAATTACATTGAACTTTTTTTTAAGGCAGACTACCATTTGACTTAATTTTGTTTTCTGCTTAATTGATTATGTCACAATTTTGAAAAAAAAAAACATTCGAGGGATAGTTGGCATTAAGTAAGATAAACAAAAAATATATTCCTTTAATTTGAATTATAAATTGTCTAAAATAATATAAGTGAAGATGTTGATGTAGCTCTAAGGGTGATCGGGGCACTCACGGGGAGGGGGATCGGTGACCCCATTCACCGCTCGGGAACACCGGCGCCATCGGTGCGGGGAGGGGGTGCGGGGAGGGGAATCGGGGAGGAGACACCGAAGAAGAAGCACAAGGATCCATGATGTATGGTGGGCCACCCTCATTTTCAACCAATCAACATTTTTTTTTTGAATAAAAAAACAATTCCCTTAAGAGGGGAGTGCCGCCATCAAATTGGGGTGTGAGGGGAGTTTAAGAGGGGAGTTGACGTGGCATAACCTGATTGGGTGTGCGTAAGAGAGGGGACTCCCCTAAGAGGGGAGTGCCCCTCTCACCCTAAGCTTAGTTGGAATTGGGACCAGTATACCTAATAGCCTAAGGCTACAACCCAACAATATAAAAAAAGGGTAAATTACACTTTTTGTCATCTATGTTTGTATCAGATTGCAATAGATAGCCTTTAACTTCAATAATTTCAGTCATAATCCTTTATTTGAAAAACTCAGTACATCTTTCGTCCTTTAGCACTAACAAGGTTAAAATTTTCAATTAAGTTTATTCACTTAAGGGCAGTTTAGTCTTTTTACTTAATTATTTATAATATAAATAAAAGCAAATAAGATCAAATATAAACACCTCTCTCTCTCTCTCTCTCTCTAACTTCCAGAACCCGACACCACCGAATCAGGTCACATCCTCCTTAATGGAATCAAACGGTGCTGACCGTATGATCGTAACCTAGGGTTTATCCCCAAATCCTTCATTTGTTTCACTAACTCGAATGCCAGTCTGGACAACCTCTACAGCAATTGAAGAACAAAGATACAAAATCACAGCATAATGATATTGCCCTAAATTTATCCCTTCCCTTTTCGCTAAATCGAAAACCCCAATTGCACCCATAACATCCCCTAATTTCGAACAAATTTCTAAAGCAACACGCACAACGGCTACAAGTGAATCAAATTTACCCTTTTTAACCCTCTTTCCAACACCCTCCTCTTTCTTATTCAAGTTCACATTTTTATGAATCTTTTCATTCAACCCATCATATCTCATCTTTTTACTATCAACCTTGTTTCTTGAATCAACTTTTTCCTCTGATTTTGTCTCAAATTTCTCATTTTTTGACTTAAAAGATGAAAACCTTTGTTGTATTTTGTCAAGAATTCTTCTACTGATTATGGGTTTTGTGTCGTGCATCCATAACCACCGTGACCGGAGCTCTATTTCTCTAGTCTGCCGTAAATGGTGTGAACTCGAACTTGCATCACCAGATTAACATATTAATTCAGCAAACTTATACAGATCTAAATCGAACTTGTAGATTATGGTTGTGGTGGTGTGGCGGCTATGGTGGTGGTCGTGCCAGAGTTGTGGTGGAGACAGGGGATTTTAATTTGAGGCTTGGGTTTTAACATATTGCTTAGTGTTTTGTTTATTATTTTTTTAATAAATAGGTAAAATTACCGATCTACCCTCATGTGCAAGGCACATGCCATACTTAACTGAAATTTTTAACCGAGTTAGGGGTAAAGGACGGAAGATGTACTGAGTTTTTCAAATAAAGGATTGTGACTTTAATTATTGAAGTTAAAGGCAATCCATTGCAATCTGATACAAACATAAAGGCCGAAACGTGTAATTTACCCTATAAAAAATAAAACGTTTTGTTAAACTAGAATTAAAAACATTACAACCCAACTTAATTAAAAACAATACATAAAAAGTTAATTAAAATAAAGGACTTACCTGTTAAAATGGGCACGCAAAATTCTCCAAGCCGCAAGATGACAGAAGGTTCTATTATGATGTAGTCTGTAGTCGGCACGGATGCCTCAATCACTTGATCCTCAGTTATGCCCTCTTTGCGGTTCAGGGCATTGATATGTAACGCCCAAAACTCGAATTTTTAAATTCGCTAGTATGTTTTCATATGTTATAGCATGAAATAAAATAACTAGGCTATTTAGCCTAGTTAAATGCTTAGTCAAACAAATAAATAATGAAAGTTCTGACAATTGTGATCAAGTAACAACTACAGGGACTGAAATTGGAGAATTGGGTTAAAGTTTCTACGAAATAGAAACTTCAAGATGTTTATGTGTGTGTGGTGAGTGTGTGTTGACACACGTGAAGGAGATGATATGCGCCAAAAGCAATATATAAATTGTATCAAATGAGGTATAAAAACAACCCTTTTAGTACTAATGTCGAAAAAAGTGTGTTTCTTTGTATACTTTTGATTTTCAGGATTAAAAGAGCTTAAATGTACAACAGTAACAAATTAATGGCAAAAACCAGCATAAATACAAAAGATGGGAAGTTGATACAATATACCAACCCTCCGAGCTTCACCCCAGATCAAAAACAACAAATCAGAAGACAAGAACGGGTCGTGCCTGCCGGGCATGGGGCCGTGCCCCACCTAAGATTCCAGGAAGAAAAAGGCAAACAGAAGCAGACAAGAGACACGGGGTCGTGCCCCATGGACAAATCTTGCATAATACAGCAAGTACAGTGGCCATGGAGCCATGCCGTTGACACATGGAGTCATGTGAGCATCTGAACTTACAAGCTCATTAAATGAAGACAAGGAAGAAGGAAGGCACGGGGTCGTGTAAACTATCTGTTTTCAGCTATAAATAGGGGTGCTTGGTTCAATTGCAACTCATCCATTGGCAAACCACTTCTCTCACACCTGCCACCACTCCACCACCACAATACCACCATCATCCACCACATTCATCCATCATCCATCTCTAGAGTGTGTGTAGTAGTCTCGGGATCTAAGATTGATTGTAAGAGTTTTTATCAAACAAAGGCCATGCTTGGCTAATCTCTTACATCACTTAGTGAAGACAAGCCATTTTTGTATTACTTTTGATTAGAGGGGGCAATCTTGACCCAAAGCCTTCTAAATGGTTTAGTTTGAGCTGCTTTTAAAATTATATGGGTTGGTTTGGGTAAGATATTTTAACTAAATGGGTCACAATGGGTCACTTGAAATTCCATCTTGTTATTTTCAGGTCAAAGCGAGTCGACAACATTAAAGAAATGGTCGATGATGGTTAGTGTCTTAAAGAAACGGGGCAGGTTTTAGATCGGAATGGGTTTTGAGCTGGCACAAGTATCCGCACGAGACGGGTTACGGCACGAAACGGGTTTTGGATCAGAACGGGTTCAGTTCGAATTGAGTTTTGGGCCGAGACGGGTTTCGGCACGACGCAGGTTTTGGATCGGAATGGGGTCGGTTCGGTTCGGGTCGGGTTTTGGGGCCGACTCGGGTTTCTGCACTGGACGGATTTCGGATCGCAACGGGTTTTACCGTTTCGACCAATACCTTTTCGACGCAAACCGTTTCGACGCGAACCATTTCGACGCGTACTGTTTCGACGCGAACTGTTTCGACCCGTACCGTTTCGACCAGTACCGTTTTGACCCATACCGTTTCGAGCCGTACCATTTCGACAAGTACCGTTTCGACGTGAATCGTTCAAAATGTTTTTTAACGTGTATATTATAGTAAACAAAGTAACATAAAATGTGGTTAAAGGACTTAATGCTACAAAAATATGTTATCTAACAGACTTTGTTAATCTGGTTGATATGATTTATTTTATCATTTATATTCCCAGTTAGTATTGGCAGTTAATTAACGTTCAAACAGTGGTATCCTGTGATGTTTTCAGGTGACTGGCAGCGACAATCCAGTTTGTGGCTTTTCGTTGCTTGGTGACGTTGTCAATGGTCATGGATTTCTAAATTTCTTTTGTAGTTTGGTGCTGAATTTACTGGTATTTTCAACCCGTACCATTTCTACCGGTACCGTTTCGACCAGTACCGTTTCGACGCGAACCGTTTCGACCCGTACCATTTCGAAGCGAACCTTTTCGACGCGTACCGTTTCGACGCGAACAGTTTCGACTCGTACCCTTTTGACCAGTACCATTTCGAACCGAAAAAAGTTGCCCCTTGATGTACAATCTCTTTAAAAAAAACATTTTTAACCAACCCGACCCGAAACCCGTTCCGACCTGAAACCCGTTCTGACACGAAACCTGTTCCGACTCAAACCCGTTTTGACCCGAACCAAAACAACCCCTTTTTTAATTGACCCGTTTAGACCCGAATGCGTTTTAACCCGAACCCTTTTTGACCCATGACCTGACCCGACCCAATCCGACCCGTTTGCCAGGTCTACTTTTGATTTCCAATTTTTGGTTTACTTTTTAATTGGGTGTGTATTAATTACTTTAATAACTAGTTTTTCGTATTGAAAGTGAACTTTATTCTATCATCTCTTCATGTTTCGTTGATTCACTCATTCATGTCTTTACGGTCTATATAAAGCGCATTAACTGCCTGAAAGAGGGTTAGAAGGGTGGTATGGGTAAAGTACTTTCCTCGTTCAGTGTACAGATCCTGCGAGTACTTGATTCAAGCTTATTAGGACTTCCTTTGAGGCAGATAGTATCAAATTGGGGGAAGTAAGAACGACTTGAATCCCTTATAAAAAATTACTATTAAAACTTTAAACCAGCCTTGCGGGACTTTATCCCTGCTGACTCAGACCAATATGGTAGAGGGTAGTGTTGCCTCCAAAAGAGGGACATGCCACATTTTGCATTAATAACTTACTTAATTATATTTCAATATTCTGGCCTTGCGGGACTGTATCCCTGCTGACTCAAACTAATATGGCTGAGGGTAGCATTGCCTCCAAAAGAGAGACATGCCACTATAACTAAGATAATCTCTTGAAAAAGCCAAAGTGCAAAAATCATCAAAGGATACATAAAAGATGAGTCAGAGCCAAGTGATTCTATCTTGTCTATTTGTTTCTTTATTTTATTTATTAAAAATCTTTCCTCAAAAATTGATTAGATTAGACGCCGATGATATTCCAGTATTGAAAGCTCTCGTGTCCTTGGACGACCTCGGTATCTTTCCATCACTATACTACTCCAACGATGGGTGCACTTGCCCTAGCGTGTTGTAGAGAGTGATAGTTTTATATCGTTTTTTATAAATTTAAAACTTGATAAAAGAGTAAAAAGTGCTTAAAATATAATAAAAATCATATGCACCCCGACACGTCAGGAGAGGAGACCCTAAAACAACCTTGAACCCAATAAATTTTTTATGTGTGTCTATGTAATCTAGGTGATCATATGGTAGTATGCGTCTTAAAACATGAGTATGAAATATATATGATGTCATTAGTATGGTTAAGTATATCAATACGGACGGATGTTTCTAAGGGTGAAAGCTTGTATGTTTAATAGTTGACTTTCTGAAAAGTCAACGGATGTGAGAATGATATGTTAGGCATGTGATTGATAATATGTATGACCACGTATGCTAATAAGGATGGGTGTGTGTAACACCTCGTAAAATCGTGTCCAATAATGTATCGACACGTGTCCCTAATCCTAATTATGTCAAACGTTGACTAGGAGCGACTATTATCGCCAAACAATTAAAACTTTGAATGTGAAAGGACTGAAAGTGTCAGCATGCTTAAACTAAGCCTCTGAATGACCTTACACGGTATTCGTATTCTCATATTAAGCCACTTGTTGGATAATCGAAACCGTTTGCGATAAACTCAAAAGTTTCGGTAACAGAGGGTTAAAAGCGTCAACATGTAAAATCGCACCTCTGAGTGATCTTTTAATGAATCCGGAGCTTCGTGATGTTTGGTCATACTCTCGGGAATGCTTAATATAGACTATGTAAGGCTTTGATATCGTTAAATGATATTACGCACAACTTTGTGCGTTAAAAGGACTAAAAGTGTCAACGTGCGAAACTAAGCTTTTGAGTAACCTTTTATACGAACCGGAAACTCCTTAATGCTCTATCATACTCCCGGGCATACCTAAGATTGGCCATTAGAGTTTTTATACCTTATATTAACATGATATGAGGAGTTAGAACATAATGTGCCATTTTGTCAACTTTGAAAGTTCAATATGAACATAAAAGATTTCAGGGTCCAAACTGTCATTTTTGAAAGATGTTTGGCTGGGCTTCTAAGCCTCACGGGCCGCGACCCGTAATGGGCTGCCCTTCTCGCAGGCCGCCTAAACAACAAACAACAACTAATATATTTTTTTGTGAGTAAAAGGAACAGGGACCAAACATGACCATCTGCCAAAGTTGTTGCCCGGACTGGGCTGCCTCGCAGGTCGCGAGCCCAGCAGGCTCCCCTTACACGAGCCGCCAAAACCAAACAGCAGCAGGCTATTGTTTTTAATGGTTGTTTTGATGTTCCTTGGTCACCACTCTTAGACATAAACCATTTAACTGAAACTAGGGACTTGTATACTGATTCAAATACCTAGTATACACTTGTAATCATCCTATTAAATCCCTTAAACACTTGGCAATCATCCACAAACTCTCCAAACACTATAAATAGGAGTGTTCTTCCACCACTTTCACTTGCACCTTTCCATAATTCTTTCTTTCTCTTGTGGGAGTTCCTGAGCAGTTAGGAGCATGCCTCTGAGTTCTATTCAATCCCTAGGACCACTTGTAAGTGTTCCTTTCGTGGTTAGTTCGTTCTATAGGCTTCTAAAGCCGAAAAGTCAAGTGTTTATGATAAACGCTTTGACTTTTAGCTAGACCTTAAACGGTCAAGCCATTGTTCACAACGAACATGGCTACGTGATCATAATTTGGTAGGTGTTAATCCCTCAAGAGGGCACCTCCTAAGAATCACGTTTGCTTGGTCAATTGACGAGTCAACGAATTAATATTTTAAAAAGTCAACGGGTCAGTTTTTGAAATAATTACGATTTGAGTTTAGAAGTATTCTAAAATAAGTTTTATCACTCAATCAACTTAGTAATAATTATTAGAACATGTGTAAACATGTTCGGCTCGTCAATTCCAGTTTTAGGGTCGGTTCGCAACCGAAAGTCGTGAAGTTTGACTTCTGCGTTGACTTTCGATTATAAATCGAATTAGACTAGTATGCTACTAATATAAAGTTCCGTTATGATCGTATTATGATGTAGTATAAGCCTATAAGGTTATATTACAAAATCGGACTAGTAATCTGAGTTTATGCGCATGCTCCGTTATTATGCCGTACTTTGACTATTATGCCCTTTTATTTAAAAAAAAAGTTTTAAATATAAATGAGCATGCAAATGAGTTATGTACTGATAAGTAAACATGTTTAGAAGATTTTGATGTTTATAATCTGGTCATAAACTAAGTTTACGCATATAATCGTAAACTATGCTTTTAAAAGGACTAAAATGCCCTTTTTAGTCTAAAATGAGTTTAAACTATAAATTCTTGTCAAAACTCACTATGTACTGATATGATATTATAATTAGGATTATTTGGGATGCTAAGTCAGATTGTAAACTGAGTTTAACTTCAAATTCTTGTACAATGCCGATAAATGACGATAATGCCCTTATGGCACATAAAATGGGTTTTAAGCATAATATTCAAACCAAACCTTTTGCTTACTGATATGTTATGAAAATAAAATATTTTAACTATTCAAAGCTGGTCATAACATCAGATTTCATAAACCATCGCATAAATCGTCATTTAACGACATTAACACCGTTTAGGCGCGTGGTATGGTTTTAAACCATATTTATGAACCAAGACTTGTTACCTACTGATTTTATAAACCATTTTAAATATTTTATAGTAGGTATAAATCATGAACTCAGAATCCCAAATAAATTCTCAAAACTATATGTGAAATGACCAAAATGCCCCTACGGGGCATAGCTTGGTCTTAAAGCATAAACCACACATATATTTGATATCCTACTGATATGACATCATAATTTAACCATTTTTACAGAATAGTTATGACCATGACATCAGTTTACTTGCAAGCTCCTTTTATAAGTTGTAAAATTACCAAAATACCCTTATAAGGCATAGTTTGATTTTAAAACCTTAACGGGCATACAAGTTGATATCCTACTGATATTATAACTTGTTTAAAGTGTATTGGCATATGGAACATATTCATGACTCATCTGGTTACCCGTTATCGCTTATACGCGTAAGGATAGACTTACGTAACTAGTTTACATAAGTTTACCGAAAAGGGTTTAACCTTATCGTTTTGATCTTAAAATCCAGAATGTAAATAGTTTACCCATATCATACAAGTCCTAATACTTTTTGGGTTTAAACCACATTCTATTTGGTATACGCTTAATCTAGCGAACCTATTCTTAAGTATCGTGTCATATCTAAAGGAATTACCTTTGGCCCGTATACATTCTAACAGATAATAAATCTGTTCATTCCAGACTATAGTACCCCCCAGATAATCGGACTTAGGTCAATAATACTAAGACTTGCGGCTCTTTGCCAAATATAGTCTTATTGATTGGAAGCTAGCATAAAGGTAAATACTATTGACTTATTTTAGTGTAAACTTGGGATGGAAAATATGCC
Source organism: Helianthus tuberosus (assembly GCA_030545235.1). Lineage (NCBI taxonomy): Eukaryota > Viridiplantae > Streptophyta > Magnoliopsida > Asterales > Asteraceae > Helianthus > Helianthus tuberosus. The sequence goes on from CM060437.1 coordinate 72,359,023, forward strand.
TCTTGGGGCGGTTATTACATAAGTAAGTCGCCTATGATTGCGCAAAAGTGTAAGAATACGGTTTAATCCGTTTACTTGATAATTGATTTAATTGGGGGTTAATGATACCATGTCCAGACAACCCAATGGGTTAATCAAGTATAAAATCTCGTAACAAGAATAATTCCAAGATATATTTAGAGGATCACCTATGGGTTTTCCATATGTATAAAACTCTTTTTGAAAAACTATTTTTCCAATGAGTCAGTTAATTGTATTTACCAGCTTTGGCTGATGTATTTTCAAAAGATTGAACAGCAGGTACCGAACCTTATTATAGGTTTGGATTACGGGTCGACTAGAATGAAGGCTAAGGAATTTGCGCTCTTATTGCTGAAGGCCTATGATGTCTAAAGCCCTGTTTATTCGGATCCTGCCTGTGGGCATGCATCGAACGCTTGTAATACATTTATACATTCAAGCTTTATTTTAATAATTTTAATCCAATACTTCCGCTGCATATTATTATATTGTCATAATTATTATCCAACCGTCATGAATGTACCCTTCCGGGCCCACCGGAAATCGGGGTGTGACAGTGTGCGATGACATGAAAGGATAGGAGACTCAAGTGCGGAAGGCTAACGGGTCAAAAATAGGCAACACGAACGCTTAAGGTGAGTGATTCCCGATTTAATTCTTATTATGTAAGGTATTTTTGAATGTAAGAAGATTAGGGATCATGAAAGGATGGAAAAATATAGTAAGACCAAGGTGTGTGAGTTTGTATTGAACTATATGTAGCGTAGTTATAGTTGAAAGCACTTGGTAGACTCAAACGAGACAAAAGTTAGAAAGTTTGGTGTGAAGATGTTATTTTGGATGTTGGAGTATGGGGTTAGTATTAGGATGACTTGGGGGCTTGGAATAATGTCATTTTCCATTTTTGGGACTTTCTTGACGCGCGAACAGGGGTTAAAACGTGTAAAATAACGAAATCCGGGCGTCGGTGTTGCAGACGAAGTCGCCGACGCCCTAATCTACTGTCTACGAACTCGACATCGACGCTGATTGAGTTGGCGATGCCACCAAAGGAAGTCGTCGACGCCGATCAGACCCCAATTTCCATTTTTCGCGTTTTTAATGTTCCGGACCCCCATTGACCCATTCCCAAACCCCATTAAACTTTCAAAATACACAACCTTACCAAATAGTTATGTGAGGTATGGGTGAGTATGGAACGCAGTTTTAAGCTCCCGAAATGTAACACAAGTTTACCAAAAAGAGTTTATGATGTGTGGGCAAGAAAGGAGCATGTATGCAAGTATGCGTGGGAACAAAATAAGTATGTGGACATGTATAAATCTAGTTGTATGTTAGTAGATGGAATCCATAGGTAAGCATGGATAGGAACAAGTTCGTACATAGGGTTGTATATATGGATTTTGTATGAATGGATGTTTGTGTGTAACGCCCTGCTTTTTCATACTTTCCATAATTAGAAAACTTTGTTCGTATTTCTATTTTTGGAATCTTGTATTCTTGTACTTCGTCATTCTGTTGTATCGTTGTAAAATCCGAGACTTGGATCATAAATAAAATTTCTATTTCTTTAAATTCATGTTCTACATATTTCAAACACATACGTTTGGATTAATTATACATGTGATGCATTATACGTAATTCTTGCAAAATGCGTTAAACTTACAAATACTTGTCATACATGCTCAATTCATGTGTATACGATACTTATTCTAGACACACATACTTATTCATACTTGTTTTTGTAACACCTCGTAAAATCATACCCAATAAAATAAAGACACGTGTCATGCAAGGTAAACGTGTCAGGAACCCGGATCGAGTTAAAGGATGTACGGTAGGATTTAAAAGTGTCGACATGTTAAGATATACCTCTGAGCGACCTAATTTATAAATCCCAAACCTTAAAATAATAAACATCTGATTTAATTATATTTCAAATCCGGTTACCCTTGGTAATAATTAAATTAAGACCCATATGATAGTGATCCTATGAAGGTTCACGACAAAAATCTCAAATATTGAGTCTTTTGAATTCATGTGCTTAGCAACACATGCAAAGACATGCAAAGTTTGTCTCTATGGTCCGCTCCTGCTAACAATGACTGAAGATTCGAGTTTTAAAGGAATGCATGGTCCAGCCTAAAAGTTTGCAAAGTTTTTGTCTTCTGATGAAGGCTTACGGACCGCAAAGGTGAACCCTTACGGTCCGTAAGATGGCGGAGCTGGGCATCAGAAATTGAAAAGCGGGTACGGACCGCAAAGCCAAGGGCTTACGGTCCGCAAGATTGTAACTGGGCATCTTTGATCAAGGTCGGTTACGGACCGCAAGACCAGGAGATTACGGTCCGCAAGAGGTGCTTACGGACCGCAAGGCTTCTTGCTTACGGTCCGTAAGACTGTCGCTGGTATCAGATTTTGGACAGCTGCCTGTTCAGTCTGTTACACCGCCTCATTAGCATGGTATTCGAATACAGGGGTGTGGCCAACAGATTTTCATGCATAGGGACACATGGGGATCATCAGGGAACACTTGTAGACTATGTTGGCATGATCTTGGACACTTAGGATCACTATATAAGGAGCTTGAAGTTGCAACATTTGGCTTGCTCATTTCATTTTCACTCAAGACTCATTTCTGGAGCTCCTCTGATCTGCAACAAGCTTTCTTAAGTTCCCTAGTCGTGCTTAGGACTCTTGTAAGTGTCCTTAATCATCCTTAATTCAGTTTAGCTTAGTTAATTAGCTTAAAGTCAAACCATCGTAATTAAGGTTTGACTTCGAGATTAATCAATAATTGTCCAGTCAAATCTCGAATTAAAAGTAGCTTTGAGTTGGTAATTATGTGGGTAATAAACCCTTAAAAGGGTACTCTCTGATTCTCACTCTAACTAGGTCAATTGTCGGGTCAAACTTAATATTAAAAAGTCAACAGAAAGCTTAATATCAAATTAATGCATAATTAGCAATGTAGAGGCAATTCAACCTGTTTTATCATTAATATAACTTGGTAATTAATGGAAGAACATGTCTAAACATGTTCAACCCGACAATTTTCAGTTTAGGCCCGGTTCGGAACCGAAAGTCGCATAATTTGACTTTTGCTTTGACTTTCAGTTCTGACCCATTTAAGCATGTTTTAGAAATGCCTTAGAGCCTCGTTAGGACCAGGTTTCATATAAGTATAACCCTCTGTGATTATACAACTTGGTTCAATAGTTATCCGATTCATATGCATGTTTCCGTTAATTGCTTATATGTTGACTATTATGCCCATATGACCTTAAAACGTGATTTTTGAAAATGTAAAAGAGTAAAAACTTTAGTTACTGATTTATAAACTTGCCCCTAAAATTTGACATCAGTTTGAGGTCTAGATTAGGAGTTATGCTCATTAGCGTAAATGAGAAGCTTTTTAGTAATTAAACGGTGTAATTAGCATATAGCCTATCTAAACCCGATTTTTGATACCAAACTTTTTGCCCATTGATATAAAATAATATTTTGGGATTTTTGGAGATTTTTATTTATTTTTAGGCTGAGCATAACTTAGAGTTCTAAGCTTGATTCGGTAATTGCCGGTTTTGCCCTTTTGGGCTATAAAATGAACTTTACAAATCCGTTTGACCCCAAACCTTTTTCTACTGATCTAATATGATAAATAAAATATTTTGAGCCTTCTGGAATAATAAAAATATCAGCTTTCCTTTGAAAACCCGGAAATGGCTCCAAATCGCCTCTTTAAGCGTTTTTAACGCATAATATGTACTAAAACTATTTTAAACATATAAGGTTTGATACCTACTGATATTTTCAGTAAATCCTTATATATTAACAGTAAGAAAAAGTTTTAAACTCAGATTTCCAGTTTTGACCTTTTAGCCTAAGTGAAATTACCAAAATGCCCCTAAGGTGCATAGTTTGGCTTTAAATGATAAATTTCACATATGTGTATTACTCTACTGTTATAACTTATTAAATTGAGTATTTTTACTGATTATATCAGACCCGTAACTCAGTTTATTATTTAAACTCTTTTACAACCTTTTAAATGACCAAAATACCCCTACGGGGCATAATTTGAGTTTAAATTCATTTGGGGCATAATAGAAGATATCTTACTGATGTCAAAACATATTTAAGGCATATTAACTTAGGAAACTTGTATATGACTCATATGGTTACTCGTTACGCACTTTTCGCGTTCGGATCGGCTTATGTAACTAGTTTGCATATATTAGCCGAAACGGGTCAAACCATATCGTTTATGTCTCAAAATCCAGAATGTGTTTAAGTTGCCCATATTAAACAGGTGCCCAAGCTTGTCGGGGAAAAACCACATTCTAAACCGGTCTTCGCTTAAGCATGCGTTTTTGGACTGCATCCTCTTTTAAAACTAACCGGTCTAAGTCTAGACTTACTTAAAGACCCATTAGGATTCTAATAGGTTATTAAAAACCTTCGTTCCAGATTAGGAGTCCAGTAAAAGCTACGCACACTTGCTGTATTTGATTTATACATTGCTCAGGTAAATACTCTTAACTTATTTTCCCTATACGGGCTTGGGATACGGTATTATAATAATACCGCTTGGTCGGGTATGTAGTCATTTAAATCGGATTGTGATTAATGTATTTACATAACTCGTTTTATTCTGTATTATTTGGTGTATGGCCTTTGGGGGTTAAATGACCATGTCCCGGATATCCTTGGCATCATTCAAAGAAATGGCCACGACCTAAGCACGGGGTGTAGGCGTACACCTGACAGATGCATTATGTAAAAACTGGTAATCCACTTAAAGGAAATAATCCTTGTGGGCATTATACCTGTGGCGTGTCAATTAATCTAGACCGGCCCTAATGGACGACAAATAAATAAAACTGTATACAAGATTATTTTTGAATAATTGTCCCAAGTTATAAAAGGTATTTTTGCCTAAGAGCATTCAAACTCATTTTCAAACTCTTTTCAAAATGAGTCAGTTAAGTTGTATTTACCAGTGTAAACTGACGTATTTTCCAAAAAGGCTAAGTGCAGGTACTATACGAAATAGGCTGGCTACTCCAGGCATCAATAATCAAGTCTCGCAAGCTCTAGATGTCGAAGTCTGTTGAATAGTTTTCCTCTTTATTTGATCCGCCTGTGGATCTGTTTCAACTATTTTGTGATACTTAATATTACAATCTATTCAGTTGAAATGAATCTATCTTTCGCTTCCGCTGTGGATTTAAATATTGTGTTGTTTGACTATGATGATATCAACTACGTCACGATACTCCCCACCGGGCCCACCGGTAATACGTGGAAATATCGGGGTGTGACAGTTTTATAATCATTTTATGTTTTAGTTGCATAATATACCCCTACACTTTACCTTTTATACTTAAAACACCTCAAAGCATGAAATCATTCTAAACCCTATGGGTTTTCATAGTGTCAAGAACGAGTGCTAAAGCCTAGATGATTATTTTCTTGCATACTTACTTTGTTATACTTTTATCCGAATCTAAATCCTCCGTTATCATCCAAATACTCATACACCTACGTTTCCTCATGTAGAAGGACTTAGTGTTCCATCCTAAATCAACCAACAAACTCTTCACGGATTCACAAGTGGAAGCTTGCAAAACCGTGAGTACACTTGACCTGTTTTACTTTTAAAACAGTTTGGGTTGTAACATTGTTAATATACGAAACTCACAACCACACACTTAAACCATGCTTTATACTCTCAATCCTATATACATGCTACTTGTTTACTTAGGTTCATGCTAGATTACACATGCTTTATGTCATTAACTTTGCTAAGCCCCAACTTAACATATATAGCGTTATATATAACAACCCTCCTAGAACCCTTAACGTGACCCCTATACATTCCTTATATACCCTGCATATGAGAAACGGACTCTAAATACCTTAATATTTATAAAAAGCAAGAAAAACAAAATCTGCAAGTCGTTCGCGGGGCGCGACCCCCTTGGCTAAATCCCTCGTGGGCCGCGAGTGGCTTTGCTTGCTCGACACTGCATTGCGCCACGTGTCCGGTGACTCATCAGACCTACACCTTGACTCGACCAAGCTATAATCGACACATGTGCTCTCGCGGGTCGCGAAGGCCGAAGCCAACTTGGTTGTGGGCCGCGACTCGTCGTCTGTCTGGCCTATAAATAGGGGCTCAGAGCTCATTTGTTCAACGTTCAAAATCTGAAATTCTCTCTCAATCTCTAGTAGTCTAAATACTCGGGAAATAATACCCTATAAAGTGAAGCTCTGCCTCGTTGTAAGTATTATAACCCTATTAGTTACCGTACACGATTGATCTAGGGCTCCATAATGCATGTCAAGGCTCTGCCTGACTCAGTCGTTGGAGTTCTGTCTCATGTTACACCCGATTGATCTAGGACTCTGTAATGCATGTCAAGGCTCTGCCTGACTCAGTCATTGGAGTTCTGTCTCAAGTTATATGGTTAATGTGATTCGGGTTATTTTACTAACACATGTACATTGTTTAATTTTAATAGATAATAACCAGGAGAATCACCGGGAAGCTTTAGACTTACCTTAGTAAACAATGTGAGTACATTCTCTTTATGTAAACCATTTCTGTGAGTTTAAATATTTTTCCAAAACCTCAAATGTTTTAAATTAAACTTAACAGTAATTGAGTATTTGTAATTCTACAATTTCTGCCGGTATGTTGGGGTTTTGTATACAAAATGTGAAAGACGTTACCATTGGACAATGAGATAGCCAATGAGTAATATGACCCACAAGTCAGGTGTTGACAGTACTGAATGAGTAATTGGATAGATATAAGCAAATGTAATTGCGGATGCCCTCAATACAGTAAAGTGATAAAAACTATTTTGATTGAACTGGGATGCACTCGCCAGTATTTCTTGCTGATAAAACTTTTTAAAACGCGTTTCAGGTAACAAAATGTGAAAGTCAATAGAAGCCAGCTGAGAGCACTGATGGCTTGGCAAAGTGGCTATAAAAGTTACCTAAATAAAAAGGAGTTTTGTCTTTCGATAAACTAGGGTTTATCCTTATAAATATATTGTAATGAAAACTTGGGTTTTATCCCATTTTTTGCTTATAAAAAGTTTGGTGTTTTAACTCTGATAAAGTATTTCCTAACTACGGTCCTGATGAAAGTTTTACGCTGCAAATTAATAAACACCGATACCATCTGACTGGCTCACGGCACCCGCTCCCGGGCAGTGGTCGGGGGCTGCGACAGAAGGTGGTATCAGAGCTACAGCCACTGGTTTAAGCCAATGAAGTGTTCTGCTGACACTTAATTTTTGTGTTAGGAAATAATTCTGTGTAAATATGTATATTATGTGTTTTGTGTTATTTGACTATTTGTTAGTTTACAGTATGAGTGAGCAAGGTACGTCAGACGCTTATCGTCATATAGTTAGTTCCCCAAAAGATGAAGAAACCTCATCTCAGCCAAACCCCTCAGGATACTCAGCTGATACTGAGGAAGGAATATTTATTTTTAAGGCACAGTATGAGGAACCCTTCACTTCTAAAAAGAGAATTCGGTTTAATAGGGGAGCACATAAGAGAAGATAGAGGATGAAGAAATTACAACAACAAAGAGCGATAGTAAAAGCCAATAGGGAAATAAATGCCCAAACTCAGGAAGCAGTCAATAGACCACTGTGGGAAGAGGAATTAGATAGAAAATTGGCAGATTTCCATATACTAGCCACTACCGCAGTAGACTCTAACCAAATAGCTGAACCACCACTGTTACCTTTATTCCCAGACCAACAAATGCTAGAACCCAACCAAGAAGACCAGTTTCCCATCCCAGATGTTGACCCTTATGAGATCCCCATAATCCCCCACCAAACCCTATAGCTCAGTGTACTGACTTGAATCCTTTAGACCCATTTTGGAATAGCGACTGGTGGAAGCAGAGTGTCATAAGAAACCCATACCCTTATGGACACCCCATACCTCGATACCCTGACCCAGAACCAGTACCATTACCTCCCATGAGTGAAGAAAATATGCAGGAACTTTGCCAATGGGGCAATGAGTTAGTTGAAGAAGGAGATAGAATTTGTCAAATAGGAGAAAAGCTTATTTGGAAACATGTCGAGCGTGATATACATGATTGGATACATGATACCTAGAATAATACTTAGATATGTGCATAATTTAATATCTTGAAAAAAAAATATAATAATAATATATATAGATAGACTAAAATAGATATCGATGTATAACTATTAGTATGTTTAATTTCCAGTTGTAGTTTGTAATCGACGCATTGTAACATCTCACAAAATCATGCCCAATGTAATAAAGACACGTGTCATGGACTTAAACATGTAATGAATTGATCTTGAGGGACTAAAGTGTCACACCCCGAAAATATCAGAGCATTGGCGTGACTGGACTGGTATCTTCATTGCACAGCGGAAGCAAATAAGCTAAGTCTTTTAGTATGTGAATGCCCACTAAGTACTCGACTCCACATGGTTCTCCTATTCCAACCGTGCCATAACTTTGAAAAGCAACCTGAGAAAGAAACATGCGAAAAAGTCAACATAAAGTTGAGCGAGTTCATAGTTTGTTTGTAAAAGATTTGAAATAAATCTTTTTTTTTGAATAACCGGTTTTTGAAGTATTGTTGTGAAAACGAATTTAAAACCATTTTCATATATAAAACAAGTTTTCATGTGTACCCCACGTACTCATGTATAATTCAAGTTTTTCTTGAGTACCCCACGTACTTCAAGTATAATTCCCGTTTTCTTGAGTACCCCACGTACTTCAAGTATAATTCAAGTATTTCTGTATGTATCATGTATTCTTGTATAAATCACGTGTTATTGTATGTATCATGTTTTCTTGTATAAATCAAGTATTCTGTATGTATCTTGTTGTTAATGGGTTGCAAGGCCATTAACATGTGACACGACATAGGAAGTCACCAAACCATAGGCATTTTTCTGTAGTCGATTCACGACTGAGACACAAAAACACTGCTTGGTAAAAGAGTGGCCAACAGTGGGGCTGCCCGGACACCCGTTAGATCTAACCTTTTGTTCTGCGGTCTAAGTATGTACACGATTAATGGTGCTTATGGTACCCTATTCGTGACACTATTTCTCGTATCATTCCTCAAACGCATCATATCAAGTATCAATTTTCAGTTCTTGTATTCTTTATGTCAAGTATCAATTCTCATGTGTTTGTATACTCTTGTATTTTCTCGTAGTTTAGAAAACTAGAATTCGTGTGTAAACGCTTGTTTGAAAAACCGGTATAAAACATAAGCTTTTCGTAAACCATTTGTGTCAGATAAATCTTGCTTGTAAAATGGTTTATAAATATGTAATTCTTGTATGCTTTGCAAAAAGTGCATGTCTTTCCACCCCGAAAACATTTAGAAAAATGTAAAATCGTAAAAAGGTGGGGTTATGAACTCACCTGAATATTCCTGTGCAAAGCTAGCTAATTACGACTCCTTGATGTCGTTTCCAAAGTGAGACTCGCTAGCGTGCATTCTACAATATTCCTAACACGGAATATCTAATAAGTTTCTAAATAACGCAGTAACTAACTACGTGTAATCGAGCTCTACCGAATCGTTAATCGAACGATTTGACAGTAAATTGTCATCTTAAAAGAAGCGAAGAAGTTGTACTTGTTAGCTCGTTTTAAGAAGTCGTACGCGTACAAAAAGAATATTTGTATGAAAATATCATATAACCAACTCGTATTATATATCGCGTTTCGTATGATCTTTGTCAAAATATGCGTATATGCCGTTTAGGCGTATAAAATAAATATGAAAAGTTATATTTATTTTATAAAAGAATCGTCTAGTTGCTTTTGAAAGTAAATACGATCTATATTTATTTTCATAAAGAGAAGTCGTGTCGTTTGCCGTTTGAAAATAAATATGACTATATTTATTTTAGAAAGAATTCGACTTGATTTTGTCGGAAATAAATATATAGCTATATTTATTTATGAAAAGATTCGTTTTGTACGGTATTTGAAAATAAATATATAAACTATATTTATTTTTATAAAACGAATGCGTGTTATCGGCTTTTGAAACAATCTAAGTAATTATCTTGGTTTTGTAAAAAGATTTACTTGAATCTGATAGTTCGTTTTATAATAAAACGCGTTTTGTTTTACGGATTTTCTCGAAAAACGGGCAGAGTTTCCTCTGTTTTTGGACGGTCCCGACAACTAGATGTCGATATATTTTTCAAGATTCAACAACAATCAAACAATATATCAAATTTGCCAATATTTCGTAAACTAAAATCATGTCGGTTCGAGCTTGTTTCACACGAAATATCAAAATTATATAAAAATAACAAGTATTAAACGCGTGATTAATTTTTACCGAGTCTTCAAGCCGAAACGTCGAGCCGCTTAACTGAGTTGACCGAGTTGACTCGGTTTGACCGAGTCAAACCGAACCGAGATGACCCGAACCGAGCCACATCTGACCCGACCTATCCGTGGACCCGTTAACTGCCTTTGACTTGTGTTGACCAGCTTCGACCCACTTGGAACCGTACCCAAAATCTGAGCCCGTTGGACCACCAGCTGAACCGGAGAACTCGCCGGATAGAAACACGAACCGCTGCGAATCCCATGAGACCCGTTGGACCAAAGGAAAGACTGCTGGATAAACGAACTTGACCGACAGTTCGAGTCTCAACCCACTGGTCCGAGACCCAACCACCGCCATAACCGCCGCCGCCGCCACCGTGAGCGGCGGCTCTCCCGCTCTCTTCTCGTTCTGTCTCTCTTTCTCCGTCTCGATCTCTCTCTCTGCGTCGCCGCACCACCACCGGACCGTGGTGGTGGTGGTCGCTGAATTTGTAACAGGGGGGTGTCGAGTGGGTGTTTGGGTGTAGTCGGAGGTGAGAGACGAAGAGAGGGGTATGGGTGTATGTATGCGTGTGTGGTTGGCCGGAAATACAGCCGGAATTCCGGCTCCGATCATCAGATGAGAAGGAGAGGGGGAAAGGTTTGAGGTGTCTGCATTTTCTTGTGAGTGTTTTAGTTTGGGTTTGTTTGTGAGAAGTTGATTTCTCCTTGTTTGTATATGAAACCGAGAGAGAGGGGAAACACAGACTAAAGTCTGTGTTTTTCTTTCTTGTGTGGGTGGATAAAAGTATTTAGGAGGGTATGGGCTTTTATACTAATTTAGGTGGGTATTAACTAATGTGATACCCTTATGTTCTGTGTATTAAGATCCATGAAGATTTTTAGATAGATTTCTTGTATCCACTTTGTGAGACAAAAATCTACAAAAGATGTTGTAGAGATTTTGGGGATATCTTGTACAGATTTTAAATAGATTTTGTAAAGATCTCATTAGATCTTGAAATGATATAATTATTATATATAGATTTAGGCTTGTGGGTTTTGGGCTTGGGCCCAGGGCCCACAAGCCCATCTCGTGTGTAAGTGGCCCGTAATTCCTACGAGGCCTGATATCGCGACCCAAACTCCAAGAGTATAAGATATCCGTGTAACCTCCATATTTGTCGATATCGTCAGTATTTCGTACGGTTTCAGTCCGTTGTCATTTGATGTTTTGCAGGTTCCACGCGAATCCTCATGCGCGCACTGTATAGTCGATCAGGCGTTCCTAGGCACTCCAAAGGCCTAATTAAGTTTATTTATGCTGTATTCACTATTTATTATTGCGTTAATCTCCTGTTAATCGCGTAATTAAGGGCGTAAATTACCGGTTGTCACAGTCTCCCCCTGTTAATAAAATTTCGTCCTCGAAATTTAGACTACGTCAACTCCTTTGAGTTACGTTATGCGTAGAAAATATGAACAGTACCAAAGTGAATGATCATGAAAATCGAATCAAGACTTATTCGAATGGTGTGAATTCAAGGACGTATCACAAGATACAAATGAATTCTAGAAATGATTGCACCCAATCAATGAATTTAGATTTCAACAAGCTCAAATGTAATAGTTTGCATGAATCGCTCGATCGTGATCAGCGCAAGCTGCAAGTTCTACCGACGCCACAAGGTGTCGTAGTGAATGAAACAATTCAATAATTGCGGTGATTGAACAAGTATCACCTGTGTTTGCATCGAATGCTCAATCGTAATTAGCCCAAGCTACAAGTTTATACTGGCACCACAAGGTGTCGAAATCAACAAACGACTTAATGGAGTCGTAGACCAAACAAATCTACTACGACTCAGAACAATGAAACGCTTGTTAAAACGAATTCGAATATGATGTTTCCAATACATCATATGGTGTCTTGAATTGAATATGTGTAATGAACAAGTTCAAACAATTGAATTTGGTTTCGGCGCAAGCCGACAATAAATACATGTATCGATAAGAAAACTTTTGGCATGGTCACAACGAAAACCATGTATGTAACTTGAAAAGAAAGGAATTTTCAAGAAAATGTGTTGACTTGATAGCAAAGAAGCCAACAATTTCAATAATGCGGGTCATTCGAATCACAAGCGAAATAATATTTGAACTTTAATGAAAGGCTTTATTCGAAACAAACCACATGCGTAACAAACGATGCATGCGTAACATATGAATTTTCAAGAAATGAAGCAAATGAATATTCGCTATATTGAAAGAAATGGTCGTGACACAATGACCATCAAGAGGAGTAGAGATACGAAAGTCTACTCAGTAAGTGTGAAAGTCGAAATTTCAATAAAAGAAATTTAAGGACTTTACCTGGGGTTGCATGTGACGACCAGTTGTTAGGTGACATTACCTTGGAATGTCAGACATAGCGTATTCGTCGTTAATCAGATAGGGGGATACGGTGACTTGCGTCTTTTCCTTAGCATGACTCGTGTCGTTTGCAGGACCGCGTGCCAACTGCCGCTTCCTGATCGATAGTCGCATGTGACGTACTTCAACCTCCGTTGATGTATAGCTTAAGTCCCATGTATGCCTGTGCGCTAGCGTTTCGTTTTGCGTAGAATGTGATGCACTCCAACATCTGTTGACGTAAAATTTGAGTTCTATGTATTCTCGTGCCCTAGCGTTTCGTTATGCGTAGGCTGCCTGCACGGGAAGTTAAAACATCATAGACAATATGTATAATTGTGTGTGCCCGAATTAATATTTGCAGTTCCTACGTGATGACCTTTAATGAACTTCAACATAAGTTTTCCGAAGGTCTTAAATGCATGTTTCCTAAACTCTCAGAGTTTCGTGTACTATATGCGACTGTTTTGTGTATCGTGGGTAAAACACCACTTTAGCGTATGTTTGAAAACGAAATTTTGACTGTTCGTTTTTCGGCAACGGTTGGAGACCATATTCGAGTACTAGGCGTTCTGTATGTATTCAACGTTTTAATAGTCTAAGTCCCCAGAGAATTATGAGGTTAGAGCCTAGGTATCTCTACAGAGAACCCTATTCGCTGTAACCTATAGCTCTGATACCAATCTGTCACACCCCGAAAATATCAGAGCATTGGCGTGACTGGACTGGTATCTTCATTGCACAGCGGAAGCAAATAAGCTAAGTCTTTTAGTATGTGAATGCCCACTAAGTACTCGACTCCACATGGTTCTCCTATTCCAACCGTGCCATAACTTTGAAAAGCAACCTGAGAAAGAAACATGCGAAAAAGTCAACATAAAGTTGAGCGAGTTCATAGTTTGTTTGTAAAAGATTTGAAATAAATCTTTTTTTTTGAATAACCGGTTTTTGAAGTATTGTTGTGAAAACGAATTTAAAATCATTTTCATATATAAAACAAGTTTTCATGTGTACCCCACGTACTCATGTATAATTCAAGTTTTTCTTGAGTACCCCACGTACTTCAAGTATAATTCCCGTTTTCTTGAGTACCCCACGTACTTCAAGTATAATTCAAGTATTTCTGTATGTATCATGTATTCTTGTATAAATCACGTGTTATTGTATGTATCATGTTTTCTTGTATAAATCAAGTATTCTGTATGTATCTTGTTGTTAATGGGTTGCAAGGCCATTAACATCTGACACGACATAGGAAGTCACCAAACCATAGGCATTTTTCTGTAGTCGATTCATGACTGAGACACAAAAACACTGCTTGGTAAAAGAGTGGCCAACAGTGGGGCTGCCCGGACACCCGTTAGATCTAACCTTTTGTTCTGCGGTCTAAGTATGTACACGATTAATGGTGCTTATGGTACCCTATTCGTGACACTATTTCTCGTATCATTCCTCAAACGCATCATATCAAGTATCAATTTTCAGTTCTTGTATTCTTTATGTCAAGTATCAATTCTCATGTGTTTGTATACTCTTGTATTTTCTCGTAGTTTAGAAAACTAGAATTCGTGTGTAAACGCTTGTTTGAAAAACCGGTATAAAACATAAGCTTTTCGTAAACCATTTGTGTCAGATAAATCTTGCTTGTAAAATGGTTTATAAATATGTAATTCTTGTATGCTTTGCAAAAAGTGCATGTCTTTCCACCCCGAAAACATTTAGAAAAATGTAAAATCGTAAAAAGGTGGGGTTATGAACTCACCTGAATATTCCTGTGCAAAGCTAGCTAATTACGACTCCTTGATGTCGTTTCCAAAGTGAGACTCGCTAGCGTGCATTCTACAATATTCCTAACACGGAATATCTAATAAGTTTCTAAATAACGCAGTAACTAACTACGTGTAATCGAGCTCTACCGAATCGTTAATCGAACGATTTGACAGTAAATTGTCATCTTAAAAGAAGCGAAGAAGTTGTACTTGTTAGCTCGTTTTAAGAAGTCGTACGCGTACAAAAAGAATATTTGTATGAAAATATCATATAACCAACTCGTATTATATATCGCGTTTCGTATGATCTTTGTCAAAATATGCGTATATGCCGTTTAGGCGTATAAAATAAATATGAAAAGTTATATTTATTTTATAAAAGAATCGTCTAGTTGCTTTTGAAAGTAAATACGATCTATATTTATTTTCATAAAGAGAAGTCGTGTCGTTTGCCGTTTGAAAATAAATATGACTATATTTATTTTAGAAAGAATTCGACTTGATTTTGTCGGAAATAAATATATAGCTATATTTATTTATGAAAAGATTCGTTTTGTACGGTATTTGAAAATAAATATATAAACTATATTTATTTTTATAAAACGAATGCGTGTTATCGGCTTTTGAAACAATCTAAGTAATTATCTTGGTTTTGTAAAAAGATTTACTTGAATCTGATAGTTCGTTTTATAATAAAACGCGTTTTGTTTTACGGATTTTCTCGAAAAACGGGCAGAGTTTCCTCTGTTTTTGGACGGTCCCGACAACTAGATGTCGATATATTTTTCAAGATTCAACAACAATCAAACAATATATCAAATTTGCCAATATTTCGTAAACTAAAATCATGTCGGTTCGAGCTTGTTTCACACGAAATATCAAAATTATATAAAAATAACAAGTATTAAACGCGTGATTAATTTTTACCGAGTCTTCAAGCCGAAACGTCGAGCCGCTTAACTGAGTTGACCGAGTTGACTCGGTTTGACCGAGTCAAACCGAACCGAGATGACCCGAACCGAGCCACATCTGACCCGACCTATCCGTGGACCCGTTAACTGCCTTTGACTTGTGTTGACCAGCTTCGACCCACTTGGAACCGTACCCAAAATCTGAGCCCGTTGGACCACCAGCTGAACCGGAGAACTCGCCGGATAGAAACACGAACCGCTGCGAATCCCATGAGACCCGTTGGACCAAAGGAAAGACTGCTGGATAAACGAACTTGACCGACAGTTCGAGTCTCAACCCACTGGTCCGAGACCCAACCACCGCCATAACCGCCGCCTGACTCCGTCGCCGCCGCCGCCACCGTGAGCGGCGGCTCTCCCGCTCTCTTCTCGTTCTGTCTCTCTTTCTCCGTCTCGATCTCTCTCTCTGCGTCGCCGCACCACCACCGGACCGTGGTGGTGGTGGTCGCTGAATTTGTAACAGGGGGGTGTCGAGTGGGTGTTTGGGTGTAGTCGGAGGTGAGAGACGAAGAGAGGGGTATGGGTGTATGTATGCGTGTGTGGTTGGCCGGAAATACAGCCGGAATTCCGGCTCCGATCATCAGATGAGAAGGAGAGGGGGAAAGGTTTGAGGTGTCTGCATTTTCTTGTGAGTGTTTTAGTTTGGGTTTGTTTGTGAGAAATTGATTTCTCCTTGTTTGTATATGAAACCGAGAGAGAGGGGAAACACAGACTAAAGTCTGTGTTTTTCTTTCTTGTGTGGGTGGATAAAAGTATTTAGGAGGGTGTGGGCTTTTATACTAATTTAGGTGGGTATTAACTAATGTGATACCCTTATGTTCTGTGTATTAAGATCCATGAAGATTTTTAGATAGATTTCTTGTATCCACTTTGTGAGACAAAAATCTACAAAAGATGTTGTAGAGATTTTGGGGATATCTTGTACAGATTTTAAATAGATTTTGTAAAGATCTCATTAGATCTTGAAATGATATAATTATTATATATAGATTTAGGCTTGTGGGTTTTGGGCTTGGGCCCAGGGCCCACAAGCCCATCTCGTGTGTAAGTGGCCCGTAATTCCTACGAGGCCTGATATCGTGACCCAAACTCCAAGAGTATAAGATATCCGTGTAACCTCCATATTTGTCGATGTCGTCAGTATTTCGTACGGTTTCAGTCCGTTGTCATTTGATGTTTTGCAGGTTCCACGCGAATCCTCATGCGCGCACTGTATAGTCGATCAGGCGTTCCTTGGCACTCCAAAGGCCTAATTAAGTTTATTTATGCTGTAATCACTATTTATTATTGCGTTAATCTCCTGTTAATCGCGTAATTAAGGGCGTAAATTACCGGTTGTCACATAAAGTTGTCGAACAATGTAAATGTGCAAGTAAAAGGATCAAACGTGTCGTCATGCCAAACTCGTACCTCTGAATGACCTTATAAGATGTTCGTATTCTTTGATGAATAAAATTATCGGACATTGAAGGCCGTTTGCGCTTAAATTTAAAACTTTACGAAGCATAGGGGTTAAATGTGTCAACATGTTTAAAATTACCTCTGAGTGACCTTTTAACATTCCCAAGACTTTGTAATACTTCCTTATAGTCCCGTGGATATCGAATAATAATTTCTTGGAATTTAGACGCACTTAAAAGACGTTTCGGGTGATCTTGCAACTAACCGAGAGCTTAACGGAGTTAAATAATGACTCAAGGCCCTTAATAGTTAACTATGGGGGTCCTAACTGCAATAAATGGAAGTTAAATAAAGTTAAAATGGACCAGGGACTGAAATTGCAAAGTTTAAAAACTTTTTACCGGATCAGAAGGTTCTCGCGGCCCGCGTAGATCCTCTAAGAGTCTTACGCGGCCCGCGAGAGGAGCACCAGCAACCAAAAATATGACAGCTGCATGTTGCAGCCTGTTCCACCGCCTTTGCATGGATTCTGAGCAATACCTGGGGCTTGTACATGGTTTTTACTGACCTAGGGACACCTGTAAACATCTGGTAGCAACATAGGGACAAATGGATTGATCTTGATGCATCAAAGTTCCTATATAAAGCTCCATTGTTTCACTTGTTCACTTGCACATTTGAGTTTTACTTCACAACTCTCTATCTGAAGTCCCTTGGAGCTCTTGGAAGCTTTTCTTCTGTTCCTAATTCGTGCTAAGTACTCTAGTAAGTGTTCTTAGCTTCCTAAGTTCAAGTTTTATTAGCTTAATGACCAAAAGTCAAAGCTATCGTAATTAAGCTTTGACTTAGTGATTAATCACTAATGGTCCAGCCATTAATCGAATTGAAGGTGGCTATGAGTTGGTAATTATGTAGGTAATAAACTCTTAAAAGGGCACCTACTGATTATCACTCTAACTTGGTCAATTGTCGGGTCAAACTTATTAATAAAAAGTCAACAGAATCTGTTTTTGCAAAATAATACATAACTGATAATGCTGAAGTTATAGAACATGTTTTAACACTTAAATAACTTGGTAAATGATATAAGAACATGTTTAGGCATATTCAACCCGACAATTCTGAGTTTAGGCTCGGTTCGCAACCGAAAGTCGCAAAATTAGACTTTTGCTTTGACTTTCAGTTCTGACCCGATTTAGCTTAGTTTAGTATTGCCTTAGGGTTCTTTTGGGACCATATTATATGTTAGTAAAACCCTCTGAGGTTATGCTACATGGTTCCTTAATAATCCGATTCATTTGCATGTTTCCGTTAAATGCTTAAATGTTGACCATTATGCCCTTTTAATATAAGAATGAGATTTTTGAAAATGTGAGAGGATAAAAATCTTTATTACTGATTTATAAGCATGTCCTAAAAGTTTGACATCAGTTCATGGTCTAAAATAGAAGTTATGCGCGATATCGTAAATGAATGCCTTTTTGTTAATTAAATGGCATTTTTGACATAAATCCTATTTAAACCCAAATTTTGACACCAAACCTTTTACCCACTGATATAATATAATATTTAGGGATTTTTGGAGATTTTTATTAAATTTTAAACGGATCATAACATAGAGTTCTCGCATAGGCTCGGTAATTGACGATAATGCCCTTTTGCTAATAAAATGAGTTTTGCACATCCTTTACATGTCAACCCTTTTTCTACTGATTTTATATGTTAAATAAGTTATTTTAAACAGTAAAGGCTGATCAAAATCTCAGATTTCCTTAATCAACCCGAATATCGTCAAATACCGACTTTTATGCGATTTAGGCGCATAGTATGGTTTAAAACCATATTTGGCACCTAAGGCTTGTTACCTACTGATGTTATGAATAATTTTTTATACATTAACAGAAAGCATAAGTTTTAAACTCAAACTTCCAAATTTGACCCTTATAGCATATGTGAAATGACCAAAATGCCCCTACGGTGCATAGTTTGGCCATAGAAGATAAAATTCACATATGTATGATATCTTACTGATGTAACTTATTAAAATAAATATTTTTACTGATTATTTTAGACCAGAACCTCAGATTTACTATTTAACCTCTTTTATAAACATTAAAATGACCAAAATACCCTTACGGGGCTTAATGTGGTTTTAAATTCATTTTGGGCATAATGGAAAGTATCCTACTGATTTCATAACATATTTTAAGCATATTAACTTGTAGAACTTGTTCATGATTCATTTGTGTAACACCCCGAAAAAAAAAATGTAAAACCTTAAACTGGAATTAATAAGGTTTAAATAAATGAGAATTTACTAACTAGGAAATTTAACCTAATTAGTTAAAAATCTAGAAATAACCATAAAGTAGAGTTAAAGTTCACTAAAATCCATATTGATCAAAGTGAAGGGGGTTAAGTTGTTAAAATTGAAAACTTAATTCTAATAACTAAACAAAACACAGAACTTAATCCCCACTTCAATCCCCTGGTCGACCAGAGACATCAGGGGCGACACCACCATGAATCAAACCTAGAACTCTACTAAAATCCACAATTGAAGGAGCAAATCTGGTCCAAACTGAATTTTGAGCCTAGAATCGTAATCCTCACTGCAAGAGGATTCTAAGGTATGTGAAATTTGATGAAATCTATCAACTTGAAATTCTCATGATTTTGTAAAACTGAAATTAGATGCTTGCATGTGTGTCATTTGGTTAGATTAAGGTTGATTAGGTGTTTAGAAGTAAAACCTAGTTAACTATTTGAGAAATCATGACCCAATTCAGAAAGTTCCATGAACACCTTGAAGGTGGGTTGTGGGTTTTACATGAAGATGATGAACACTAGGGGTTAAGAAGGGTTATTCTAGTGTAAATTGATTGTTGAAAGTGATTCCAGAAAGATATGATGCTTAAAACACTATAGGAGGGCTCTATTGTTGTCAAGATAGCTAATTAGCAAGCTAAGAAGTTGATTTCTAAAGATATAAAAATTCTGCATATGAAGTGTTTGTTGAAATGCCTCTATGAAGGCTTGAAAAATTGAAATTTCGAGTTAAAACGCATAATCATGATGACCGGTGTATTATGCGAATTATGATATGAAAAGAGTTCTAAACATGTGTTGGATTGAACTCTATAGGACAAGATACCGGAACGTCAAGCGGACAAGCCGGTGGAGACTCACGGTTGAAGGGAGTGCGCTAAGGTATGTAACTTGACCCGTTACATTTATCTCTCGGATGATTCAATTATGAAAGTTAATCTTGAATAAGAGTTGTTTCGAATTAAGCATTGAAGTCGTTACATTGTTTGATTTATAAAAAAATTCAGTTGGTTCGCGTTGGTAGTCGTCATATAGGAGGATTTCCTTAGACGAGCCAAACGGGTCAATTAATCAAGAGAAACATGATTTATGTATACTCCGGAATATGATGAATAGTGTTATGTTATTAGTTAATAATTTTCACATTATTTAGAAATACTAGAAATTGGATGATATGGGTTGATAGAAAAGCAAATTACAAGAATTGTGTGAATGAGATGAATTAACAAAAAAAAATTTGGATTTCCAGTTCTTACCGTAAATTACGGTCTTACCGTAATTTACGGTAATGGTTAGACATGCTACGGTGCATTTCTTCTGGTTTACGGTAACCAGAAATTCTTAAGGCATACCGTAAATTACGGTGAGACCGTAATTTACGGTAAACCCAGAATAGCTGTTCTATGTTTATTGTTTCAAGTGTGATGCTTATCATTGTGATTTCGTTTTACAATAACGATCAAAACTAATGAGTTTAATGTTTTGATCATAGGTAAATTAGTGAAGCTTACGGATGACGATCAAGTGATAAAGTGAAGAACCGAACACTCGATTTTGAAGCTTCCGCAATGTTTTAAATATTTTGTAGTCTTTGTGTATGGGTTATAAACACACTTTTAAACAAATTTTGAAATGATGTAACTTAGTCGTTAGTTGACTAAGGTCTTGTTACTCATGAACTTCGTTAATGAAAGCCATGTATTTTAATCTAATTTTGTTAAAAATTAAGGATAAAATTTTAGGGTGTTACAATTTGGTTACCCGTTATGCATATACGCGTTCGGTACGGTTTATGTAACTAGTTTGCATACATTATCCAAAACGGGTCAAACCTTATCATTTTTACTTCAAAATCCAGAATGTATTTAGTTTACCCATTTTATACAAGTCTTCATACTTGTCGGGTCTAAATCACATTCTAATCCGGTCTTCGCTTAATCTTGCGTTTTGAACCGTAAGCCTTTCATTAAAACTAACCGGTCTAAGTTAAGACTTAAATAAGACCCGTTAGGAATCTAATATATTATTAAAAACTTTCGTTCCAGATTAGGAGCCCAGTAAAAGCTACCTGTGTTTGCTGATTAATATACGGCTGAGAATAATAATATATTTTTGCTTAGGTAAATACTTTTAACTTATTTTCCCTTATACGGGCTTGGGATACGGTATTTAATAATACCGATTGGTCGGGTATTGAATCTTTAATCGATTAGTGGTTAAATCATTGAGATAACCCGTTTTAATCTGTTTTGTTTGATCAAAACCTTTGGGGGGTTAATGGCCGTGTCCTGGATATCCTTGGCTCATTCAAAGAAATGGCCATGACTTAAGCACGGGGTGTAGGCATACACCTGACAGTGCGTATGTAAAAAGATATACCCGCATGTTGAGAATAACTCGCCGTGGGTTTATATTATGTGGTGTGTCTATTAACCTTTAACCCGGTACTTCTAACCCGGGCTACTGAATGTACGACAAACATGTAAATCTGTATACAAGATTATTTTTAATAATTGTCCCAAGTTATAAAAGAATTTTGTGCCTTGTGCATTTAAATCAATTTTCTTAAACCCTTTTTAAAAGAGTCAGTTAATTGTATTTACCAGTGTAAACTGACGTATTTTCAAAAGGTTAAGTGCAGGTAATATGAGTAATGGGCTGGCTACTCCTAGTATCAAATAAAGAGTCTTGCAAGCTTTTGATGCTTAAATCTGTTGAACAATATTTCTTTTATTTTAGATCCGCCTGTGGATCCACTTACAACCCATTGTGTAATATTTTATGTTACTTTCGAATCGGTTTGTAATATTATTACTTTAGACTTTCGCTGTACATTAAACTGTGATTATTGACTATGATGATATCAACTACGTCACGCTACTCCCCACCGGGCCCACCGATGATACGTGGAAATATCGGGGTGTGACACGCATATATATATATATATATATATATATATATATATATATATATATATATATATATATATATATATGAAAAGAGTAAAAGTCGCAATGTTCAACGTTTTGATCAATCTGTTTGTATGATTGTCTTATTCTGTGATAATTAATACCTGATAAATATTTACAATTCAAATGGACAACGAAGTAAATTAGGAAAACCCGAATAATGAGAATAACGAAAACCAAATAGATAACAGTGTCATCCAACATATATTAGCACAAGGAATTATAGATGATATGCCTTATATTATCAAGACTGTTAAAGAAGCAGAAAATAATAAATCTGCAAATGGAAGTAAACGCCAACACATTGAACCAAGTCACAGTGTGAACGATAATAACAGACCTTTAATCCAAGCTCCATTTCCTAAAAGAAAAAGAACCGTCTCTTACGGTTGTTCTTATAAAGAATTCTTGGCCTGCAAACCAATATAATTCTCAGGCAATAAAGGAGCCATTTCAGCATTGCGCTGGATAGAAAAGACAGAAGCAGACATAAAAATAAGTAAATGTGCAGATGAAGATAAGATTATGTTTGCTTCTAATCTTTTCAAAAATGCAGCCTTATAATGGTGGAATGCTAATCTCCAGTCTAGGGGAAGTGACAAAGTTTATAGAATGGAATGGACTAATTTTAAAGAAATAGTCGAAAGAAAATTGTGTCCTCCTCATGAAAAGGAACAAATCGCCAATAAGTTCCTAAATCATAAAATGACTGGAATAGACTGCAAAGGTTACACTACCATATTCTTCGAATATGCTAGAATAGTGCCAACCTTAGCCTCACCTGAGCCAGTATTAATCTCTCGTTACGTCTGGGGATTAATTAGTGAGATTAGAGACATAGTCAAGGCAGCTAGGCCTCAAACCATTGAAGAAGCAGCAGAATTAGCCAACACCCTAACTGATGAATTGGTACGCATACAAGAAGAAAACCAGAGAAAGAACCTAGCTCAAAAACTTACCCAAGAATTTCATTACCATGGAAAAGGTACAGGTTCTTCCTCTACACCCTATTGTAAGTATTGTAAAAGGAAGCACTCTGGAAGGTGCTCCATATATTGCAACTTTTGCAAAATTTTTGGACATAAGGAAGAAAACTATAGGAAGAAACCTAGCAATAGGATATGCTACAATTGTGGAGAAACTGGGCACATCAGACCGAACTGTCCGAAACTAGCTCTAGCAGTAACCAGCAAACCTAAGACAACTAAAGGACCCAAGAAGAATGCCAGAGCATTCGTTCTAACAGTTGAAGAAGCTAAGGTGATTCCAGATGTGATTGCCGGTAAGTTTTTAGTTAACAACATTTTTGCCAAAGTATTATTTGACTCTGGTGCAAACCAAAGTTTTATCAATACATCTTTCTACAAACTTCTCGATCAACCATTCACCAAAGTCCGACAAGATTGTCTGGTAGAGATGGAAAGCGGAGAATCCATTAAGATTAGTGAAATCTTGCAGGGAGCAAGAATAGAAATCCTGAACCATCATTTCTTTGCTAACCTTTACCCAATGAATCTAGCCGGATTCGTTGTTGTGTTAGGAATGGATTGGTTGGTAGCCAATCGTGCCAGTATTTTATGTGATCAAAAGTCAGTGCAAGTAAGTACACCAAGTGGTGAAAAGATCACAATCAAAGGAGATAAGCTAACCAGGTCGAAAAAATTCATCTCTGTGATGAAAGCTGCAAGTTATGAAAGGAAAGGAGGAATAGTATATATGATTTCTGTAATCATTAATACTAAAGGCAAAGAATTAAAAGATATTCCCATAATATCTGGATTACCACCTGGTAGAGAGGTTGAATTTAGAATTCACCTAATACCAGGGACGGCACCGATTGCCAAAGCACCATATCGATTAGCACCAACGGAGATGCAGGAACTGAAGAAACAATTGGACGAACTTCTTGATAAAGGTTTTATACAACCAAGTTCATTGCCATGGGGAGCACCGGTTTTGTTTGTTAAGAAGAAGGACGGATCGATGCGTATGTGCATTGATTACCAAGAATTAAACAAGGTTACGATTAAGAATCGGTACCCTCTACCGAGAATTGATGATCTGTTCGATCAACTTCAAGGAGCTCGATTCTTTTCAAAGATCAATTTACACTCAGTATATCATCAACTGAAAGTACAGGAAGAGGACATTCCTAAAACTGCTTTCAGAACAAGGTACAGTCATTATGAATTTACCGTCATGCCATTTGGTTTAACCAATGCCCCAGCTGCATTTATGGACATGATGAACAGGATATGTAAACCATACCTGGATAAATTCATAATTGTCTTTATAGATGATATTCTAATTTACTCTAAGAGTAAAGAGGAACATGCAGCGCAGCTACATACACTTCTGACATTATTGAGAAAAGAGAAGCTTTATGCCAAATTCTCAAAATGTGAATTCTGGTTACAAGAAGTACAATTCCTTGGACATTTAGTTAATCATGAAGGAATTCATGTGGATCCCACAAAGATCGAGGCGATTACCAAATGGAAAGTCCCTGAATCGCCAATGGAAATAAGAAGTTTTCTTGGACTGGTAGGATATTATAGGCGATTTATCCAAGATTTCTCTAGGATAGCCATTCCATTAACCAAACTGACCTTCAAATCAGTTAAGTTTGAATGGGGACCAAAACAGGAAGAAGCCTTTAAGATTCTTAAGCAAAGGTTGACTAACGCACCCATACTCGCATTACCAGAAGGAACTGAAGACTTTATAGTCTATTATGATGCGTCTAAGTTAGGATATGGGTGTGTGTTGATGCAACGTCAAAAGGTTATAGCTTATGCCTCTAGACAACTTAAGAAACATGAAGAGAATTACACAACCCATGATCTAGAGTTAGGAGCCATAGTTTTTGCCCTTAAGATTTGGAGACACTATTTATATGGAAATAAATTTGTTGTCTTCACGGATTATAAGAGTTTAACGTATCTCTTTGGGCAAAAGGAATTAAATATGAGACAGAGACGATGGATGGAAATTCTTAGTGATTACGATTATGATATCCAGTATCATGCTGGAAGAGCTAACGTAGTAGCTGATGCTTTAAGTCTAAAGTATCATGAAAAGCCGAAACGAGTACACTCTCTTAAATTAAATCTGTAGATAGATTTAAATGAGAAAATTAGAGAGGTACAGGAAACAACATTCAAGGACGATGCTGAAGTTTTAAAAGGAATGATTATGGAATTAGAACAAGGATCAGATGGAATTTGGAAGTTCCATAAGAAAAGGATGTGGATACCTAAACAAGGAAACCTACGCCACAGAATTCTAGAAGAAGCCCATAAGTCTAAATATACGATACATCCCGGAAGTGATAAGATGTATCAAGATCTAAGGAAGAATTTCTGGTGGATAGGAATGTAAAAGGATATAGCAAACTGTGTTGCTAAATGTCTGACCTGTTTACAGGTTAAAGCTGAACATCAGAAACCTTCAGGGCTATTGGAGCAACTAGAAATGCCAATATGGAAATGAGAATTGATAACAATGGACTTTGTTACCAAATTACCCAAGACTTGAAAAGGAAATGATACAATCTTGGTGATTGTTGACAGATTAACCAAATCTGCTCATTTCTTACCAATGAAGGAAACTTTCAGTATGGAACAGTTAGCCAAGCTATATGTAAATGAAATAGTTACATTGCATGAAATTCCTTTATCTATTGTATCTGATAGAGATAGCCGTTTTACTTCTCATTTTTGGATAAGTTTCCAAAAAACCAGGTTAGATCTAAGCACAACTTATCATCCACAAACGGACGGACAAAGCGAAAGGACAATTCAGACTATGGAAGATATGCTTAGAGCCTGTGTAATTGATTTCGGAGGAAATTGCGACGATCATTTACCATTAATAGAATTTTCCTACAATAACAGCTATCATACAAGCATTAATGCTGCACTTTTTGAAGCACTTTATGGACGACAGTGCCGAACTCCAATCTGTTGGGAAGAAATTGGAGAAAAACAATTATCTGGAACAGAGATAGTACAAGAAACAACAGATAAGATAATTCAAGTCAAGGAAAGACTAAAAGCAGCACGAGATTGTCAAAAGAGTTATGCAGATAATAGACAAAAACCTTTGGAATTTCAAGTAGGAGATAAGGTATTATTAAAAGTTTCTCCATGGAAAGGAGTAGTCAGATTCACTAAAAGAGGAAAGCTAAGCCCCATGTATGTTCGACCTTTTGAGATTATTAGAAGAATAGGACCTTTAGCTTATTAGCTACAACTGCTAGAGGAAATGGCAGGAATACATGATGTGTTTCATGTATGTACTCTCAAAAAGTGATCAGCAGATGAATCTTTAGTGATACCTCCTAAGGACATTGAGGTAAATGAGAAACTTAAGTTTGTAGAGAAACCCATTCAGATTGAAGATAGGAAGATCAAGAATCTCAAACACAAGAGACTAGTTCTGGTCAAAGTGAAATGGGATTCCATGAGAGGACCAGAATACACTTGGGAGCTCGAGTCAGAGATGCAGAAGAAATACCCACACCTGTTCCAGTAGACCTCGAGGATGAGATCTAAAACAAGGTGGGGAGGATATAACAACCCTCCTAGAACCCTTAACGTGACCCCTAAACGTTCCCTATATACCCCGTATATGAGGAACGAACTCTTTACCTTAATATTTATAAAAAAAGCAAGAAAAACAAAATCTGGGAGTCGCTCGCAGGGCGTGACCCCCTTGGCTAAATCCCTCGCGGGCCGCGAGTGGCTTTGCTTGCTCAACACTGCATTGTACCATGTGTCCGGTGACTCATCAGACCTACACCTTGACTCGGCCAAGCTATAATCGACCCATGTACTCTCGTGGGTCGCGAAGGCCGAAGCCAACTTGGTTGTGGGCCACGACTCACCGTCCGTCAGGCCTATAAATAGGGGCTCAGAGCTCATTTGTTCAACGTTCAAAATCTGAAATTCTCTCTCAATCTCTAGTAGTCTAAATACTCGGGAAATAATACCCTATAAAGCGAAGCTCTGCCTCGTTGTAAGTATTATAACCCTATTAGTTACCCTACACGATTGATCTAGGGCTCCATAATGCATGTCAAGGCTCTGCCTGACTCAGTCGTTGGAGTTCTGTCTCGTGTTACACCCGATTGATCTAGGACTCCGTAATGCATGTCAAGGCTCTGCCTGACTCAGTCATTGGAGTTCTGTCTCAAGTTGTACGGTTAATGTGATTTGGGTTATTTTACTAACACATGTACATTGTTTAATTTTAATAGATAATAACCAGGAGAATCACCAGGAAGCTTTAGACTTACCTAAGTAAACAATGTGAGTACATTCTCTTTATGTAAACCATTTCTGTGAGTTTAAATATTTTTCCAAAACCTCAAATGTTTTAAATTAAACTTAACAGTAATTGAGTATTGGTAATTCTACAATTTCTACCGGTATGTTGGGGTTTTGTATACAAAATGTGAAAGACGTTACCATTGGACAATGAGATAGCCAATGAGTAATATGACCCACAAGTCAGGTGTTGACAGTACTGAATGAGTAATTGGATAGATATAAGCAAATGTAATTGCGGATGCCCTCAATATTGTAAAGTGATAAAAAAACTGTGACAACCTGACTTCCAAGGTTAGTGTTGTTTCGTTTCTTAATCTTAATTTTTCGCTATTCATCGCAAACGTTTCCTTCTATGATAGATTGGTTAGACGTTTTATTTGATATTAAACGAAAACGTGAATTGTGTTGGATCAAATGAATTCTTGTGCTACTCTAAGTCTTAAACAATTGAGATGGGCCGAAAATATTCATGGACTGCACTTATGTCGATCTGGTTTAAGTCGATCACAAACTATCCGGCCCACACCAAACATAAGTGATCCGACCCACAATACTTTGGCCCACAATAATCAATATAGGCACATATTAAGGGACGGTTATGGGGGTTACGTAACAAGAGTTGCATTAGAAAACCCTACCCTTGTTCTTGAGCGACGGCAGCAACGAGTTCCCCTATTCTGTACCGTTTGCATCTTGATCTTCCTGTTCGGTTTCACTTTGGTCGAGTAGCATACTTGGTTAGTAAATTCTTATGTGTTTAAGTTCTCGGCTACTAGATTGTGATACGTACAGGACTTATATGATCGCATGTATAAATGTATGCTTTGATTTATAAATGTGTTTAGTTATGATTATTGTAATCTGATATGAATTACCAGAGTTATTCGATTTAGTATGTTTGTTAATTGTTTAAACTGTTGCCGATTAATGTAGTGATCCATTAATTTCAATTGCATGATTAATACACATGAAATTGAAATTACATGTTAGTTGTTAGTGGCTGATATTGGGTTGTGTGTAGGCATATTATATGCATAATGCTTGATATTGATGCCAATCGGTTGTGTGTAGGCATGATTGATAGGCTAGATATGATTAATAGGCTATACATGAAATTAATGTTGACCCATGTGCGATCAAACTCAAATCAGGAAGACACATAATGAAGTTGTCAGTAGGCATGTTATATGCATGAATGATGAGATGTGATAATGGATATATACGAGTATGATAATGGCCTGTTATGGATACATAGCTTGCATGACTTAAATGACCAATATAGGTGTATAGGTTGTAGACTAGGATTTATTACATCATGATTATATGCAACTATTGTGAATCGATGATAGAAGGATAAACACTATCGAAATGCTTGTCACCATTTGAGAACACACTGATGTGATGATGATATTGATTTCTGTTATTGTACATAAGGGTTACCTTACATCACTTATAATTAGTTAAAGTGTGACCCGATTAATAAAAAAAAAGGGTTATTGGGCCACACGACTGTTATGGGATTCAGGTTGGGCCAGGGCCCGAACCGGGTTAAATGTGATCACATGTTGTTGAGTCATATGTTAATAATGTTGCATTGAGTCGAGTGCTTAGATTAAACTGGACAGACATATGGCATGAATATACAATATGCTTATGCGTTGAAGTGAATAATTGTTACAGCTCATGTGATAGCATGAAACATACTTGTGACTATTTGTTCTATATGCATGAGAGATTGTGATTTATGTAAACGTAAAAACTAATTATCACTGGTAATCATACTAGGATTTGATTGACCAGCTGTGAACGGACATTTAATCTAACCGAGCAACCCAAAGGTGAGTTCACTACATTCGAGCATGCGTCCCAGTGGTTGGGGACAGTCAATGGTTTGGGTAAAAACGGGTATATTGGTTAATATTCTCACCTATCATTTTTGTAAGTCCCTTATTATGTTACCTGGAGGGTAACGGGTATTAGTTGGTAGCGCTACTTAGGTTTGGCACCCTCACACCGCTCCTAGATAGGACGGATGTGAACTAATGACCCAGTCGGGGCCCAGTACTAGATAGGAGTACGTGGGAAGGGCAGTCATGTATTTCAGGAGCCGTCTTGTTCGGAATTGAGATATTAACAATATTACTTGCATTTGTCAGTGAACTGTTTTACATACAACTGGTAACAAACGTTTTCTAAAACTGTGAACTCGCCAGCTTTGTCTGATACATTTGTTACATGCTCGCAGGTCGTTAGGCGATTGAAACAGGAGCTTGTTGGCTGAAGAGCAAGAGTGGTCATGGTCATGCTGATGAACTTATTTATCAAACACTTATTTATTATGATCGTTTAGTATTTACTATATGGTATCTTTACGCTTCCGCTGAACTTGTGGTTTTTGGAATAACTTATGATTGGGATTTTATTACTATTATTGAAGGAACTTTATTTTAAACTTATGATTCAATGTAATTAGTGGCTCATTGCTAGTGGTCACACGCCTAACAAGGACACTCCCTAGGTGGTAATTTGGGGGTGTGACAGTTTGGTATCAGAGCCACTGGTTATAGTGAACTTGGTTTTAAAATGTTTAGTAAAACCGGACTATAACTGAACTGATCCGACATCGACCATGACACTCAGCTTCAGACAACAAGGTTCGTCTCTTATTTACTATTGCATAGCATGTTTAGTACTTACTTATGATTCGTATTGCACTAAAATGCACAAATGACACTACAGCACGAGTTTCTATGCAATCAGTGTATGTTACGTATTTTAGGAGTGGGATTCTTCTTGAACTTACATGTTTCGTGTTATGACGCTTCTGTTCATGTTACTTGAAGTTAGGATGCCTTTTAACATGAGTTAGGAGGAATTGAGATGAACATGCAAATTAGATTATTATTGTGGGTGCACACATAATAATAATGTGGGGTGCATGTGAGTCCCAGTAAATCTTGACGAGTGTGAAAAAGGAATTCCGCATTGTTAGTCGATCTTGTATTAGAACCTCGAAAACTGTGAATACCATAGCAATATTTGACATCTACTTGAACTTGTCTGTTAATTCGTTCCTTTATCCCATACTTATAGAATCATGAACGGACGTGGTGGAGGCCGTCGTGGTGGACGTGGTGGAGGCCGCGGTGGTGGACGTGGCCAAATCAATATGACACAAGCTGAGTTAACGAATTTAATCAACGCCCAGGTGGCTGCAGCCTTGGCAGCTTATCAGGCTGGTACGACATGTACCAGACACTCTTTCTCTTTGAGTCGTATACTTGAGTCTTACTTGTTTGCTATATTTTCTCCTATTAATAGGTCAGCCGGCGCCACAGAATCCGCCTCACCCACCTGTTTGCACGTTTAAAACTTTTATGGATTGTAAGCCACAGACCTTCAGCGGGACTGAAGGGGCAGTAGGACTCCTGCGCTGGTTTGAAAAGGCGGAGTCCGTATTCGCGATGTGTAACTGCCCTGTTGGGGACAGAGTGAAGTATGCTACGGGTATGCTCGAGGATGGTGCCCTGACATGGTGGAATGCCCAGGTTCAGCTGTTAGGCATCGAGGCGGCGAACGCCACTACATGGGAAGCCTTTAAGGAATTGATGAGGGAAGAATATTGTCCTCGTGATGAGATACAGAAGCTAGAAAACGAGTATTATAATCTGAAATTGGTGGGATCTGAAGTTGAAGCATACGTGAAGCGGTCGTATGAGTTGGCTGACTTGTGTCCGAATTTGTCCCGACCTATGTCTCGAAGAATTGAGTTGTTCATCAAGGGATTACCTCCACGAGTGAAGGGTTTGGTTACTGCAGCAAACCTCAACAACATAACTGAGATTGTCCGTTTGACTCACAAGATTATTGATCAGGAGGTGGAAAGTAATTCACTACCACCACGTATTTCTAGTACTACTACAGCCACTACTACTTCCACTGCTCCTGCTACTGATAGCAAGCGTAAGTGGAACGATTTGGATAAGGGGTCCAACTCGGTACAGTCTCAGAAGAAAGCAGATACTGGCAGCAATCGCAGTTTCAGCCAGACATCGTCAGTGAATCAAAACCAGAGTAACAGTTCGGGGCAGGGATCTTATGCGGGGAAGTTACCTTTGTGCAACAAGTGTAACTATCATCACAAGGGTCAGTGTAATCGGGTTTGTCATAGGTGTAACCGATCAGGGCACATGGCTAAGGATTGTAGGGCTACACTTCCAACTCAGCAGCAGCCAGCACAGCAGCAGGGTAGGCAACAAAATCAGCCAAATCAGGGTGTACAGAAAGGGTGCTTCCAGTGTGGGGCTGATGGGCATTTCAAGCGAGACTGTCCTCAGCTGAGACAGAATACAGGGGGAAACAATAATGGAAACAACAATGCTGGAAACAACGGGGGTAATGTTGCGCGTGGGCGCGGGTTTGTCTTAGGAGCAGGGGAAGCACGAAACGACGGCAACGTGGTTACTGGTACGTTTTCAGTAAACGGTGTATATGCTTCTATTTTATTTGACTCTGGTGCCGATTGGAGTTACGTGTCTTTGGGATTCAGTCGTCAGTTAGGGTTAAGTCTTACACCTCTTGTTACAAAACACGTAGTAGAGATAGCAAATGGTAAAACAATCGAAGCTTCGCATGTTCTGGTTGGGTGTAAACTCGACCTTTTGGGTCAGGTATTCGACGTTGACCTACTCCCCATTACTCTTGGAAGTTTCGATGTAGTTATCGGCATGGATTGGTTGTCCAAGTATCAGGCGGAAATTCTCTGCAAAGAGAAAATCGTGCGTGTTCCTCTCCCTAGTGGAGAATGCTTATCGGTTCAGGGTCATCGCAGTGGGACCCCGATTAGTATTGTTTCGTCAATGAAGGCTCAGGAGTATCTCCGTAAGGGCTATCCTGCTATTATAGCCCTTGTCACTGATTCGCAGACTGACGAGAGGAAGATTGAGGATCTTCCAGTTGTTCGTGAGTTTCCTGATGTATTTCCTGAGGAACTCCCTGGTTTACCTCCACATCGACAGGTGGAGTTTCAGATCGATCTCGCTCCAGGAGCAGCCCCGATTGCTCGGGCGCCATACCGTCTTGCGCCAGGGGAGTTGCAGGAACTGTCAAACCAACTTCAGGAGCTGTTGGATAGGGGTTTTATCCGACCTAGCACTTCGCCTTGGGGAGCCCCAGTTCTATTTGTGAAGAAGAAAGACGGGTCTTTCCGCATGTGTATAGATTACCGTGAGCTCAATAAGGTGACGGTCAAGAACCGTTACCCTTTGCCACGTATTGACGACCTGTTTGACCAGCTGCAAGGGTCAAGTTTTTACTCTAAGATCGACTTAAGGTCGGGTTATCATCAGGTACGGGTTAGGGAGGAAGATGTTCCCAAAACGGCATTTCGGACGCGGTACGGTCACTAAGAGTTCTTGGTTATGCCATTCGGGTTGACCAATGCACCAGCGGTCTTCATGGACCTCATGAACCGCGTGTGCAAGCCATACCTTGACGACTTCGTTATCGTTTTTATCGACGACATTCTAATCTATTCCAAGAACAAGGAGGATCATGAGCGGCATCTACGCCTTATCTTAGAGCTCCTGAGGAGGGAGCAGTTGTACGCGAAATTTTCTAAGTGTGATTTCTGGATACGGGAAGTACATTTTCTGGGGCATATTGTAAATGAGATGGGTATACACGTGGATCCTGCCAAGATCGACGCTATCAGAAATTGAGCGGCACCAAAGAATCCTTCGGAGGTGCGACAATTTCTCGGTCTAGCAGGGTATTATCGTCGTTTTATTCGGGATTTCTCGAAGATTGCTCAGCCTCTCACATCCTTGACACAGAAGAAAGTGGTTTATACGTGGGGAACAAAACAGGAGGATGCCTTCCAACTGTTGAAACAGAAATTGTGTAGCGCGCCGATTCTGTCTTTACCAGAGGGTACCGAGGATTTTGAGGTGCATTGTGATGCATCGATTCAGGGTCTTGGTTGTGTGCTGATGCAGCGCAACAAGGTGATAGCTTATGCCTCTCGACAGTTGAAAGTACACGAGAAGAACTACACGACACACGACTTGGAGTTAGGAGCAGTGGTCTTTGCACTGAAGATTTGGAGGCATTATCTGTACGGCACGAAATACACCATCTATACCGATCACAAGAGCCTTCAGCATATCTTCGACCAGAAAGAACTGAATATGCGTCAGCGTCGTTGGGTAGAACTGTTCAATGATTACGAGTGTGCCATCAAGTATCACCCAGGTAAAGCTAACGTTGTAGCAGATGCTCTTAGTCGCAAGGAGCCAAAGCTGAAGCGTGTTCGTGCTTTACAGCTTACTATTCACTCTGATCTACCCACATGGATTCGTTCAGCTCAGGTCGAGGCCTTAAAGGATGAAAACATTGAAGCAGAGGGTTTGCGTGGTATGCAAAAGAAGTTCGAGCAAAAATATGATGGCATTTACTATTTTATGGGGAGATTATGGGTTCCTCTGCTTGGCAACCTTCGAGAACTTGTGATGGATGAAGCGCACAAGTCACGATACTCTGTACACCCGGGATCTGATAAGATGTATCACGATCTCAAAGTCTTGTATTGGTGGCCGAATATGAAAGCTATCATAGCCACGTATGTAAGCAAGTGCTTGACTTGTGCCAGGGTCAAGGCAGAGTATCAGAAACCCTCGGGACCACTCCAGCAACCAGAGATACCGATGTGGAAGTGGGAGCAAATCTCCATGGATTTTGTTACGGGGTTACCGAGAACACAGGCGGGGAACGACACGATATGGGTAATTGTCGATCGACTTACGAAGTCAGCGCACTTTTTACCAATTAAAGAAACAGACAAGCACTCCCAGCTCGCAGCGATATACCTTAAGGAGGTGGTTTCTAGGCACGGGGTGCCAACTTCTATCATTTCGGATCGGGATCCGCGTTTCACTTCGGAGTTGTGGCAGGCTATGCACAGGTCGTTTGGCTCGCGTCTCGATATGAGTACTGCGTATCACCCACAGACCGACGGTCAGAGTGAGCGCACTATTCAGACACTTGAAGACATGTTACGGGCGTGTGTTATTGATTTTGGGAAGGGTTGGGAGAGACACTAACCATTAGTAGAATTCTCCTACAACAACAGTTACCACACTAGCATCAAGGCAGCTCCATTTGAAGCACTATACAGGAGAAAATGTCGTTCACCTCTCTGTTGGGCTGAAGTGGGTGACAGTCAGATTTCAGGTCCTGAACTGGTATTAGAAACTTCAGCGATGATTGTGAAAATCAGGGAGCGTATGGCAGCAGCTCGTGATCGTCAGAAAGCCTATGCTGACAAACGTAGCAAGGAAGTAGTGTTCGAGGTGAATGATCGCGTTATGTTGAAAGTTTCACCATGGAAGGGCGTTGTACGTTTTAGAAAGCGTGGCAAGTTTAATCCACGCTACGTTGGACCGTTTAGAGTTCTTGAACGCATTGGTAAGGTGGCTTACAGATTGGAATTACCTACTGAATTGGGTAATGTTCACGATGTTTTTCATGTATCGCAACTGAAGAAGTGCTATGCTGAAGACCCACTGGCTGTACCATTCCAAGAGCTAAAGATCGACGACAAGCTACAGTTTGTCGAGGAGCCCGTTGAGATTATGGATAGAGAGGTCAAAGTACGCAAGCATAGTCGTATTCCGATTGTTCGAGTCCGTTGGAACTCGCGGCGAGGACCGGAGTTCACATGGGAACGAGAAGATCAAATGAAGCTCAAGTATCCTCACCTTTTTCCTAAAGACAAACCAGAATCTAGTAAAGCTGGTGAATCTCGGGACGAGATTCCTCTTCAAGTTGGGGATGATGTGGCAACCGAGCAAAATCCACAACAACCTTGATTCCTCATTTCATTCTTTCGTGTTCACTTGTCAAATTTCGGGACAAAATTTCTTTCAAGTTGGGGATGATGTGACAACCTGACTTCCAAGGTTAGTGTCGTTTCGTTTCTTAATCTTAATTTTTCGCTATTCATCGCAAACGTTTCCTTCTATGATAGATTGGTTAGACGTTTTATTTGATATTAAACGAAAACGTGAATTGTGTTGGATCAAATGAATTCTTGTGCTACTCTAAGTCTTAAACAATTGAGATGGGCCGAAAATATTCATGGACTGCACTTATGTCGATCTGGTTTAAGTCGATCACAAACTATCCGGCCCACACCAAACATAAGTGATCCGACCCACAATACTTTGGCCCACAATAATCAATATAGGCACATATTAAGGGACGGTTATGGGGGTTACGTAACAAGAGTTGCATTAGAAAACCCTACCCTTGTTCTTGAGCGACGGCAGCAACGAGTTCCCCTATTCTGTACCGTTTGCATCTTGATCTTCCTGTTCGGTTTCACTTTGGTCGAGTAGCATACTTGGTTAGTAAATTCTTATGTGTTTAAGTTCTCGGCTACTAGATTGTGATACGTACAGGACTTATATGATCGCATGTATAAATGTATGCTTTGATTTATAAATGTGTTTAGTTATGATTATTGTAATCTGATATGAATTACCTGAGTTATTCGATTTAGTATGTTTGTTAATTGTTTAAACTGTTGCCGATTAATGTAGTGATACATTAATTTCAATTGCATGATTAATACACATGAAATTGAAATTACATGTTAGTTGTTAGTGGCTGATATTGGGTTGTGTGTAGGCATGTTATATGCATAATGCTTGATATTGATGCCAATCGGTTGTGTGTAGGCATGATTGATAGGCTAGATATGATTAATAGGCTATACATGAAATTAATGTTGACCCATGTGCGATCAAACTCAAATCAGGAAGACACATAATGAAGTTGTCAGTAGGCATGTTATATGCATGAATGATGAGATGTGATAATGGATATATACGAGTATGATAATGGCCTGTTATGGATACATAGCTTGCATGACTTAAATGACCAATATAGGTGTATAGGTTGTAGACTAGGATTTATTACATCATGATTATATGCAACTATTGTGAATCGATGATAGAAGGATAAACACTATCGAAATGCTTGTCACCATTTGAGAACACACTGATGTGATGATGATATTGATTTCTGTTATTGTACATAAGGGTTACCTTACATCACTTATAATTAGTTAAAGTGTGACCCGATTAATAAAAAAAAGGGTTATTGGGCCACACGACTGTTATGGGATTCAGGTTGGGCCAGGGCCCGAACTGTGACAACTCGAGTTTCCGACATTTCTTATTCGCATTTATTGCACATTAATTTCTTAGTTGTTTACATACACGACTTACTTGCTTTGTAACTGTACACTTTGTGACATGATAAAACGTATCGTGAGTATTATATGATTTTGGTTGCTGATATAACACGTACCTTGCTTGAAAAACACTTGAATTATTTAACACATGAAAGTACCCGATGAAACACTAGATGTGTTTCGTCAATAACATCTCGACGAAACAGAGATGTGTTTCGCCAACAACCATCGACGAAACAAAAGTGTCTCGCCGGCCCATTAGTTTCGCCGAGGCCCAGTAACAGCCCAATACGTTACACCGGATATTTAATCAGTTCTACGGGTTAATTGTCACAACTTTGGCGAACCAGAAACCCTAGAGCTCTTCCCTGTTCACTGACGGCAGCCCTTTTCCCATTCGAAAGATTGTCCATCTCATTCATACTAATCGTTTAGTTCTCCGGTTAGTGTTTATATTAAATTGATTATTAGTGATCTTTATGAATTGATTATTAGTAGACACGACGAATCAGGTGCGACGAAACGGGGTGTTTCGCCGAAGGGGATTAACGACGAAACGGGGTGTTTCGTCGTGTGGGAAAATCAATACAGTAACTTACTTTGATTCTGTTAAAAGTTAACCTGGTTAGTTAACTGCCGTTAAGTGTAAAACATAACTTGTATGATTCAACCTACGTGCAATGTGCTACTCAATGAATATTAATGCATTGTCACTACGATTATACTTATACATGAACTACATGAATATAAACTGATTATGTACACGTGCGTACCTTAGGACGTGATTGATTATTTGCGAGCACATACATTAGCATACCGAGCAAACCAAGGTGAGTTCACACAGCCAAGGCATGGGGTTCCCAGGGTGGGAATGGGATTGAATGATTTATTCGTACGTACTTAGTTAATCGAACCTAATGATATGGTCCTCGGGAGAGGAAGAGTAAAGATAAGATACGGCTAGACTTGTATACCCATTTGAACTGATCTTCGCACACACGCCAGGGATTGGCTGCGATATTATGACTAATCATTCGCACACATGCCTTGGGAAGGCCCGCGAACTATAGATACTAAAACTTCGCAAGTAATGCCAGGGTGGCCGCGATACAAATATACAAAGTCTAGGATATTTGGGAGTATTACCCCAAATCTTCGCATACATGCCGAGAGGCCCGCGATGGAAAATAATACGATACATGGCTTAACGAACGAACATAATGCTACTCATACTATTACTATTACTGAACTATTAACTGTGAACTCGCTCAACTAGTCGTTGACTCTCTGCTGCATGCCTTGCAGGACCTTAGGTACATATGGAGCTTGCACAGGGAGGAGCAGGTCGTTGTGGGACATGGATCGATGATGCCATGTTAATTATCTAACATTTGAATTTACGCTTTACATTGGGTTTACATACTCATGCTTCCGCTACACACTTGTTGATGTTTAGTTTGAAAACACCTTTCGTATTGATGGATGACTTATATTATTTACAATTATGTTCAATATGATTGGTGGCTTGATCCTGGTCAGTCACGCTCCAAGCGGTGATACTCCGCGTGTGGATTTTTGGGGGTGTGACAGATTGGTATCAGAGCCATTGGTTATAGAGAACTCGGTTTTAATAAGGGGGAAAACGTTTTTATTAAAACCAGACTATAACCAGAACAGTGCTCAACGATCCACAATGACGCCTCGCTCCACGTGCAAGACTCAACATCCTAGGTAATATGGTATATGTTTTATTTCCTACTTGCTAGAATTACATAGAACTTTGCTCGTGGTATGCTTAAATTACATTACCTACTATTCGTTATTGCTTGAGAACACTTGTGTGCTTACTCTCTTCTGTCATCGCACTACTCGCGAACCTCTCTCACTTACGTTGCTTTTGCTATAAAGATCATGGCCGGATGTGTCAGCTTGGCTCAAGCCCAGTTGACGGCTCTCATTAACAAACGAGTTGCTGCGGCACTTGCAGCCATACAAGCAGGAGGTATACCCTGCAGTTGTAACTAGGATCTTTAGATCCTACACTTCTAAACCAACTCTTGTGTTTAACCTTGTCCTATTCTTATACACAATAGGTTAACACGCTCAGCCACCTGTTTACACCTTCAAAAATCTCAAGGATTGCCGACCTAGTACCTTCAGTGGTACTGAGGGAGTTGTAGGCCTCCTCCACTGGTTCGTGAGGCTCGAAACTGACTTTGAGGTGCGTGATTGCCCTGAGTCTCGTAGAGTAAAGTCTGCTACAGGAGCACTCGAAGGTGCTGCATTAACCTGGTGGGAAGCACAGGTTCAGATGTTAGGGCTGGCAGCTGCTAATGCCACTCCCTGGAACGAGTTCAAGGACCTAATTAAGGAAGAGTTTTGCAGTCGTGAAGACATCCACAATCTAGAGGTGGAGTTCCTCAACTTACAGATGGAGGGGTCAGAAATTGAGGCTTATACGAAGAGATCAAATGAATTAGCCACATTTTGTCCCACTATGGTAGACCCTCCCACTAAACGCATCGAGCTATACCTCAAGGGTCTGGTGCCAGAAATTCAGAGTCATGTGATCGCAGCTAATCTTGGCACTATCCAACAAGTTACTCGGCTTGCTCATCGCCTCACAGACCAGGCAGTAGAACAAAACAAACTACCGAAACGTGTTAAAGCTACTACAACTTGTACTTCTGGTGACAACAAACGTAAGTGGGATGGGAACCTGAGTAAGGGGTCAACTCCGGTTCAATATCAGGCGCAGCAGCGCAAGACTCATGGTTACCAGGGTCCGAGTCAGCAATTTTCTAGTGGTCAGGGGCAGGGTGAATATCGGGGAATTCACCCACTATGTAACAGGTGCAACAGACACCACAGTGGTCAGTGTCGCAAGGGCCGCTGTCAGAGATGTCTCAAGATAGGTCATGAAGCCAAGGATTGCCGAAACTCACGTCCTGTAACCCAGGAACAACAACAGCAGCCTCAAGATCCACAGAATCAGCAGCAACAACAGAGTTTTAAAGGATGTTTTCAGTGTGATGCTAAAGATCACTACAAGAGACATTGTCCACATTTAAACCAGGACCAGACTCAGAACCAAGACCATGGAAGTAGGGATGGCAATGGAGATAGCATTGAGGGAAACAATGGAAACAATGATGCCGGGGCCGCAAGTACGTGATTGGTCAGGGTGACGCAAGGAACGATCCTAACGTAATAATGGGTAAGTTTCTTCTCGACAACTTTTATGTTACTGTCTTGGTTGATTCGGGTGTGAATACCAATTATATGTCCTTGAAAGTTAGTCAAATGATAAAACGTGCACCAACTTCCTTAAACACCAAACATGTCATAGAGTTAGCTAACGGTAGAAGTCTAGAACGCACATAGTTCAGGGTTGTAATCTTATCCTCGCTGTTCAGACGTTCTCTACCGACCTCATTCCTATAGTTTTGGGCAGCACCTGTAGCTCGCGCACCGTATCGCTTAGCTCCATCGGAATTGGAAGAACTATCGACCCAGCTACAAGAACTCTTGGATAAGGGATTTATCCGACCTATCTCTTCACCTTGGAGAGCTCCCGTGTTATTTGTGAAAAAGAAGGACGGTACCTTCAGAATGTGCACTGGTTATCGCGAACTGAACAAGGTGACGGTGAAGAATCGCTATCCTCTTCCACGCATCGACGACTTATTCAACCAGTTGCAAGGGTCGAACTATTACTCGAAGATTGATCTAAGGTCAGGGTATCACCAACTGAGAGTCCGGGATGATGACGTCTCCAAAACAGCGTTCAGAACACGCTACGGTCACTACGAATTTCTGGTCATGCCATTCGGGTTAACGAACGCGCCTGCGATTTTCATGGATCTTATGAACAGGGTGTGCAAACCTTATCTTGACAAGTTCGTCATTGTCTTCATCGACGACATCCTGATCTATTCGAAGAGTCAGGAGGAACACGAGCAGCACTTACGACTTATTTTGGAACTCCTACGAACGGAACAGCTATACGCTAAGTTTTCAAAATGCGACTTCTGGCTTCGTGAAGTCCACTTTCTAGGCCATGTGGTAAACAAGGATGGGATTCATGTCGATCCATCCAAGGTAGATTCGATCAAGAACTGGCCTGCACCTCGCACATCGACAGAAATACGTCAATTCTTGGGTTTGGCGGGTTATTACAGACGATTCATCAAAGATTTTTCAAAGATTGCTCAGCCGCTTACACTACTGACACAGAAAGGTGTTGTTTATCGTTGGGGTAATACACAGGAAATAGCGTTTCAGCACTTAAAGGATAGACTTTGTAGTGCACCTATCCTCTCATTGCCTGAAGGCACCGATGATTTTGTGGTCTACTGTGATGCATCAATTCAGGGTCTTGGATGTGTGTTGATGCAACGGGATAAAGTCATCGCCTATGCTTCGCGCCAACTTAAGATTCACGAACGGAATTACACTACATATGATTTAGAGCTGGGAGCCGTTGTTTTTGCGCTCAAGATATGGCGACATTATCTGTACGGTACCAAGTGCACTATATACACTGATCACAGGAGTCTTGAGCATATTTTCAAGCAGAAAGAATTAAACATGCGACAACGTCGATGGGTCGAATTACTGAACGATTACGAATGTGCTATAAAGTACCATCCGGGCAAAGCCAATGTGGTGGCCGACGCCCTTAGTCGAAAGGATACTACACCTAGGCGTGTACGAGCGTTGCAACTCACTATTCAGTCTAGTCTTCCTTCACAGATACGAGATGCTCAAGTAGAAGCATTGAAACCAGAAAACGTCAGGGCGGAAGCCCTACGCGGCTCAAGACAACGATTAGAACAAAAGGCAGATGGCGCCTACTACGTAACGGGATGCATTTGGGTCCCACTCTATGGTAACTTACGCGAGCTTGTAATGGATGAGGCTCATAAGTCTCGCTACTCGGTACATCCAGGTTCGGATAAAATGTACCACGATATCAAAACTACATATTGGTGGCCTAGCATGAAGGCCCACATAGCCACATACGTTAGCAAGTGCCTGACTTGTGCGAGAGTTAAAGCAGAATATCAGAAACCTCCAGGTCCACTTCAACAACCTGAGATACCACAATGGAAATGGGAACAAATTTCCATGGATTTTGTTACTGGCTTACCTAGATCTCAGCGCGGAAATGATACTATTTGGGTGATCGTGGATCGACTCACAAAGTCTGCTCACTTCCTGGCTATTAAAGAAACAGACAAGTTCTCTACCTTAGCAGACATCTACTTAAAAGAAGTGGTTTCGAGGCACGGGGTGCCAACCTCTATTATCTCTGATCGTGACGCACGTTTTACTTCAGAACTGTGGCAAGCAATGCACAAATCTTTTGGCTCTCGTTTAGACATGAGCACAGCTTATCATCCTCAGACGGATGGGCAGTCTGAGCGCACTATTCAAACTCTGGAAGACATGCTTCGTGCGTGCGTAATCGACTTTGGCAATGGTTGGGAAAAACATCTGCCACTTGTGGAATTTTCGTACAACAACAGCTATCACACCAGCATTAAAGCTGCTCCATTCGAGGCATTGTACGGGCGTAAATGCCGGTCACCTCTTTGTTGGGCAGAGGTGGGTGACAGTCAGATCACAGGTCCAGAAATGGTAGTTGATACTACAGAAAAGATTGCTCAAATACGACAATGAATGGCGGCAGCTCGTGACCGTCAGAAAGCATACGCCGATAAAGACAGGAAACTACTCGAATTCCAGGTTGGGGATCGAGCACTACTCAAAGTTTCACCTTGGAAGGGTGTGGTTCGTTTTGGCAAACGCGGCAAACTTAATCCACGATACGTCGGACCATTCGAAATCATTGAGAAGATAGGCAGGGTGGCCTACATATTGAACTTACCAGCTGAACTCAGTGCAGTTCACAATGTCTTTCACGTGTCGAATCTGAAGAAGTGTCTGTCAGATGAGACCCACATAGTTCCTCTGAAAGAGCTCACTATTGATGAACAGTTACGATTCGTCGAGCAACCTGTTGAAATCACGGACCAGGATGTTAAGGTCCTCAAGAACACTAGAATACCTCATGTACGAGTTCGTTGGAACTCCCGCCATGGCCCAGAGTTCACCTGGGAACGCGAAGATCAGATGAAACTTAAATATCCCCAGTTATTCGGAAACCAAGCAACCACTACTGAGGCCGAAGCTACTACAGAATTTCGGGACGAAATTCCAAATCAACGGGGGGATGATGTGACACCCCAGGAAAACCAGTAATCTTCGCAAACCTGCTCGGGGAGCCGCGATGCGATACAGGTAAACAACGTCACACCACTAGCTTCCTCAGTAACCGCATGCTAAATTTCGGGACGAAATTTCTTTCAAGTTGGGGATAATGTGACAGCTCGAGTTTCCGACATTTCTTATTCGCATTTATTGCACATTAATTTCTTAGTTGTTTACATACACGACTTACTTGCTTTGTAACTGTACACTTTGTGACATGATAAAACGTATCGTGAGTATTATATGATTTTGGTTGCTGATATAACACGTACCTTGCTTGAAAAACACTTGAATTATTTAACACATGAAAGTACCCGATGAAACACTAGATGTGTTTCGTCAATAACATCTCGACGAAACAGAGATGTGTTTCGCCAACAACCATCGACGAAACAAAAGTGTCTCGCCGGCCCATTAGTTTCGCCGAGGCCCAGTAACAGCCCAATACGTTACACCGGATATTTAATCAGTTCTACGGGTTAATTGTCAC
Source organism: Helianthus tuberosus (assembly GCA_030545235.1). NCBI lineage: Eukaryota > Viridiplantae > Streptophyta > Magnoliopsida > Asterales > Asteraceae > Helianthus > Helianthus tuberosus. The sequence continues at coordinate 72,402,617 of CM060437.1, forward strand.
AACTTTGGCGAACCAGAAACCCTAGAGCTCTTCCCTGTTCACTGACGGCAGCCCTTTTCCCATTCGAAAGATTGTCCATCTCATTCATACTAATCGTTTAGTTCTCCGGTTAGTGTTTATATTAAATTGATTATTAGTGATCTTTGTGAATTGCTTTCTGTATCACCATTTACTATTCTTGCTTGGAATTGATGGTGTGATGCTAAATGATAATTGTGTTCATGATGTGCTGAGTTCGAGTATATACATGATGTGATCAGTATATAATTGATGCAAAACATGATTAGTTGTTTGACATATGTGATGAATTAATGTGAAGTATTAGAATGGTATGTATCACGTGCATAAGCTTGCAACCCACTACTTAAATTGGTCCAATCATATCATGAAAGCAGTAACACATGTCGGCCATTGTTGTGTGGTTTGAAAATGGTAATGATGCTGACAACTATTGGATAATGATGAGGGTCCATGTGAGGCTTTGAGTGGTAATTTATTTGAACATTACTTTGATATTGGCGGCATAATATAAATTGATAAACTTGTCTGCATGTGATACTGATTATGGTCGGTTATGAAGAACTGATGATTAGGGTTTCTGTGTAACTGTTAATCGACGTAACTGATAATTTGACGAAACACTACCTCCGGCGAAACAGATACGACGAATCAAGATGTGTTTCGCCGAAGGTAGACACGACGAATCAGGTGCGACGAAACGGGGTGTTTCGCCGAAGGGGATTAACGACGAAACGGGGTGTTTCGTCGTGTGGGAAAATCAATACAGTAACTTACTTTGATTCTGTTAAAAGTTAACCTGGTTAGTTAACTGCCGTTAAGTGTAAAACATAACTTGTATGATTCAACCTACGTGCAATGTGCTACTCGATGAATATTAATGCATTGTCACTACGATTATACTTATACATGAACTACATGAATATAAACTGATTATGTACACGTGCGTACCTTAGGACGTGATTGATTATTTGCGAGCACATACATTAGCATACCGAGCAAACCAAGGTGAGTTCACACAGCCAAGGCATGGGGTTCCCAGGGTGGGAATGGGATTGAATGATTTATTCGTACGTACTTAGTTAATCGAACCTAATGATATGGTCCTCGGGAGAGGAAGAGTAAAGATAAGATACGGCTAGACTTGTATACCCATTTGAACTGATCTTCGCACACACGCCAGGGATTGGCTGCAATATTATGACTAATCATTCGCACACATGCCTTGGGAAGGCCCGCGAACTATAGATACTAAAACTTCGCAAGTAATGCCAGGGTGGCCGCGATACAAATATACAAAGTCTAGGATATTTGGGAGTATTACCCCAAATCTTCGCATACATGCCGAGAGGCCCGCGATGGAAAATAATACGATACATGGCTTAACGAACGAACATAATGCTACTCATACTATTACTATTACTGAACTATTAACTGTGAACTCGCTCAACTAGTCGTTGACTCTCTGCTGCATGCCTTGCAGGACCTTAGGTACATATGGACACTTGGCTTTGACATATTGTGATGCATGCTAGTTACCTTGTTTACAAATTTCCATGTGGATTCGAGAAAATGCTTTTATACTTATGCTATATTTATTCAAACCTTGTCTACTCGCCAATGCTTTCGCATTGACACTTTATTTTAAACATGTTACAAGTTGATGATGATGATCGTATGAAATCTAGTAGGGATGACTAGAAACACGCACAAGAAATTACTAGATTTATCTTATTACGTTATGTTGAACTCGTTGTATTTGTCCTTTGTTTGTTGTAATTTGGATTCTATGTATTGTATTTGACATTTTGAATGATGAAATGAAAATGGTTTTGATCTAAATATTGTCACAATTAGCGTTATGTATGATGAGCAATCTATCTTCGTTCCGCTCCAATGATTCCGCCATTGGTTGGGGTGTGTCAGATTGGTATCAGAGCCATAACTATAGGGAATTATGTAGAATTGCCATTTTCGACCTTGTCTGTAGCAGGTACCTTATTTTGACCATTCTTGTTACATGCTTAAAATGTTATTCTTCCTACTTTACTTCTTCCTCTTCTTTTTGGTCTTAATACTTACATTATGTCTTTCCTAAGACATTTTACACAATACACTTGAAGACTTGAAGACACTCGTAATACAAACGAGACAAGTTTACCAAAATAGGCGTGAAACCCACAATTTGGTAAACGACCCTCATTCCGCTTATTCTTCATTTTGCACGAAATTACACTATTAAGTTAGGAGTAAAATCCACATCTTAATGGTAAATTTTCAATTCAAACTCTAGTGGACCCTCGTCAAAGTATCGAAATTTAATTTTGACCCGACGAGTACCAACCACATTAGGGTACAAAATCGTCAAGCTAGGGGTGAAACCCGCATCTTGTCAATTAAGTCTCATTCCTTGATTTTCAATCTCACCAAAGTTTCGATTGTTTCAATCGATTAAAGACATGTAGTAACTGGAAGGGTAAGATACCGTTAATCGCTTCTCGACGAGAGTATCTTACCTATAGGCCAAAGCACGTTTCTCTAATTTGAAAGGACTTTCGAGTCAATTTGGAATAGTTGACGTTTCTAAACCCGAAACAATCCTATGTTTTATGAGCCTCTCTTTTATGCTATTTCAATTAATATGTGATTTTATACTTGTTACCTCGTTCATTTCGAAACCGTTACACGATTCGCACGTCTCTCGCAATAAAAAACAATAATAATTCTCGTGAACAAACTAAATTTATACTCTTTTTACGCATTCATACGTGTTTATACTTTATGAATACTTGTTAAATTCATTCTAATTATGTGAACCATACGTGATACATCATGGTTACATGCTTATACATGCAAAAACTTGTTTTGAAATTTATGATCAAGTCTCATCCTTTCTTTCTCTTTCGATTCTTTAGATGTCGTCCAACGCTTTGTCAAAGAAGACCAAGTCAAAGAAGGAATCCACCTCTAATTCCAAATCGAAGAAGGATTCAACCTCCACCGCCAACTCCGACACGATGTCGAAAAAGGATTGGATGAAGTTTATGGCCAAGTAGATGGCTAAGGTCATACCAGACATTGTGAGAAAGCTTCAGCCTAACCCCGATTCACCCCATGGTTCTATCAATTCGAAGGTGGAAACGCCTAAATCGACGTTCCAGTTCAAGCAATTCATGGCCTGTAAGCCTCTAGAGTTTACTGGCAAGGATGGCGCCACCGCCATGATGAATTGGTTCAACGCGATTGAACTCACCATTCTTCAAAGCGGGTGTCCCGATGACCTGCGAACCCTAAATGCAACAGGGGTTTTCCGTTTGAGGGCACTCAAATGGTGGACCTCTGAGCGAAACAAAAAGGGGAATGATATAGCCTACGCCTTACCTTGGGACGAGCTTAAGCAACTCATGAAGGACCAATTTTGTCCTCCTCACGAGCTCCAAAAGTTGGAAAACGAGTTTTGAAACTTGACGCAAAAGGGGAGCGACATCGATGGTCTGGTCACGCGCTTCAAGCAACTTAGTGTCCTCTGCCCTGGACAAGTTGACACCACCCCCAAAGCAGTAGCCAAATTCATTCACTGTCTCTCACCCTCTTTGATAAACCATGTAGCTTTTGCTTGCCCCAAAACCATTAAGGATGTTTTTTTCGTATATCCGCTGAGCTTAACAACAACTGTATTCTTCATGGAACCTACGACAAGGTTTCGATGAAGAGTGCGCACCAATCGACCACCGATACCACCACTACTGCTGAACCTTCACCCTCACCATCCCACTCGACCAAGAAAAACCGAGACAAGAAGCGGAAGGCTTCAAGCCAAAATTGTGCGGTCATCATTCCGCCAAACCCTCAACCTATACAAGCAGTAGCTGTCGCTATTCCCACAACCCTTGAACCACCAAGAAGAAACTACACTGGGACGTGGCCCAAGTGTAGCCAATGCACTTAGCATCACCCTGCTGGCACCCTTTTTCGCAAATGTGCAACCTGTAACAGGCTTGGATATTTCGCCGATCGTTGTCGCTATAACCCAAAGCTTACCCAAGATCAGGTAATTGTTGCAAACCCTGCTCCCAACCAAGCTCAACCCCAAGCTGCTCATGTGCGAGCATGTTTCAAATGTGGCGATCTTAACCATCTCACCAATGCTTGTCCTCAACGAAACTAACCTCAGCAGCAATAAGCAACAGCAGCCTCAATAACCAGCTCGAGGCAGAGCATTCCTTCTCACCACCGCTCAAGCTCAAAATGCAAACGATGTTATTACTGGTACGTTCCTCGTAAACCATGTTTATGCTTCATGTTTATTTGATACTGGCGCCGATAAAAGTTTTGTATCTATAGAATTCAAACCTTTGCTTAAGTGTAAATGCTCTAAGTTACCAAGATTCTTCATTGTCGAAGTCGCAAATGGTAAATCCATCACTGTCGATTCCGTTATTTCTAAGTGTTCCTTGATTCTTAATGATCATACGTTTCGCATTGACCTCATACCTATGCAAATGGGTAGCTTTGACGTCATAGTAGGTATGGACTGGCTTAGGCGAGTTCGTGTTGAAGTTGTTTGTTCTGAAAAGTTCATTCGCCTTCCTCTTCCCAATGGTGATTCTCTACTTACGCAAGGGTACCTTCGCCTTTCTCGCCCACATTGTGGAAAAGAAGGATAAAGGCCCAAGCATGAGTGACGTTCCAGTTGTACGTGATTTTCCTGATGTGTTTCCCGATGATCTTCCTTGTCCGCCTCCTGCTCGTTCTGTCTATTTTCGAATTGATTTAGTGTCTGGCGCTACGCCTATCGCTAAGTCTCCTTATCGTTTAACACCCTCTGAGATGCAAGTGCTTTCGAGCCAACTTCAATAGCTTCTTGACAAAGGCTTCATACGCCCTAGTACTTCTCCTTGGGGCGCTCCCGTCTTATTTGTCAAAAAGAAAGATGGATCATTCCGTATGTGTATTAACTATCATGAGCTCAACAAGCTTACTGTCAAAAATCGATATCCCTTTCCTTGTATTGACGATCTCTTTGATCAACTACAAGGCGCGACTTGTTTTTCCAAGATCGATCTTCGTTCTGGATATCATCAACTTTGACTCCTCGAAGAAGATATACCCAAAACCGCCTTTCGTACGCGTTATGTACGACCCGTCTCATTTTAATACAATTATAATATTAAATACGCATTTTATGTAAAAATGCGACCTTTCAAAAACTTTGACAAGTTAACGTTCATTCAAAATTAGAGTATTCAAAATATAGTATCAAGTGTTTAAAACTTTCATTTTTAAACTAAACAAAAGAAAGATATCGCGGAAGCTTCATTAAGTATGCGTTCGGTTCACTTCGTTGCTTGATCGGCATCTGAATGGTAACGACATTCACATAATGTCAAAACCAACTTAAAAGTTAGTTTTGATAATCGTAGAAACAATAATAAACAAGTTCCAATATCAAATAAACGAAATCAAAAATAAAAATTCAGATCTAAGTCTCTCGCGCCACGCGAGAGATTTCTTTAATTCGTTCACGGGCCGCGACAGGGCCCGCGTGTCGCGCCAGCATTCACTCATCCCCTCGCGTGCCGCGGGGGGGTATGTTTTCCAGCGGGTCTATTCTCTGGACCTTTATATTTGCCCAGCTCCATTTTTACAAAAATAACAAACTTCAAATTGGCATAACTTTTTATCTACAAGTCCGTTTTGCGTGATTCTTTTTCCCACGCGTCCATAATTAAACTACGGATCCGTTTATCACCTCGGTTTGCATAAAAATCTGAATTATAAGCTATTGGCTTATAAATACTTTATATGATTATTCGACCCGTTTGACTATAACATCACACACTTGTTTTTAGTTAATCATAAATCATACACCAAAGTATTTAACAAAAAATCTTTAATTCAGATTTGTAACTTTTGTGAATTACGCAACCAATACCCAAGTTTTGCGTGTAATTCGTTTTGACCCGTTTAGAGAATTTAAACTTTTAAGTTTAAATTTCGCTCATTCTTTTCACTCATCATTTTCCCAAATTTGAATTATCTACTTACATTTCACCACAACTATACCCGTGGTGGATTTAGTATATTTGACCAATTTTCCCGGATTCTACACTTCGGTTGGTTGTTTTACGGAAAAGAGCCGTTTATAGGCACTTGACCCAAAAAGGCTTATGTCTAAAATGTATAAAACTTACCAAACATTATTTATGTTGTTAAACAACTTCTGGCCAAATATGATGTCAAAACTCGATGGTTAAGACCTCGAAATAATTTTTGCAACTAGCGGAACTGTTGCTGTCAACAACTAATTTATTGACAAAACATCCGCGAAAACCTCGTCAAACAACATTATAAAAATCTATAAAAATTTACTAAACATCCTTTATGTTGTAAGCCAACTTCTGGTCAAATATTGTGTCAAAAATCGATGGTTAAGACCTCGAAATAATTTCTGCAACTAGCGGAACTGTTGCTGTCAACAACTAATTTATTGACAAAACATCCGTGAAAACCTCGTCAAACAACTTTATAAAAATCTATAAAAATTACTAAACATCCTTTATGTTGTAAACCAACTTCTGATCAATGTTGTGTCAAAACTCGATGGTTAAGACCTCGGAATAATTTCTACTAGTAGCGGAACTATTGCTGTCAACAACTAATTTATTGACAAAACATCCGCGAAAACCTTGTCGAACAACTTTAGAAAAATCTATAAAAATTACCAAACATACTTTATGTTGTAATTCTATACTAAGATTTGTAAGATTTACGTACATTTTTCAACACGTGACTAATTTACTATTTTACCCTTTTTTTACAACTATCATGGTTTTCATCACTTTCACTTGTTCTGACTCATATTATTCACATCGGAACATCAAAATTCAATTACGGATTTTTCTCTATTCATTTTCAATTCACATACTAAGTATTCTATAAAATAAAAAGGGTGTAAGCAGTTACTTCTCATCCAAATTACGCTTTTCTTCTCATAATTGTTTCGTTTGACCCGCTTTCTCCCCAAGCTTCCACCTAGCTTGTTAAGCGCCAAACTATCATTCATCATTCACAAGGTGGTTAGATTAATCATAATTCAATACGATTATTCCACCTTACGCATTTCATAACAAAATTATCATTCATCGTATTGTAGGTCAGTTTGACTTTTTAAAAGTCAAATGCCCATTAGTATATAAAATGCACATTCAAGTTCATTAACTAGTTTAGGCATTCACAATTTACCCGGTAGGCGTTCTTTTTAAGCTACCGTTTTAACTAATCTTTTAACCCGGTTCATTTTATTTCCAATACTTCAACTAGTTCGAGCGATGATCAAGGCTAACTTATTTATTTATTTCACAAGAACTAAGGGTCCTCACCTATTAGTGAGACCCGTTTCGTCATATCATTAGCATTCATCCGAACACCTAATAGAATCGAGTTCTACATGTCAACTAGTAGATATTATGACTTCAATCATCCATATTCATGAAATAAATTACTAATTTCGTTACGATATTCAAGACCCATTTCGAATCATGTATGGTCAAGTACTCAAACTTGAAATTCGTTTAAGTACCTTGCCTTTAATATCAAATATAATGATCCTAATCACTAGTTAGGCACTATCATCGTCATATTACAAAAACCCATTTAGCTCATACTCGATTAGTTGACTAATCACTAGTTTATGGCACAAATTCAACATGTTTGCACCTAGGGTATTGTTTCTAGACCTAAATTCACATCAATTTCACTAAAACATTCAACTTTCATACAAGTATTTCGTTCATGCATGATTGTCAAGATTTCAAAATATCACCAAAATATAAATTTTGACATACCTTACGACCCCCTTGACTTGGTGATCGTTTATATATATTCAAATCTGAATTTGGCCTTCGATTGATCCTCCAATTTGAAGATATTGTTGAGCTAGGGTTTATAACCCTTTTCTCCTGGCTCCTCCTGGTCGATCGAACACACACACACATGTATGTGTTTTAATTTTTTTAATAAATGTTTTAATTTAAACACTTTCCTAATTGCCCACATTAGTCCCTCGTGTTTTCGAGGTTTTTATAAAGAGGGTTATAAGTCTTGATTTTATTTTTTTTATTCCTTCACTTAATTACCCATTAATAACTAAGTTAATTATTCTTAGTTAACTTAGTAGGTTTCAGGGTTTATAACCCGTTTTACTTTAAGTCCCGTTAACTCAGGCCCTTTTTATAATTTTTGTTTTTCTCAAAGTATCCATCCTCCTTTTAATTAATATTAGGTTTATTTATTTAATTCCTAATATTTACCGGGTTAATTTCACCGCTAACGGTATTTTACCCGTTCATAAATGTTAACGTAGTTTGATTACCAAACCCATTTTCGGGGTGTTACAAGTCTTCCCCCCTTAAAGAGGTTTCGTCCCTGAATCCTTATTTGCGTAGTTCATTTGTTTAAACCAAACAAACTTGCATTCATTTTTAAAGCATTCATTCTTTTTTATCAATACTTTATCATTCGTATTGACATGTGTGTCTTTCATGTGTAAGTCCTTACGAACCGCAACTGTCATCTTATATTTCTTATTTTTGTCACCTATTTGACCGAGTTGTCACTTGACCACTCTTTCGCGTTAGTCTGTTAACATGTTTATTCCACGCTTGTCTTATATTAACAAGCGCTTTGTATTTGTCTTGATATTATCTTGACTTTGAAAAGTTTTACCGGCTAGACTAATTAGTCGCCGTCACTTCATACCCCGTCACCCGGGTATACTATTTTGCCATCTCTGGCCTTATGTGTGTTTACGATTTCTTAAACCTTCTCTTACTACTTATGTTTGTTAACACGTTGCTTTTGACTAAAAACTGAATTTTTTTTAGTTTACGTTTTCTCTTTGTCTTACGTCTTTTCCTCATATCTAGGAATTTTACGTTCGAGGATTTATTCATTTCCATTATCAATTAATGCGGGGAATTATAACTAGTTCCCACGCTTAACCCAAATAACCCGTAGGTTCTTTCACTTAGTCTCGTAGGCCATTTCGTTAGATTTCCACCTTTTTAAGGTGAGACCCCAACAGTTTGTTTCTTTCTATTTGTGACCCAAATGTCTTTTTGGTCCCGTAGACCTTAACACTTCTTGTAATCCCTTAAGTTGCGATGATCCCGTAGATTCATCTTTTACTCATGTCGTTCTAAATATATACCTTCAGTGTCAATGCACCCCTTTTTTGTTGAGAATTATTTATTTTTGCTTTTGAATTTCATTTGACCTTGACCGTAGTCTAAGGCTACATTTGTTTTCCTTCGGATTATCCTTCCGACTCTATGACTTCTCACGTCATTTACACGTCGGTTTGTTCTTCCCTTACCGTTTCTCGTTTCATACTTATAATTCTTTACGACCCGTTACCCGGATTCTTCATCTTAATGTTTTTAACATTCTTATTTCACTAGTTTGCGTTTTTCCTTTCTATATTCCTATACGGCCCATCACATAGGTTCATTAATATTTTGCGCTCCTGTTTATTCGGTTTACATTTACTTACCTTTTTAAGCATTATTCTTTATTTATCTTGTTTAACTTGTTCGTGTGACACTTCATCACTCATGAATGTCAAACTTCATTTGTATTCAACACGTTCATCCTATAGTTATCAAATTTTCTGTTTGCGAAATTTTTGTCGTTCTTTAGTTATAACTCACAATCCGAATCTTTTGACTTTCTATTTCGTGTTCCCGTCTCTTGGTTTACGCATACTTTCAAAATCCTACCCATCTATCGGGCATTTTACCGAAGTCATTATCAAAGCAACCGTCCCGGTATGTATTAAGACTTCATTTTAATTTATTTGGTCGTCTTAGCGAAATCCATCTGTTTTGTTCAATCAAGTCCCTTATTCTTTATTTAATTCGTTTGACTTGTCCATGTGAATTTCATCACTTATGACAGTCAAACTTTTATCCCTATGTCTCAGCATTCCTATTATTCGGTCTGTATTTTCATTTACTTTGATCATTGTCCCTTCCCTCGGGCTCATTATTCTAACGTAATATGCTTCCGTCATTCGACCTGCGTCTACGTTTATTATCAAACATTTTGCTTATTTGATTCATTTGGGGTACCTTTTTAGTTCGTCCCATTCACCCTGTCCTTACTACATTGGATGTAAATGTGTCCACTACAAGAAGTTCATGGTATCATATGCCACTACTTACTTGGCCAGAGTAAGCGATCAACACATGACACACATGACCTTTTTATAGTTTTCACATCACGCCCTATGTAAGTAACGCCTCTATTTATTTCATATCTCTGATTTCATTTAGTAAAACTTTATTTAATTGCTAAATAACAATCATTAGTTTTACTAGTTTTACATTTGAACATATAAAATGTTTTCCTTTCTATCGAACTATTATATAATCACATTCGTTAATGTGATCGCTACTTTTCTCAATAGCATTATATTGAGAGTTTTCCACTTGGATAATTACCCCCGCCCAAGTTTTCATATGAACTAATCTTGTTATTGCTTTGCTATTCATCATTGTGAATAACACATGTTTCTATTAAATTTCTCTTGGAAACATCATCCTGAATAGATATCCTATTCAGGTTTTTCCAAGTTTTATCCTATATATGCAACCATCATTCTCTACTTGTTTGTTGCATATTACCATTTGTGCGATTAATTTAAAACGTGCACCTGGTAATGCTTGTCCTAACGGGCTTTCCATGCCTTTATCCTTGTTCGCGATCATTGCGCGATTTAGATCCTTGATGAGTATGCTCTGCTCATCATACCTCGGACCGTTCCACCATCATATCCGCAATTCGTTCATCTCTCGTCATCTTCAGATGCGAGTGTCCTTTAATTAAAACATTCACAAAAGTTAGTAATGTCGACATCAATAATCACCCGTATTATAATACAAGGCGTTTCCACTATACATGTCAACACACGTAATTTCGTTGACTATATCTATCCTTTATCAATTTGATTGGTGTAACGTGTATTACACGATAACCCTCTGTGTTGTTCCCAACACTTTAATCATACTAAACCATTAATATACATGTACTTACCGGATTTGCGATCAAGCCTCGAACCGAACACACTTTATTCTTTAACCATGAGCTCTGATTACCAACTTGTAAGACCCGTCTCATTTTAATACAATTATAATATTAAATACGCATTTTATGTAAAAATGCGACCTTTCAAAAACTTTGACAAGTTAACGTTCATACAAAATTAGAGTATTCAAAATATAGTATCAAGTGTTTACAACTTTCATTTTTAAACTAAACAAAAGAAAGATATCGCGGAAGCTTCATTAAGTATGTGTTCGGTTCACTTCGTTGCTTGATCGGCATCCGGATGGTAACGACATTCACCTAATGTCAAAACCAACCTAAAAGTTAGTTTTAATAATCGTAGAAACAATAATAAACAAGTTCCAATATCAAACAAACGAAATCAAAAATAAAAATTCAGATCTAAGTCTCTCGCGCCATGCGAGAGATTTCTTTAATTCGTTCGCGGGCCGCGACAGGGCCCGTGTGTCGCGCTAGCATTCACTCATCCCCTCGCGTGCCGCGGGGGAGTCTGTTTTCCAGCGGGTCTATTCTCTGGACCTGTATATTTGCCCAGCTCCATTTTTACAAAAATAACAAACTTCAAATTCCCATAACTTTTTATCTACAAGTCCGTTTTGCGTGATTCTTTTTCCCACGTGTCCGTAATTAAACTACGGATCCGTTTATCACCTCGGTTTGCATAAAAATCTGAATTATAAGCTATTGGCTTATAAATCCTTTATATGATTATTCGACACGTTTGACTATAACATCACACACTTGTTTCTAGTTAATCATAAATCATACACCAAAGTATTTAACTCAAAATCTTTATTTCAGATTTGTAACTTTCGTGAATTACGCAACCAATACACAAGTTATGCGCGTAATTCGTTTTGACCCGTTTAGAGAATTTAAACTTTTAAGTTTAAATTTCGCTCATTCTTTTTCACCCATCATTTTCCCAAATTTGAATTATCTACTTACATTTCACCACAACTATACTCGTGGTGGATTTAGTATATTTGACCAATTTTCCCGGATTCTACACTTCGGTTGGTTGTTTTACGGAAAAGACCCGTTTATAGGCACTTGACCCAAAAAGGCTTATGTCTAAAATGTATAAAACTTACCAAACATTATTTATGTTTTTTAAACCACTTCTGGCCAAATATGATGTCAAAACTCGATGGTTAAGACCTCGAAATAATTTCTGCAACTAGCGGAACTGTTGCTGTCAACAACTAATTTATTGACAAAACATATGCGAAAACCTCGTCAAACAACTTTATAAAAATCTATAAAAAAATTACTAAACATCCTTTATGTTGTAAGCCAACTTCTTGTCAAATATTGTGTCAAAACTCGATGGTTAAGATCTCGAAATAATTTCTGCAACTAGCGGAATAGTTGCTGTCAACAACTAATTTATTGACAAAACATCCGCGAAAACCTCGTCAAACAACTTTGTTGGGATTGAACCCTATCAGAGGAACAGATAATTAAAGCCAAAACTGGATCAGAGCAGTGGATCCAGAATAAGCAGACGTTTACAGATTAGTTCATGCAAATCTCTCCCCTTGAAAGTGGCTTTGTATCTGCTGATCTCCTATCTACTGATCTTACCAAGTGCTGATCCACAACTGCTGCCTTGCATCTACTGCCAAGTATTAAAGACTGATAGAAGACCAAAGCTCTGCTGACTCAATCTACTGTCTTGAGTCAAGTACTGCTGATCCGGACAAGCACTGCTGGGTTCACAGCAGTGGAAGGATGCAGCAGCTGTTTATGTGTCTTTTATGTATTAGATTGTAATAGCAGTAGTTAGTACATCAGTGTTTGTATAGATCAGAGGTTAGAGTTTGTTAGGAGGTTAGATGTCACTTTCATGGTGACGTCAGCTAAGATGCTCAGTGGTTTGCAAGTGCCTATAAATAGTTCAGTACTTTGTACTGTTCTATTAGCTCTTTCACCACATCGTCTTCTTTACACGAACAAACTACTGAGCTCTGGCTGAGGGGGAGTTTGCATTCTTACATCAATCATTGTAATCGTTGTTGAAATAAATTCAATCTTTCGATTCCTTGTGTAAAGATGTTTGATTAAAGTATTACTCTCATTTGATTGTATGCAAAGTTTGCTTTCATCTTATTTCCGCTGCACAACTCTTTCATTTTCCATCTTAATTTCAAACAAAAGTACAATCAAAAAGAAACTCAGATCCAACAAACTTTATAAAACTCTATAAAAATTACTAAACATCCTTTATGTTGTAAACCAACTTCTGATCAATGTTGTGTCAAAACTCGATGGTTAAGACCTCGGAATAATTTCTACAAGTAGCGGAACTGTTGCTGTCAACAACTAATTTATTGACAAAACATCCGCGAAAACCTTGTCGAACAACTTTAGAAAAATCTATAAAAATTACCAAACATACTTTATGTTGTAATTCTATACTAAGATTTGAAAGATTTACTTACATTTGTCAACACGTTACTAATTTACTATTTTACTCTTTTTTTTTTTACAACTATCATGGTTTTTCATCACTTTCACTTGTTCTGACTCATATTATTCACGTCGAAACATCAAAATTCAATTACGGATTTTTCTCTATTCATTTTCAATTCACATACTAAGTATTCTATAAAATAAAAAGGGTGTAAGCAGTTACTTCTCATCCAAATTACGTTTTTCTTCTCATAATTGTTTCGTTTGACCCGCGTTCTCCCCAAGCTTCCACCTAGCTTGTTAAGCGCCAAACTATCATTCATCATTCACAAGGTGGTTAGATTAATCATAATTCAATACGATTATTCCACCTTACGCATTTCATAACAAAATTATCATTCATCGTATTGTAGGTCAGTTTGACTTTTTAAAAGTCAAATGCCCATTAGTATATAAAATGCACATTCAAGTTCATTAACTAGTTTAGGCATTCACAATTTACCCGGTAGGCGTTCTTTTTAAGCTACCGTTTTAACTAATCTTTTAACCCGGTTCATTTTATTTCCAATACTTCAATTAGTTCGAGCGATGATCAAGGCTAACTTATTTATTTATTTCACAAGAACTAAGGGTCCTCACCTATTAGTGAGACCCGTTCCGTCATATCATTAGCATTCATCCGAACACCTAATACAATCGAGTTCTACATGTCAACTAGTAGATATTATGACTTCAATCATCCATATTCATGAAATAAATTACTAATTTCATTACGACATTCAAGACCCATTTCGAATCATGTATGGTCAAGTACTCAAACTTGAAATTCGTTTAAGTACCTTGCCTTTAATATCAAATATAATGATCCTAATCACTAGTTAGGCACTATCATCATCATATTACAAAAATCCATTTAGCTCATACTTGATTAGTTGACTAATCACTAGTTTATGGTACAAATTCAACAAGTTTGCACCTAGGGTTTTGTTTCTAGACCTAAATTCACATCAATTTCACTAAAGCATTCAACTTTCATACAAGTATTTCGTTCATGCATGATTGTCAAGATTTCAAAATATCACTAAAATATAAACTTCGACAAACCTTACGATCCCCTTGACTTGGTGATCGTTTATATATATTCAAATCTGAATTTGGCCTTCGATTGATCCTCCAATTTGAAGATATTGTTGAGCTAGGGTTTATAACCCTTTTCTCCTGGCTTCTCCAGGTCGATCGAACACACACACACACATGTGTGTGTTTTAATTTTTTTTTATAAATGTTTTAATTAAAACACTTTCCTATTTGCCCACATTTAGTCCCTCGTGTTTTAGAGGTTTTTATAAAGAGGGTTATAAGTCTTGATTTTTATTTTTTTTATTCCTTCACTTAATTACCCATTAATAACTAAATTAATTATTCCTAGTTAACTTAGTAGGTTATGGGGTTTATAACCCATTTTACTTTAAGTCCCGTTAACTCGGGCCCTTTTTATAAACTTTGTTTTTCTCAAAGTATTCATCCTCCTTTTAATTAATATTAGGTTTATTTATTTAATTTCTAATATTTACCGGGTTAATTTCACCACTAACGGTATTTTAATCGTTCATAAATCTTAACGTGGTTTGATTACCAAACCTGTTTTCGGGGTGTTACACGTTATGATCATTATGAGTTCGTGGTAACGCCCTTTGGTTTGACCAACGCACCTGTTGTTTTCATGGATTTGATGAACCTCGTGTGCAAAGCGTACTTGGACCGTTTCGTAATCGTCTTCATCGACGATATTCTCATCTACTCCAACACTCAAGAAGAGCACGAGCGAAACTTGCATCTTATCCTTCTGATTCTACGCGCTGAACATCTTTACGCCAAATTCTCCAAGTGTGAATTTTGGTTAAAAGAGGTTCAATACCTTGGTCATACTGTCAACGAACTTGGTATTCACGTTGACCCTACTAAAATCGAAGCTGTGAAGAATTGGATTGCACCTAAGTCTCCGTCTGAAATTCGTTCGTTTCTTGGTCTAGCTGGTTATTATCGTCGTTTCATTTCTAACTTCTCAAAAATCGCCGTTCCTCTTAGCTCCTTGACTCAAAAAGAGAAACCTTTTGTTTGGGGTCCTGAACAAGTGAAATCTTTCCAAACACTCAAGGACATGCTTTACAATGCTCCTATTCTCGCGCTTCCCTATGGTAACGATGACTTCGTCGTGTATTGCGATGATTCAAACCTTGGCCTTGGTTGTGTCCTTATGCAACGAAACAAGGTTGTCGCTTACGTGTCGAGGCAACTCAAGATACATGAGAAAAACTACACCACGCACGACCTTGAACTTGGTGCAGTTGTTTTTGCTTTGAAGATATGGCTACACTACCTTTATGGTACTAAGTGTATGGTCTTCACCGACCATAAGAGCCTTTAACACATCTTCAACCAAAAGGAACTGAACATGCGTCAACGTCGTTTGATAGAGTTGTTAAACGACTACGATTGCGAAATTCGCTACCATCCAGGAAAAGCGAATGTAGTGGCCGACGCACTTAGTCGTAAAACTCATGTAAAGGGTATTCGTTGTCTCCAACTCGTTAACGATCTTCAAAACCGCATTCGTGAAGCTCAGTATGCCTCTATTAACAAAGGTAGTCTCTCCTACGAGATACGAGGTGGTGTTGAAGAAGATCTTCTATCTAAATCCAATGGTATTCTATACTATCTCAATTGCATCTGGATTCGTAATCGTGATAACCTTCGAGACTTTCTGATGAAGGAAGCACACAAATCTAGATATTCTATTCATCCTGGAGCTGATAAGATGTACCAAGACATGCGTACATCCTATTGGTGGCCTGGGATGAAGATAGATATCGCCGCTTTCGTTGCAAAATGTCTCACTTGTTCGAAGGTTAAAGCTGAACACCAACGTCCTTCTAGCTTGCTTGAATAACCAGAAATTCCTGTCTGGAAATGGGAGAGCACTGCAGTGGACTTTATCACCAAACTCCCTCGTATGTCTTTTGGTCATGACAATATTTGGTTGATTGTCGATCGATTAACCAAATCAGCCCATTTCCTCCCCATTCATGAAGATTTCAAAGTCGAGAAATTGGCTAGAATCTACACTGATGAAATCATTTGTCATCATGGTATCCCCATTGACATCATTTCTGATCGTGATGGTCACTTTACGTCTCGTCTTTGGCAAACTTTTCAATCTGCTATGGGTACTGTTCTAAACCTTCGCACCGCTTTTCATCCTCAGTCTGACGGACAAACCGAGCGTACTATCCAAACTTTAGAGGATATGCTTCGTTCATGGGTAATCGATTTTGGTGGCAACTGGGATATGCATTTGCCTTTGATCGAATTCTCGTACAACAACAGTTATCACGCGAGTATTCAAATGACACCCTTTGAGGCATTGTATGGTCATAAGTGTCATTCGCCTATTTATTGGCACGAGATCGGAGAAGTTCAAATCACAGGTCCCGAGCTTATACAAGAGAGAACTGACAAGATTCTACAGATTCGAGACAATTTGCTGAAAGCCAGGAGCCGACAAAAGAGTTACGCCGACAAGCGTCGCAAGCCTTTGGAATTCGAGATAGTTGATTATATACTCCTCAATGTATCCCCATGGAAGGGTGTAGTTCATTTTGGTAAGAAAGGGAAACTCGCTCCTCGCTTCGTAGGTCCTTTCAAGATTCTAGGAAGGATTAACAAGGTTGTGTATCGACTGGACCTACCTGAAGAACTCAACAACGTTCATCCTGTCTTCCACGTCTCAAACTTAAAGAAGTGTCTAGCTGAAGAAGGACTTCAAGTTCCACTCGAATATCTTCAAATCAACGAAACTCTACACTTCGTGGAGAAACCTGTCGAGAACATGGATCGAGGAGTCAAGCAATTGAGGCGCAGTATAATTCCTATCGTCAAAGTTCGATGGGAAGGAAAACGTGGCGCTGAGTTTACTTGGGAACTCGAAAGTGATATGAAGACTAAGTATCCGTAACTTTTCGTTACTTCTTCCTAAATTTCGGGATGAAATTTCCTAAAGGAGGGGAGACTGTAACGCCCTGTTTTTTCATACTTTCCATAATTAGAAAGCTTTGTTCGTATTTCTATTTTTGGAATCTTGTATTCTTGTACTTCGTCATTCCGTTGTATCGTTGTAAAATCCGAGACTTAGATCATAAATAAAATTCGTATTTCTTTAAATTCATGTTCTACATATTTCATACATGTTCATATGTTTGGATTAATTATACATGTGATGCCTTATACGTAATTCTTGCAAAATGCGTTAAAACTACAAATACTTGTCATACATGCTCAATTCATGCGTATATGATACTTATTCTCGACACACATACTTATTCATACTTGTTTTATAATCATTTTATGTTTTAGTTGCATAATATACCCCTACACTTTACCTTTTATACTTAAAACACCTTAAAACATCCTAAAACATGCATATAAGAAAGTATAATGACCTAACTTGCCAAAAAAATCAAACAAAATCATCAGCCACCATGGCTCGCGGGCCGCGACCCCCTCCCTTTTCAGCTCTCACGCCTCGCCAGAAAGCTAGATCCACATACTTGTTTATTGGGCGATTTTTGGTTTGTTTAGGTGTGTTTCTTCCATTAAATGACCACCTAACTTAACCTAATCATTCCCTATAAAACCCAAATCAATTCCACACTTCTCCCACTTTACAAACATTTCACTTCCACTCTCAAACACACTAAAATCGGCAGAGAAATCAGTAGCAAAGTCAGATTCGTATCAAGTTGCAAAAGTGAGTTTAACCTCACTTATCTTCCATCTTTTTCACTTCTTCTTGCTTCTTAGCACTTGGAAAACCTAGGTATGTTTCCACAGGTTTTCCACGGAAAACCAAAGATGGAACAACACCATAAAGAGGTTAAAAGTGCAAGAACTTTCTGTTTTGAACAAGAACTTTGTTAAACATACTTAAACTTATGTTTTCTTCATACATTCCTATGTCCTTATGCCACTAATCAAGGCTATGATTAAGTGTGCTTAAAAACAAGGTTGTAACATATAAATTTAGAGGTTTTAATCCTCTAAACTTTCTGTTTTTAAAAGGGTTTTAACCCACAAGTGATGAACAAGTCTTGAACTTGTGTATGTGTGATTATTTGGAAAGCTTGGGCTATCCTACTTATAATCCACACCTCACTTGATGTTTTCTTCCTAGTTAGTGTGTATGTTTCATTTCTATATTAATACATTCATGACCATCCTTGTTGTCTTATGACAACTTGTGCATTGGTTAATAGAAAAGAGGTTTTAAAATGGAAGATTTATCCTCCTACCTCTAAAGCCTAGATGATTATTTTCTTGCATACTTACTTTGTTATACTTTTAATTCCAAATCTAAATCCTCCATTATCATCCAAATACTCATACACCTAACTTTCCTCGTGTAGAAGGACTTGGTGTTCCATCCTAAATTAACCAACAAACTCTTCACGGATTCATAAGTGGAAGCTTGCAAAACCGTGAGTACACTTGACCCGTTTTACTTTTAAAACATTTTGGGTTGTAACATGTTAATATACGAAACTCACAACCACACACTTAAACCATGTTTTATACTCTCAATCCTATATACATGCTACTTGTTTACTTAGGTTCATGCTAGATTATACATGCTTTATGTCATTAACTTTGCTAAGCCCCAACTTGACATATATAGCGCTAAGGAGTAGCACGCCGCCCGTCGGGGTCTTGTTAAGTCTTTATTTATTCTTGAACGGTCTCGTTACTTTTGTGGCGAGGGATGCTAAATACTAGTGGGCACTTGGGTTTGACATATTATGATGCATGCTAGTTACCTTGTTTACAAATTGCCATGTGGATTCGAGAAAATGCTTTTATACTTATGCTATATTTATTCAAACCTTGTGTACTCGCCAATGCTTTCGCATTGACACTTTATTTTAAACATGTTATAGGTTGATGATGATGATCGTATGAAATCTAGTAGGAATGACTAGAAACACGCGTAAGAAATTACTAGATTTGTCTTATTACGTTATGTTGAACTCATTATATTTGTCCTTTGTTGTAATTTGGATTCCATGTATTGTATTTGACATTTTGAATGATGAAATGAAAACGGTTTTGATCTAAATATTGTCACAATTAGCGTTATGTGTGATGAGCAATCTATCTTCATCCCGCTCCAATGATTCCGCCATTGGTTGGGGTGTGACATTGTAGCTAGGATTCGTATCTATGAATACGTGAGCATGAAGATGTATGTAAGAGTTAGGATAGAAAGATATCTATGCACGTATTGAAACTATATATATACATACACACACACAAATGAATGTGACTTGTATGCATGTATACGTGATTTTAATATATATGAGTATTAATGATGTTAACCAGGTTGCTTTGAGAATGGAATGAAAGTGCAGATAAGTTAGTGTTGGCTCTTCGAAGGTTGGATGCCGAGATGCAATGATTGAATTTGGAAGAATAAACGAATGAATTAACACACGTTGTTTAAATTTATATATATATATATATATATATATGCTTTAAATCATGTATGATCATGTATGATGTCATCGATTACTAATGATGTGGATGTATACGGTGACTACAGGTTACATGGATCACAGATCTTCCATATGGAATGCAAAGTGGTGAAGATCGAGCCAGAGCATGGGTTGTACGGGAGTGAGGTCTTGTAGATTTGTAAACGTCTGTCGTATTAGAACTCCATATTAGGAAAAGAAGGATGTAATTATTATAAAGAGTTGTTTTAAACAGATTTCAAGCATGTTAAAAGTTTATTAAAGAAAAATAAAATTTGGTTCACATTTCCGTTGCGTACATTTTGTTAGAACGTGTTAGGGTCCTACATGATAAAAAAAGCCTCTCAAAAGCCCACAAGTTGCTCGCATCAAAATTAAATCTTCCAGTAATGTGGTTCAAATTATGATTGTGTTGCACCCGATTGTGTTGCACCCACTTGTTGACGAAAGTGCGTTAAAATCACGTTCCAAGTAGCACCATGATCTGGAGGGTGCCCTTGCTCCGCAACATGCACCAAATTCGTAGCCAAAGCTATGTCATCTTTCTCATTCAATCGGTTCG